>CM062808.1:879271112-879596928 GCA_031772625.1 Pinus tabuliformis | reverse complement strand
CATTTGGTACTCAAGTACCATGACCATCTACACAAGTAAATTCAACACGAGATGGAGTTTTTTGGACATCTCCTCTCTTGTCCACACCTATCGAATATGTTGTCAAGAATCAAGAAGAAAATTTAAACAAAAGAATGAGACTTTGAATCTTTGAATCCAAAGCAAGGGAAGGTGCTACCAAAATCGAAGAAAAAAGGACAAATCCAAGGTGGGTGACCCAGGACAAACCCGTTGAAGCCATAAGAAAGGAAAAAAACCATGAAGATAAAGAAAGACACAGGAAATATATGTGATTTCTATAAGAGCCCCACACATCAACACAAGTGAGTGTCAAGCGAAATAGCCACTAGTGGTTGAGCTGAATCCTTCTGAATCAAATGCATGTTTCAAATCTGAGTCATAAAGTGATAAGGGGAATGAAAAAGAGAAGCATATTATCTATGTAGAGCCTAGTGCCAACATTGCCACCACAATGATTCTAGAAGGATGAGACCGAAGATCCATATGAGGTGGAGCGACTCTTACACTCACATATGTGGGTGAAGGGTTCTCCATTGCAGTTCATTGTTGACAAAGGAGACAAAAGAACCTCATTTCAGCAGAGGTGATGAAGTGATTGGGCCTACCAACTACACCACACCCATAGTCATAATCACGATCAGGTGGCTTCACCAAGGCAAGATCTCTGTGTTTAGGCAACAGTGTCACCTTCCCTACAACATCAAGACCTTCACAGATGAGGTATTATGTGATGTTTATCCATCTTGAAGTTTCTAATGTATTATTAGGCCAACATACTTGTGGAAGCGGCATCTATGTATGGTCTAGGCCTCGCATTGTTATTATCACTTTGGAAATAAGTTTTACAAGATACTAGAGGTAGCACTACCTACTACCATTTATTTTATCACTGTAAAGAAATATGTAGATAAGATAATTTCCTATACCGGGAAATTTGTTTTCCTTATGATTCACCCTCATGGAAAGAAGAAATTGTGGCCATGGTCTCCAGATAGTTCTCCTCCATATGCAAAAAGTAAATGGACAAGTTTATGGAGGGGTACAGGGACATATTCACCTAACCCACACAAGTACCTCTACAACTGTCAGGTCAATCACTTCATCCATCTGACCCCAAGTGTGTTGCTACCCAATGGACTGATCTATTAGCGTTTTGTTCTGGAGAATGATAAAATAAAGAGGTAGATTTATGATTTGTTGCAGAAAGGGCACATTAGGCCAAGTTCATCACCCCATGGGATTCCAATCATGTTGGTACAAAATAAGGACGGGACTAAAGACTTTGTAATGACTATTGGGCATTGAACAAGATCACTTCCTAAATAGGGATCAAATCCCACAAATTGCATACCTTCTAGACCAGATCAAGGGGGCTAAATATTTCATCAAGATTGACTTGAATTATGGTTATACCAAAACTGTTTGAACCCTTTGATGTGTGGAAGACTACCTCCAAATCCAAGGAGGGCCTCTTCAAATGGATGGTCATGCCTTTCAAGTTGACAAATGCCCCAACAACCTTCATGAGGCTGATGGAAGACATATCACGACTCTTCTCCAAGTCATTCGTGGTGCTGTATTTAGATAACATTTTTATATTTAGCCAGAGTTGGAAGAGAACCTCCACCATGTTTGACAAGTCCTCCAAACCCAAACGCCTAACGGCAACACAAGTTGTCTACAAATTTTGAGAAATCAGCTTTTGGTATGAGAAAGGTTCAATATCTCGAGTACATCATTAATGAGTTGGGTTTGCACTTAGACCTAGCCAAGATACAAGTAACCACTCTAAAAGGACGACTCCGCAGCTTTCTAGATATTCCCAACTTCTACTCAGGTTTGTGTCAGGGTTCTCTCATATCACTTGGCCTTTGGTTAAAGTCACCAAGGGAGGAGTGAGACAAAAATTTCTTTTGTCATAATCACAACAAAAGACATTTTCTGAGTTGAATCATTTCCTCTTCTTTGCACCAAAGCTCACATTACAATATCTACAACAGCCATTTGAGATTGATACAAAAGCCTCTAACTATGCTATTGGTGCAATTCTTACTTAGCAGGGACATCCAATGGCATATCATTGTGAAACACTTTAAGACACAATACAAAAGTATCCAGTTATGAAAAAGAGATGTATTCCATTTTGCAGGCCCTACCAAAAATGGAAGCATTACATTATGGGAAGAAAATGGTCATCCACATAGACCACCAAACCCTTTCGTTCATACAAACACAAGTGAAGTTGTAGAATGATTTCCATTAGAAATGGTCCACATACCTGCAATAGTTCTATTTGAACATTAAGTAAAATAAGGGAAGAAACCAACAATGTTGTAGACTACGTCAGCTGACCGTCAGTCATGGTGTTGAACAATGTGCTCGACTCTTATGGCGCATGAGACTGCAGGCTAGCCGCATCTTACAAGAGCAATCCAAAATTCGACAACACATACCAAAACACTCCTGGAAGGAAAGTAAGTTCCAAATTTTTTAGCTTCATATGCAATGTCATGCCACTTGGGACACCTCTGTGTTCCTTCAAGAGAACGTTCCAAGATAAATTGGAAGGCAAACTACAGTCGAGTTAGTGGAAATTTCAAGGTAGAGAAAACAATGGCATTTTTGTAGAAGTATTTTAATTTCCCAAACCTTATCCTAGATGTTGGGAAGTACATCTAATCTTACACTGCATGTGCTATTGTCAAAATTTCCATCAAGAAGAAATTCTTATATACTCCTCTACCTACTCCTAATCGACCTTATGAATCCATCTCCATGGATTACATGTTAGACCTTCCTTCTACTAAGCATGGCAACGACTGTATTTTCATGCTCATCGATAGATTCTCTAAGATGACCATTCTAGTGGTCTGTAAGAAGAGTATCACAATAGAAGCCACTATCAATCTCTTCTTTGAACGAGTTTTGGTACACTTTGGGATCCCACAACCCAGTATCTCAAATTAGGATAGCAGGTTCCTAAGTACATTTGTGTTAAGTTAGTGGTCAATGTTGGATACCAAGCTCACTAAGTCCACGAATTTGCACCCCAAACTAATGGCCAATTAAAGGTCATCAACAAGATGATTGTACACATTCTTCACATGTATGAATCAAATCATCCACAAACATGGGATGAAATCTTCCCCTATTTCCAGCACAACTACAACAAATCTATACATAACTCAACTAGCCAAAACCCCTTTTAGGTGGGATTGGGATTGTAGTCACTATGCCCCATTGATGTGCCATACCATTTGAAGCTATGCAAGAAGCTTCAACTCATGTCGAGTCCAAAGCTGACAGGACTAACAGCTTCATTGATCACATTCAACACATCCACCAACAAATCCATGACATATTGGACAGAGCCAATGCTGAGTACAAGTAGCGACATGATAAACATCAGGTGCCACACAAGTTCTAGGTGGGCGACAATGTTTGGCTACATCTATAGAAGGAATGCCTCTCTTGGCCACACCACAATATTTTCTTGCTCTGCTAGGGGAAAATGCCTTCGAACTCAATATTCCACCATTCCTTGGCCTATACCCAGTATTCAATGTGGCCTCCTTTAGCCATACTTTCCACTATTATTGGACACATCTGACATTGCAGAACAATTCAAACCAATGGAGTTAAACTCAAGCTAAATGGAATAGGCCATAACTAATTGAATCATGAACATGCAAATCAATAACACTTGCCAACTAAGGATCCAACTATATCAATTTGTAAAAGAGGGCCAGCTCCTTCACCATGGAAAGTGGTTCACTAGGGGACAAGTTCAACATAAATTTCCTCACCTCATGGAGGCTCTGCACGCAATGTGGACAATTTCTTCCTAAGGAGTGTGGATTGATCCAAGTGGATATTGGTGGCCACCCACCTATTCCACCTATATCTCTAGTATGTTTCATCAGTTTCCTTATTTATAGAACATTTACTATTTTTAGTCATTTTTTTGGTCTTAAACTTCCGGAGCGTTTTGACCCTCTAAAGGGTTTTTTTCTTTAGGTCCGTAGTAGGCCCAGTGCCATATCTAGGGACTTGTGGAAAATCCTATAGTAATCAGAGATATATTTCCAACGAGGTATCATACATGCAAAAACAAATATAATATGACCAAGTTACGACCCTGAGAAGTTTTTTGCCCAGCTAACCCAACGGGGCCCATAAAATCTTGTCATTCCATCTCCTAGGGTTAGGTTTTGTTGTTTAGGGTTTTCCCTTGTTGATTCAAAAATAAAAAGCCCTTAAGCCTCACTATAACACAGTTCATAGGCATGTAGTTGCCCCATCTCTTCTTAGAGATAAGCTACCATCGCCCGAGCTAGTTTATTTCCATTTCTGTATGTAAGCAAATTTTTGGTTCTTCAATATTAATGAAATGAAGTTTTATTTATGTTACATCTTTGTCTTTATGTGTATATCTATATTTTTTTTTGTTCTTGAATAAATCAAGATCAGTGGTATCAAAGTGGTCTACTCTTTCTCTATTTTTCTTTGCATGTCCCCAACGATGTCAGGGTATAAGGAGTTAGGGCTCGAACTGGTTGAACCTTTGCAAGACCAGCCTCGCAAACCCCGATGACCTCCCATGGCACAGGAAAAAAAATACGATAGGGAAATAGATCCTTTCAGAATATTGCTCGAGGAATCTCTCAAGTGAAAAATAACATGATGATGGATAACTTGCCCAGATCCTTCAATGGCTACCCATAGGTGACACATCTTCATCCAAAAGTCGCTTTGGAGACACCACTCATTTTAAGGTACAAGTTAAGTTTGACATTCCCATATTTGAAGGCTAGATAGATGCAGACGTTGTAGATAGATGGTTAAATCGTTTGGAAGGATATTTTTTAGTTCATGAATTTTCCAATCGGGAAAATATTACTTTTTCTTTCGTCAAAGCCACCCCACATGTCAAAGACTGGTGGGGAACCTATTGTGAACAAAAGGATGAGAGAGAATCCTCACTATTTTCAGCTGCACCAACTTGGAATTATTTTTGAGATGGCATCAAAGAATAATATTACCCTATTGGGAGCTATGAAGTTAAACACATAAAGTGGACCACCCTTCGACATGGAAGGTACCAACATGTGTAAGATTTTCACAAATGTTTTCCATGAAATTCACAAGAAGCTAGGTATCAAGGATTCTTAGTTTCATTTGGTACTCAAATACCATGGATGTCTACACAAAATACATCTAGGATGAGATGGAGTTATTGAACATCTCCTCGCTTGGTGTTTCCTATCGATACATTGTTAAGATCGAGTAGAAATTTAAATAGAAGAAGCGAGACTTTGGATCTATGAATATGAAGCAAGGGAAAGGCACCCTAAAACTACAGAACAAAGTACAAAGCCAAGGTGGCGTGACCCAAGACAATTAGTCAAGCCACAAGCAAAAAACAACACCATGAATACACAGAAGGACACAAGGAAGTGGTGTGAGTTCCATAACAGCCCCACTCATAACACAAGTGAGTGTTGAGTCAAACAATCACTATTGGCCAAGATGAGGCTTTCGTGTAATACCATCCCCCCCACATATACCAAAGTAACCATGCCAACCAGGGTAAACATGAGTCGAGAGGCTACAATGATTGGATTTGACCTCCCATGTAACTTTAAGGAGGTGGAAACAATCGAAACATCACACACAGTCACCCAACATCAACTTCAAAAACCTTAGGAGACTTGTCAACCTCTCAGACATCCCGTCCTTGGGTCCCAATGATGTTCTGTACATCTTAGGCCTCAGTCTCTCCCATGTTGTGGGAAAGTGAGTGTCCAGAAACACAAAGTCGCTCTCACTGGCTTGCCTACCAGTGACCAAAGACTAAAATTACCAATTTTGTGCTAGCAACCCCTGGATTTAAGCCACTTTTTTAGGCCCAAAGCCTAGGTCACTGCCAAAATGAAGTGATAGCTTAAAATTAGTAAAATTACAGGGAAAATATGATGCAAAAGAAATAAGTTGAACAAGACCTTATCGAGATCCCTACTAGCCATGACAAGAATTTCGTCAAACATATCATCAACATGTAACCTATTGTTATAAACAACATAATTAAGTGTAGGTATCTCATACTTATCTGAGAATCACTTAGAACTATTGTTCCCTCATGCCATTTGTTGCATTACTGATGCAGGAGCATCCAACACCCTTGTACAAAGGGAGGAATCCAAAGCAAGTGAACGTGGGCCATGGGAGAAAAAACAGAGGAAAGTCTGTTTTAAAGCAGAAAAACAGATTTAAAAACGGATAAGATGGATATGACTTACTATTGTTATCTGCGTGCATGTATTTTGGAGATATTTTTGTGGATCGTAACAGATTCACGCCTTTGTAAATGCTTTATAAGCATGTTTGTGTGCGTGAGATAGGGGGCGCGCTAGTGAGAATACAATGTAGCCTGTGTGGATTTATTGGCCAAGGCTGCAACACCTTAGATCAAGTGGTCTTTTGTATATAATCAAAACTATAGATATGCCGATTTTCTGTCTATTGAGTTATGAGTTTTTATAGTTTAAATTTACGGTTAAAATCCATGTGAGGGTTTATTTTTGTTGAGTGAATGGTTATTTATATTGATATGTAATGAAAGGGATAGAGCGCCAGTGAAGCTGTGAGCTTCATAATAAACCAAGAAGGCTCGAGTTAACTTCTGCAAAAGCGTTGAAGGCAGTGGTATGGTCGATTGACAATTTGAACAAATCGATGTGTTTGAATGAGCGTTGCATAAATTGTGGATTTAAATCCCTGTTTGCGTTGTTCCAATTTGAAATTGAGTCTACGAGTCTATGAGTGTCCTGAATGCTATCATTAGAATGTGCCAGAATGAATGTGTAGTTTGAAGTGTTAAATTGAACGCTATTTATGTTAATTGATGATGGCTCGAGTGTAAATTGTTGGCATAATTTACATAGCACAGTTTTAAAATCGATTTGCTGGGGTATGGAACCAGGAATTAATGAATGCGTTAACCCTGAACTGATATCGTTGCTGGGATGTTAATTAATGCAGAATTCATCTGCTTGCCGAAAGGATGGTTGTCACTTCAGAATTATTTTGCTGAATAGCCAACATTATTAAATCCAAGACTGTGTTTATATATGTTTGAATGTTTCATAGTTGCAGGGGGGAATCGATTGGATAGCACTGGAATGAAATCGATTGAATGTTTTAATAAAGGGTGTCGGCATCAAAGCATTACCGCGGCGTGGTAACACTGCAGGTATGAGGTGGCTCTGATTCTGAAGTAAGTCCATGGTTAAGAGGTGTATAGCCTTGATATGCTTCCGATAAGGCTTTGTGGGTCATAACCCATAGGCCCAGGTTGGAGATTTTTACATGAAAAGGGATTTTGGGCTTACACCAAGATCTCTTTTCATCAAGTGGTATCAGAGTAGGGAAAGTTTCCTGCGAGGAGAAGGATTCCAGAGAGAAAGAAGAAGAAGCAGGAGGTACAATTGTGTTAAAGCTGGAGAGTTTATGGTCTTATCGTTGTGCAGATGACGGCAGTGGAAGGTGAGAAGATTTACAGCAACCTAGAGCAAGGTGTGCTCAATTGGTTCCAGAGAAGAGAACCAGAAGGATGCCAAAAGACCGAGTGCGGAGGGCTTGGTGAGGTATCATGTAACAGAGGAGACTGTTACTGCAGAGGTTGGTTGCAGCTCACAAAGATCATAAAAGCAGTTCCACTGAAGATATGCAGTGGGTAGAATTGCTAAGGACAAGGAGAAGCATATGACCAGGAGGTCATAAATTTTTGTGCCTCGGGAGTCTGATGCAGGAGCATCCAACACCCTTGTACAAAGGGAGGAATCCAAAGCAAGCGAACGTGGGCCATGGGAGAAAAACAGAGGAAAGTCTGTTTTAAAGCAGAAAAACAGATTTAAAATGGATAAGATGGATATGACTTAATATTGTTATCTGCATGCATGTATTTTGGAGAGATTTTTGTGGATCGTAACAGATTCACGCCTTTGTAAATGCTTTATAAGCATGTTTGTGTGCGTGAGATAGGGGGTCGCGCTAGTGAGAATACAATGTAGCCTGTGTGGATTTATTGGCTAAGGCTGCAACGCCTTAGATCAAGTGGTCTTTTGTATATAATCAAAACTATAGATTATGTCGATTTTCTGTCTATTGAGTTATGAGTTTTTACAGTTTAAATTTACGGTTAAAATCCATGTGAGGGTTTATTTTTGTTGAGTGAATGGTTGTTTATATCAATCTGTAATGAAAGGGAGAGTGCCAGTGAAGTTGTGAGCTTCATAATAAACCAAGAAGGCTCAAGTTAACTTCTGCAAAAGCGTTGAAGGCAGTGGTATGGTCGATTGACGCTTTGAACAAATCGATGTGTTTGAATGAGCGTTGCATAAATTGTGGATTTAAATCCCTGTTTGCATTGTTCCAATTTGAAATTGAGTCTACGAGTCTATGAGTGTCCTGAATGCTGTCATTAGAATGTGCCAGAATGAATGTGTAGTTTGAAGTGTTAAATTGAACGCTGTTTATGTTAATTGATGATGGCTCGAGTGTAAATTGTTGGCATAATTTACATAGCACAGTTTTAAAATCGATCTGCTGGGGTATGGAACCAGGAATTAATGAATGCGTTAACCCTAAACTAATATCATTGCTGGGATGTTAATTAATGCAAAATTCATCTGCTTGCTGGAAGGATGGTTGTCACTTTAGAATTATTTTGCTGAATAGCCAGCGTTATTAAATCCAAGACTGCGTTTATATATGTTTGAATGTTTCATAGTTGCAGGGGGGAATTGATTGGATAGCATTGGAATGAAATCGATTGAAATAAAGGGTGTCGGCATCAAAGCATTGCCGTGGCGTGGTAACACTGCAGGTATGAGGTGGCTCCGATTCTAAAGTAAGTCCATGGTTAAGAGGTGTATAGCCTCGATACGCTTCCGATAAGGCTTTGTGGGCCATAACCCACAGGCCCAGGTTCGAGATTTTTACATGAAAAGGGATTTTGGGCTTACACCAAGATCTCTTTTCATCAATTACTATCTATCATACCATAGATACATTATCCATTCATTTACAAGTAAAAATATATTTAGAGCCATTCATAGTTGTTGTCATAAAACATACATTTAACCAGCATAATAGGGACAAAAATATCATAAACATATCAGCCATAAGATCCACATATAATCCATCAAAATGCTCATAGAAATACAAGGAGAAATAACCTTTCATTAATGATGCAAAATCCAAACCCAAGATGGGACTTCCATGTTCCACCTGACCATAAAATGGCTGAGCCAAATCTCTCTTTAGCCATTCATCACCGTGCCATATTCCAAGCATGAATGTGGGATGTAAACCAAAATAAATCAACTAGGGAATTCCAAGGCTAAACCACCTCACCCTCATCAATAGAAACTAGGATTTACCGTAATCCATCTTGGATCACTAGGCCAAGATAATGAACACATCATAACAGGCTTCATCGTGATCTCCACCCGATCACTAGGCCAAACAAGCATGGATGCCACTAGATTTCTCCACCTACACCGTGAGGAATTTTCTTGTCTCCCAGTCTCTCAAGCTTTGCCGCAATCAAAACCCATATCACTAGGTCCTAAACTAAGACCCACTCTCTAGGATTTACCACATATCCAAAACCTGGGATTACTAGGCCCAACGGAGAGCAAACTACCTCTTGGCTTTACGATGTATCCTGCTATTCACCAGCAAGGATTCCTAGGCCCACTGAGGAAACATAATCCTGGCTTTATCACAACCCATAGTCTGGCTTAGGGGTTATTAGGCTAATGGATTTACTGTGATCCACAGTCCAGTTCACGGAACCCTAGGCCATGTGTTGTTTCATTTGAAGATCCACCCCACTCAGCTTCGAATCCATCCAACATTCCAACAAAACCAAAACATGAGAACCCCATCACACCATGTCTATCTGAAAATGGCAAGGCTAGGCTGAAAACACTATTACACCTGGAAAAACCCATGCCATAACACCAAAAGAACCACATGCAATACCATGCATGCCAAATCTAGCAAGGAAAATACACATGCAAGTCGATACTTGCAATGAAGCCTGTTGTAGGTGCTTGATCTTTGCTTCCTCTTGACTTCTTTGCCTTTATTGATCCAATGCCAAAATGCTCCAAGGAAACTTTAAGTTTCCAAGAGTGAGAGAGAGAGAGTAATGAGAGAGCTCCAAAGTTGAACTAGCAAAAGGTTACCAACTAATACTTAGAAGCCTTTTTATGAATGAGGCCTCTATATTATTCATTTTACATTATTTTCCTTCATTTTCCTCCTCACATGCAACTTGTGACCTTTCACCTCCTTTTTCTCCTAATTTCCATTATTTTCATAAATAAATGTGCCAAAAATACCATTTTTCCTTTCCAAAGCCTTAGCCATTTCCTGTGCCAATTTCCTTAGCCACAAACAACCAAATGAACACCCACTAGGATATCCTTCCCAACATTTAGCTTGGAATAAGTGTCCCATCAACTATGGTTATTATTTTTTCCTTCATTAACTTTTATTACATGGAATTTTCACCAGGGTTGTTACATTATGAATCAGATGCATGTTCTGACTTTTAGTCAAAAACTAACAAGGGGAATGACAAAGGGAAGTAGATTATTGATGTAGATCCTAGTGCCAGTCTTGCCACCACCAAGATCTAGAAGAATGAGACTGAAGATCGAGAGGAGGGGGAGCGTCTCTTCCACTCATAGATGTGGGTGAAGAGTTCTCTGTTGCAGTTCATTTTCGACAGTGGGACCCAAAAGAACCTCATTTTAGTAGAGGTCGTGAAGAGGTTGGGCCTACTGACTACACCACACCTGCATTTGTACACCGTCGGGTGGCTTCACCAAGGGATATATCTTTGTGTCGGCCAATAGTGTCACCTTCCCTACAACATCAAGCCTACATAGATGAGGTACTATCTGATTTATTATTAGGCTAACCATACTTGTGGAAGCAACATGATGTGTATGAGTCTAGCCTTGCACTATTAATTACTTTGGGAAATAATTTGTATAGGATACCAAAGGTAGCACTACCTACCACCCTTTTATTAATCATTAGAAAGTAATGTACTAAGATCATTTCCCAAACCAGGAAATTTGTTTTCCTTATGATTCGCCCTTAGGGAAAGAAGAAGATTGTGGTCCCAACCTCCAGCTACGACTCCTCTACATGGAAGAAACAGATGGAAAAGGTTGTGGATGAGTACAAGGACATCTTCACCTCACATAAAGGGGTACCTCTACACAATCAGGTGATGTAATCCATCGATATAACCCCGGGCACACTGCTACCTAATGAGCCAATCTATCAACGCTCTATTTTGGAGAATGATGAAATCAAGAGAAAGATTTAGGAGCTTTTATAGAAAGGGAATATCATGCAAATTTAATCACCCAGTGGGAGATTTATCATGTTGGTATAGAAGAAGGACAAGACCTAGAGACTCTGTATTGACTATTGGGTGCTGAACAATATCACTATCCCAAATAGGTATCTAATCCCATGGATTGGTGACCTTCTGGACTAGCTCAAGGGGGGCAAGTATTTCAGCAAGATTGACTTGAAGTCTAGTTATCACCAGGTACCGATTAAACCCTCTGATGTATGGAAGACTTCCTTCAAATCCAAGGAAGTAATTTTTGAATGGTTGGTCATGCCTCTCGGGTTGACGAATTTCCCCGCAACCTGCATGAGGCTGATGGACAACATCTTGCGACCCTTCACCAACTCTTTTTTGGTGTTGAATTTGGATGACATTCTTCTCTTTAGTCATAGTTCAGAAGATGACCTCCACCAGATTCAACAGGTCCTCCAAACCTTGTGGCAACAAAAGTTATGTGCCAATTTGGAGAAATGCACTTTTGGTATGACTCGGGTTTAATGTCTGGGGTACATCATTGATGAGTGGGGTATGCATGTGGACCCAACCAATATACAAGTCTTTCGAGATTGGACAACCCCAACCACTTTAACAGAGCTCCGCAACTTTCTGGGTGTTGCCAACTTCTACCACAAGCTCATTTTGGGGTTCTCCCAACCGAAGGTGGTTTCCGAGTTGAAGCACCACCTTCGCTCTGCACCAGTGCTCACATTACTAGACCTGTAGCAACCTTTTTAGATTGATACAGATTCCTCCAACCACACTATTGCTACATTTCTCACTAAGCAGGTGTATCTAGTGGCATATCACAATGAGACACTTTTAGATATAGTCCAAAAGTAATTCACCTATGAAAAATATATGTACTCCATTGTGTAGGCCTACCAACAATGGAAGAATTACATTCTTGGGAAGGAAAAAAACATCCACATAGACCACCAACCCTTGCAGTTCATTAAGACACAAGGAAAGTTGCAGAATGATCAACATCATAAATGGTCCACATACATGCAATAGATCCATTTGAACATTAAGTACAATATGGTCAGCACAAACAATGTTGTAGACTGAATCAGCTGGCCGACATTCCTGGTACTAACCACTGTGATCGAATCATGTGGGCATGAGACTGCAGGGTGGTTGCATCTTTACAAGAGCAATCCAGAACTCGACAACACATACCAGGCACTCATGAAAGGCAAGCAAGTTCCAAATTTCACCTCAAGGATGCACTCTTATGCCACCTAGGACACCTCTTTGTTCCTTCATGTGAGCATTCCAAGATGGTTTTGGAGGCATACTACATTCGGGTCACTAGACATTTCGGGGTAGAAAAAACAGTGGTAGTGCTGCATAAGTATTTTTATTGGAAGAACCTTCGACAAGATTTTGGGAAGTACATCAGATCCTGCAATTTCCACAACCATCAAGAAGAAAGTCCTATATACTCCTCTACATACTCCTATTCAACCTTGGTAATCCATCTCCATGGATTACATGTCGGGCCTTCCTTCTACTAAGCATGGAAACGACTGCCTTTTTGTGGTCATCCAGAGATTCTCTAAGATGGCCATTATGGTGACTTGCAAGAAGAATATCATAGCGGAAGCCACTGATAAGATCTTCTTTGAATGAGTGTGGGTGGGATCCCACAGTCCATCATCTTAGATTGGGATAGTAGATTCCTAGGTAAATTTTGGTCAAGTCTCTGGTCAATGTTGGATAACAACTTCACGAATTCCACAACTTTCCACCCCAAAACTAATGACCAAACAAAGGTTGTCAAAAGGATGGTCGTACATATTATGTGCATGTACAAATTGAAGAATCCACACACATGGGATGAAATCCTCTCCTATATCCATCATAGCTACAACAGATCTCTCCATAGCTCAACTGGCCACAACCCCTTTTAGGTGGGATTGGGATTCCATCCACTATGTCCCATTTATGTGGCCATACCATTTGAAGTTGTTGAGGCAAATTTGGCTTATGTCTAGTCCGAAGGTGACAAGGCTAATAACTTCATTGAGAAATTTCAACACATATGCCAATAGGTCCATGACATATTGGATAGAGCCAATGCTAAGTACAAGCAGTAACATGATCATCATTAGGTGCCACACAAGTTTTAGGTGTGTGACAAAGTTTGGCTACATCTCCAGAAGGAACACCTCACTAGGCCTCATCGCAAGCTTCGCCCACTCCTATATGGGTCATACACCACCACCAAGGCTATAGGGGATAATGTCTTTGAGCTTAGTATTCCATCGTTCCTTGGCCTGCACCCATAATTCAATGTGGACTACCTTTGGCCATACTTTCCACCATTATTGGAAACATCCAACATTGTAGAACAACTCACACCAATGAAGCTAAACCTAGAATGCATGAAACATGCCACAACTAATCAGATCATGGACATGCATATCAAGAACACTCGCTAACAGAGGATCCAACTATATTGAGTTGACAAAGCGGGCCAACTCCTTCACTAGGGAAAGTTCAACACAAATTTCCTCACCTCATGGAGGCTCTGTATGCAATAGGGACCACTTCTTCCAAAGGAGTTGTTCTAGTAGCTACAACCACCCTCCAAAATTTTGGCCTGCATCCAATTTCGAAGCCTCCCTTGAGAGTTTCACTTGATGATTGCACACACTCGGGTTCACTTTGTGAGCTCGTGTGAGTCTTCACATTCACCTTGATTGTTCAGTTCACCCAAGGTTTTGCATGTTGATGTCAAAGTCATGCTTGCGACCATGTTCTGGTCATGCTCAAGGTCTTTGCTTCATGTGCACATGTTGTGTTCACTACAAAAACATCTAACACAATCACACACGGAGTCACATTCACTATCGTGCAAGCGTCGTCAAGGTCTACCAACGATCAATCACAAATGTCGCACTTGTCGCTTGCACTGTCGGTTAATCTTATTGAACATATGCGTCTAGATGGTTTGAGTCATTTCATATTTGAGTCATGTAAGTGTGTGTTTGCAAGATCACGTATGCATATTTCACTCATTCACACACTTAGTCATTTTTGTTGAATTTCTGACGACTGAACACTCCTCTGACAGCCAAAACATCACCCTGCCATCAACTTGATCAATTGTCACCCATAACAGTGCCGAAGCACCAATAAATTCATTTCAAGTTGCGCTTCCCACAAGAAAACCAATCAGCCTTCATGCTGGTCAACCAGAGAGTTTGACTCGGTAGCCACCCTAGGACTCACTCCCCTAAAAAATTACGCAGAGGCTACAAACCTTGCCCACTCCACTAGCTGAGAAAATTGCATAAACTAGCTGGACAGACACCCAGTGCCCATCTCTATCTCCCTCATAAAATTGCGCAGTTTTTCCAACTAGTTATCCTGACAGTCGACCGACTGCTCACCAAGAAAATTGCACAGTTTTCATGAGAAATCCCTCTACTGCCCAGTAGTCCACTCAGCTCAAAAATTGCGTAGAGGTGATCAATAGGTTGGCCTCCCAACATCAATGCAGTTTTTCTTGCCAGTACCTCCCAACAGCTGACTGTCAATTCCCTCTAGGAATTGCGCAATTCCTACTTCCAAGCTCCTAACAGCTGACTTCCATTTCCCCTCAGGAATTTTGCAATTGTTGCTGCCAGTGACCCAACATCTAGCTACCAGTTCCCTCCAAGAATTGCATAGTTTTGGCTACCAATCTCCTGGCTCGTTCCTCCAAAAAATTGTGTAGTTTTTTATGTCAAGCCCCACTACCCATTCATTCTAGAAAATGCACGCATTTTTTCTGCCCTGCCTCCTCGCAGCCTGGACTTTTCCTCCCAAAAATTGCATATTTTTTCCCTCCATCTGAGCCAGACCTCACAGAAAGCCACTGTCGATCTAGATTTCCCATCTTCATCACCCAATGACTCTTGCTTAGTTTTCAACAGGGGTGCCTGGAGCCTCCATCTCGCCTCGCAACCTTGATACCTCTCTTGGTCACCTCCATTTGAAATGATCATGTGTCATGGTAGACTAGGAATTTTTTGGATTTGATGTCATCTCGTCATGAGTGACTGCAGGTATAGGTACACAAACAAACATGGAGTGACGACAAATGGGATGAATGAAGGGAGCACACGCAGGAGGACAGGTTCACCAATAGATGAAAAAACGATGCTTGCAAAGAGTGTGCTCGTGAACGGATGATCATGAAAAGAAGTGTTCGCGGATGGACGAACAAGCGAACATGCACCTTTCACAAATGGACGAACCCGTCAAGCTTACCAACATACAAGAAAGGAGAAACATGCAAAAGAAACATCAAGCGAACCAACTACCATCGAAGACTCCACGCACTTTTCCATGTGGAGGTGAAGCTGTGATACACCATGAGGACATCCATCACCCAGCAACACTACAACTTGACATGCACACCAATAGCAGCCCAAATGTACCAGCACTATCGTGTCAAGTCATGTCATGAGCCATGTCTTCCACATCCATATTATGGTCCATATTGTCTGTCAATGTAATGTAATGTGGAATTCCAAGAGACTCACCTGTTGTATAAAGAGTCATGTAAATTCAAAAATTCATGGAATTGAAACAGTCATGAGGGTAGTCGAATTGCCACAAGGGTCAGTTTCACCCTTGCATATAAATACCCCCTTATTTGTACATGCAAAGGAATTTTTCACCTCATCTCCTCCTACACAGCCTTAAGAGTCTATAATATTTTCTTTGAGGTGTAAGTAGTGGCTCCAACGCCCCACCCATGGGGTTAGTGATGTATGGTGTAATGATGTGTCTTGGAACTTTCACTTGATTCAGAATCCTGCTAACAAGCCAACATGTTTTCAGACATGTATTGTAACTATTGTAAGACTAATATTGAACACTTGTAATGCATGTTTCTTTAACCTATGTTGAAAACTTGAACTCATTTCACTTGTTGTAATACATAATCTATTAATGAGAATTTGTTGTATATGTTGTTAACGTTATCTCGCCCATGGTAGCTACCTCCCCGGACATCAGACAGACCTTTCACATAAAACTTGTTGTAACAACTGTTGCACTCGTGCAAACTCATCCACTGAGTCTTGTATTTGTTATCTTCCCTTGTGTGTTGTGATTGTCGCATTCATGTGGACTACTCCTCTGGAAGATGTGCACATTCTGTTGCATTGTGTGTTCCTAGTAGAGTTGGGGCTTCCTCCCAGCCGGCTTGGGACTCACTCCCACCCTTTACCTCTACAGTGAAAGAACCATTGACACAAGTTACACTTGCAATCACTAGGCACGTGAACCTCACTTCTTGAAGATAAAGCAGACCACTCTCCTGTGCTAAGAAGCAAGAGTTGAGGCAAATCCTTAAGATAATGGAAATGGAACATCATACCGGATGAGACTCCCACACCAAACACTGTGATTTATAGTTGGGACATCATACTAGGGTGATCCCCTGAATGTTGACGGGTCCAACACCATCAAAATTTCTGGCGCTAGAAGGAGGGTAGCCAGTTGTATGTGGATGAACATCCTCTCACACTCATTAACTCACACTCCCTCTCACCTATGCATGACTCTACAATTGGTTACTCCTCACCTCCTAGGACTAAACACGAGATTTCATATCATCACCTTCACTCCGTCCATCCCATCATTCACCAATTCACCAAATCAGTCAAACTAATCCCAGGCATACAAAATCTTCCTTACACATCAAGAAAGCCAAAAGCCACTCCTACAAGAGTTATTGTATCATCAGTGGAAGAAGCAGTCCTTGCCACACTTGAAGTTTTGGCTGAATCTATTGAATATGAAGAGGAACCTCTAGTCTTCCGACAAGGTAAACAAGACACTCTTGTGATCTTGGGATTAGAATCTAGTATAGGAGGTGGAGAAGAAGGCAGCAGAGGAGGCAGAGGTGGAGACGAACCAACAGACTTAGAGAGGGAACCATTAGATTCTGAAAAAGAGGAAGAGGACAAAGAAGAAGAAGAGATCGCTGACCCAAATCTAGAATGGATGACTCAGGGACCATTGGTTCTCCTGGATTTTCTGCACAAGATGTTGAAGCGAGCAAAGAGAATGAACATCTAGTTTAACCCTAATAGCACAGTGAAGGCAGAAGATCACTTGGACAACTTCTACCTCCAGCTACAGACCCTTGAGGTACGGTATGATGATGTAGCATGTAGATTTTTTCCATGTACCTTGGATGGTCACGCAACTACATGATATCACAACCTTGCACTGAACTCTATACAGAATAGGGGTGCATTCAAACACATGTTCCTTGAGAAGTTTGCTGATGACAAGACCCCAACCAGGTTGCTCAAAGAATTGGGAAGCCTAAAGATGGAGGGAAAAGAAAAGATAAAAGACTTCAATCAAAGATTTACACACATATTGAACAATCTTGCAATGGACACTAAACCTAATGACTCCATCACCATTGATTACTACACATCCGCACTTCCGACCAACGTTGTTCAATTTGTTAAGCAAGCTGTGAAACCAACACTTCTAGAAAACTGCTAAGAGGCTATTACTATTGAGAAAGACTTGTGCGTAATTGGAGTCATCAAGGATGAAAAATCACTAAAGGAACCCAAAGATGTGAGCAAGAAGTACCAAGAAATGGCGAGCAAGGGTAGAGACAAGGAAGCAACTGATATTTAAACCCTCACTCACCTCGTCAAGAACTTGACTATGGAAGTGTTCGGGCTCAAAGAACGGAAAATAGACACATTTGCAAGTAGCCATCCGCCCAGGTAGAGACAGGCAAGCAACTCATCAGGAAGCAAGCGGTCTGCTCCAAAAAATACATAGAGCTCTATCTTCCAAGTTGAGCAATGCGCAAATCCTAAGTTCTATTCATTCCATGGAGAACATCACCCCAAGAAATCTTGTTCAGACTAGAAGCAATTTGCGAATTCTGTCTGCAGTCATACTTTTTGTTGAGAATAGCAACAAGAAATGCTAAAAATAGCATTCATTATATTCCCATTTTAATTTTTCCTTGAATTAAAATTCGAATTTAGTCTCACCAGCTGCTTGAAAAAATAATTAAATAATTCATCTTGGGTTAACTAGTTGGATAAATTCAAGCTAGAAGTCTTTGTGAAGGCATGCAACAGTTATCCCTTAAATTAAGGAATTTATCCCTTAATTAAGGATATAAGGATGAGTTGTAATTAGTTAGCTTAGTTAACTGAGTTAAGTCTAGTTAAATTAGTTCCAAATAGTTTGAGGAACTAATTGTGAGTTCAGTCAGTTAATGCATGCATGCATGAAACTAGTGTACTCTAGATAGCTAAATATTCTCTCATAAATAACTCATGCATGTCAGTTTAGATAAAGACCCAGTCGAGATTAAAGATAGGGACATTGTACTATTATTTGGAGGAATTTTCCTATAAAGGAAACTCATCCATGTAGAAGGAACAAGGTTCCTTGAGGATTGTGCAATTTTACAAGGCGTGAGATCAATGTGAGTGATCAGTGTTACACTTGGTAGTAGTAGGATCACCCAGGAGAAACATCGCAAGGAAATAGGAGGCTTGGAGGGGAGAGAGGAAGGCTTGTGAGAAGCTTTGATTGGCTATGAGCATCCAGGAGGATTATACTGAGAGCTGGCTAGCTGCGAGAGCTAAAGCATTGTGTAATCTTGATGTATTTCCACCTTATATCATAATACAGATAGTGGAGTTTTTAACTGAGGCTTTCCCCAGAGTATTTTTTTGTGTTTCATGTGTATTAATTCTTCTTCTCTATTATATGTGTTCTATTTGATCTTGCTCAAATCAATTAAGCTTCTGCAAGTTTGATGGTAGAAGTAGATTAAGTATTTTGCTTTAGCTATATTGCATAATCAGGTTAATCTACAGTGAGAATTTCTACATGGTATCAGAGCTAGCTGATCTATAGAGAAATTTCTACATGGTATCAGAGCTAGCTGATCTATAGAGAAATTTCTACATGGTATCAGAAAAAAGGTGATCAAAGCAATAACTAGTATACAGAGAGGAGAATTCGAAGTTTGAAGTTCGGGATTGTAGGTACAAATCGAATTCATCTCATACTTCATGTTGGTCAATGGCATTCTATGGCTTGAGACTTGAGTATGACTTGGATGGCAGCTCGAATTACATAGCATGGAAACATCGCATGGAATCGGTATTAGAAGACAATGGTTTGAAGTATTTCATTGATCAATAAATCCCCAAGCGAGTTGTAGCTAATGCACAAGACTTCGTTGAATGGAAGAAGTGTGTGGCGAGGGTGAGATGAATCATCATTAAGGGAGTTTGAGACCATATTATCTCGAGTCTCCATGGGAAGGAGACTCTATTTTCAATGTGGAAGATATTGAAGGACCTCTATCATAACAATAGTGACTAGAGGAAATTGGCACTCAAGGACAAGCTTCGAAGAATCAAGATGGAGAATGGTGATACTATTTCCACATATCTGAACAAGCTCACCACATGTAGCGATGAGCTTGGAAGTGTGGGAATAACTACTACCGATGATGATATGGTGAGCCTTACTCTCCTCAATATTCCAAAGAGTTTGCATAGATACCAGGACTCTGTGAACGGAAGGGAGAAACTACCGGATTGGGAACGACTGTGGTCGGATCTCATGCAGGAGGAGATCAGGAGGAGCACACGAGATGGTTCTTCATCCAAGGAGGATGAAGAAAATATGGCCTTAGCGAGTAAGGAAAGGAAAGGGAAGGAGAAGGATTCTCATCCCAAATCAAATTCTTCTCATGGACGGAAGAAGGTTGACAAGTCTAAAGTGAGATGCTTTAATTGTCACGAAATGGGTCATTATGCGATTAATTGCCCATCGAAGAAGTCCAAGAAGGGATCCTCGAAAGGATTTGAAGGTGAGGCATTAGCTTCTCAGTTCAAGATGGACTTCACCCTCATCGCATGCATGGTGTCATCAATGATGGGTTGTGGTTGGTTTCTTAATAGTGGAGCCTCATTCCACATGACTGATGATAAAATTTTATTCAATACCTTGGAGGAGAAAGACCTCAAGATGTGCATAGAGATGGGTGATGATGAAAGGCATAGTGTTTTAGTAGTGGGCATGGTTGCTTTTCATAGGGAGCATGGAGCTTCTATCACCTTGACAGATGTGAATTATGTGCCTGGACTGAAGAAGAATTTGGTATCGATCGCGATGTTGGAGGACAAAGGCTACGATGTTGTCTTCAGTAAGGGAAAGGTTTTCCTTAGACACATCACCATGGAACAGGTGAAACAAATCAGTTCACGCTACATAACCTGTATGCTCTTGAGGTTCAAGATGCATGCAAAGCCTTGAGGAGCAAGGAAAATGTTAGAGACTTGGTGATTGAGAGGGAGAGTAAATTACCTATGAACATGCAGTCCGAGAAGAAGTCTCAGACAATTTTGGAGGAGCCACAATTGGAGATGCTGAGGGGAGACAAAGTGGAGGAAATTTTGAGCCAAGTGGGCAGAGGAAGCACATGTAGCCATACCTCCAAGTGTGAGGTGGGGTGATGTGAAGTGATAGTCCCAAGAAGGCTGAAATTGGGTAGGGTTCATTCAGAGGTTTTATCTCATGGATCGTACCTTGCTACGAGAGCCCAAAGTACATAGTCGCGGGAGGAATCAGTGGGATTGATGCAGTCAGAGGTCAAAGTGACAGAGTCTAGAGCAGTCAGATACTGAAGAGCGCAGAGAAGGATTAAGAACAATGTAGAAAGGCAGAGTCAACAAAAACGCAGAGTTTTTCAATTAACAGAGGCAATAGCAGTCAGAGATTTTGATGACAGATGCATCATACTGATTTAGGTTGGATGTTTCTTTTGTTTCTAGAGTTGCTGGAGCAACAACACTAGAGAGAAGTGTTGCATGCTATACATTCCAAAGTTTTAGGATCAGGATTGAGTTGAATTCCTTTCTTGTTGAGAAAGAGTGTTGAGAATAGAAACAATAAATGCTAAAAATAGCATTCAATGTATTCCAATTTTAATTTGTCCTTGAATTAAAATTCGAATTTAGTCTCACCAACTAGAAAAAATAATTAATTAATTCATCTTGAGTTAATTAGTTGGAGAAATTCAAGCTAGAAGTCTTTATGAAGTCATGCAACAGTTATCCCTTAAATTAAGGAAGTTATCCCTTAATTAAGGAGATAAGGATGAGTTGTATTTGAGTTGTAATTAGTTAGCTCAATTAACTGAGTTAAGTCTAGTTAAATTAGTTCCAAACAGTTTGAGGAACTAATTGTGAGTTTAGTCAGTTAATGCATGCATGCATGAAACTAATGTACTCCAGATAACTGAAGATTATCTCATAAATAACTCATGCATGTCAGTTCAGACAAAGACCCAGTTGAGATTAAAGACAAGGACATTGTACTATCAGTTGGAGGAATTTTCCTATATAGAAAACTCATCCATGCAGAAGGAACAAGGTTCCTTAAGGATTGTGCAGTTTTACAGGGTGTGAGATCAGTGTGATTGATCAATGTTACACTTGGTAACAGTAGGATCACCCAAGAGAAACATCGCAAGGAAATAGGAGGCTTGGAGGGTATAGAGGAAGGCTTTTGAGAAGTATTGATTGCCTGTGAGCATCCAGTGGGATTGTACTAAGAGCTGGCTAGCTGTGAGAGCTAAATATTTGTGTAATATTGATGTATTTCCACCTTGTATATAATACAGATAGTGGGGTTTTTAGCTGAGGCTTTCCCCAAAGTATTTTTCTGTGTTTCGTGTATTGATTCTTCTTCTTTGTTATATGTTTTCTATTTGATCTTGCTCAAATCGATTAAGCTTTTGCAAGTTTTATTGTAGAAGTAGATTAAGTATTTTTCTTTAGTTATATTGTATAATCAGGTTAATCTACAATGAGAATTTCTACATGGTATCAGAGCTAGCTGATCTATAGAGAAATTTCTACACTTTCAATGTGGAAACCAGTATGCAGGAGCAGTCAGAAGACACCGATAATGAAGAAGAGGTTGCACCTGATGAACCATCAGGTTCTGGGCATGTGGTGAACACATATCAATGCATGCAAGCGAGATTGAAGATGAACATCAAGAAGCAGCCCCAAAAGTAAAATGACCGATACAATCTCAGGAGTAAAGGGGCTCCCCTTACACTTGGGGAAGCACAAGAAAAGATGATATTTTTGTTGAGAAAGGTTGATCCACCAGCCACCCCAAAGAAGAAAACATAGAAAAAGTCTGGGAAGACAACGATCGACAAAAGTAAATCCATGAGAAGCAAGTTGCAAAAAACTTGGGTGGACAACACGAACATCCATTCTACCCTAGACACCTCGGTGAGTCTACCACCTCTAGAATACAACATTATAGATGACGTGAAGAAAAATCGAGTGAACATCAATTTGTTTGAGTTATATAAGATCCAGAGTCAGCGAGACATCCTATTGCGCGTATTGGGATAGACATCAATGGATAGCGCAGCCTCTACCCGCAAGGGAGCAAGCACACCTCCCATATCACTTTCCACTCTGCTCAAAACACTCTGTATAGAAGAAGTGAACTTAGGTTACCCTCCATTCTTGTTATCATTTGAAATATTTAACTGCAATGTTCACAACTGCTTGGTTGATTTCGGCACTACAACCAATGTCATGTTGCTCTCCATTGTGAAAAAGATCAATGCATAATGGAGTGAGACATCCGTGCAAATCATACAGCTTGATCGAACATCAGTACCAACCATTGGTGAACTATGAGACATGATCATCTGACTATCTCATGACGGTTGAATCCACCAATGCATCAACATAGTTTTTGAGGACATATCGGAAGCATACGGTCTACTACTCAGCAGAGACTAGTCCAGCAAACTAGACAAATATTTTGCTACAGACTAGTCTCACATGTGGCTTCCATACAAGGGAAAATGAAGCCAGATCCGGGTGTGATCCGAGAGGTATATGAAACATAATGTCACTCCCCTTAATGATGAGAATGAACAGCTGGCCTTTGTAGAACTCATGTTTGGTAATTGCCTCCTTTAAGTAGCATTGGGGTGTTATCTTGCACGGCCAGCTCCAACCCCACCAGGGATGCAGTTGGGACTCCTTCCTTACCCAACTGATGGTAATGAAACTTGTACAGTACATTGTAGCAATAATAGCAGTAGTAGCAGCAACACCAGTAGCAATAGTACTAACACATTAAGCGGTCTGTGTACAGACAATTTGTGGACCATGTACTTTGACGGATCAAAGACACAAGATGACTCAAGAGCTAGATGTGTCTTAATCAACCCTTACATTAGGAAGCATCTCATTTCAAGTCACTTGGAGTTAGAGTGCACGATAAATGTTGTTGAGAATGAAGCCCTCATGTTAGGCTTGCAAAAATCCATCAGCCTCAACGTGGTCGCGCTGAAAGTGGTAGGTGATTCAAAGATAGTGGTATGACAAGTACGTAACACCATTCACTGTTTGTCACTGCATCTCAAAAGTTACCAACAAGAGGTATGGTGACTAATCTCAAACTTACAAGCGTTTAGCATCATTTTTGTGCCACATACGCGTAATGCAGCTGCTAATGCTTTGGCAAATGCAGCTTCGAGAATGTCACTGATTAGGGATAGATTTACAATTGAAATTTTGTATAAACCATCTATCCTGGATAACATAACTAATTTACATGTGTTTAATGATGCTCAATAGATAGTTCATTTCATGGCCAATGCTAACGTCTTCAAATATGTAGCGATAGATGATGACGAGCATGAGCACACTTTGTAAGTAGAATCTGGTAACAGGAAAGGCCACCTTATCACAAAAGGTGTGGCAACATTGGAAAAGATTTATGACTTGCAAGAACATTTTCAGGGGCCAAGGAACAGCAAGACCCACAGTTCCACCATGAGGCACAAACTGATAAACCTGGGAATAGAACAAGATCCGAAGTTTGTCAATCTTGGTACATGTTGTACACAGAAAGAGTGGCAATCCTTTGTCCACTTGTTCAAACAGTATTGAGATGTGTTCGCATGGACATATGATGATCTGAAAACTTATGACATGTGGATCATCCAACACATCATCTCGATCAAAGAAGGGGTCAAGCCATATCAACAGAAGCTGAGGAAAGTACATCCATCACTTGAACCCCTCATACAGAAAGAGCTCACTAAGTTGTTGGATGCACGGATCATATACAAAGTTCATCATTCCACATGGGTTTCAAATCTTGTTCCTGTACATAAGAAGTCCAGGGAAATCTACTTGTGTGTCGATTTCTGGAATGTAAACCGCGCCTCGAACAAAGACAACTACCTTGTGTCGTCTATGGACCACATTTTGCAAATAGTATCTGGGGCACAAATGTTTTCTCTTCTTGACAGTTTCTCAGGATACAATCAGGTTCTGGTAGAAGAACTGACAGACTTAAAACTACTTTTCGTACCAAGTGGGGTATGTTCACTTACAGACAAATGCCATTTCATCTTGTAAATGAAAGCATAACCTTTCAGCGTGCTATGGACATCGCTTTTCACGGACTCATCGGACAAAGCATAGTGGTATATCTCAATGATGTGATTGTGTTCTCAAAAGGATGAGAAGACCACATACGCAATTTGAAGAAAAATTTT
Organism: Pinus tabuliformis; assembly: GCA_031772625.1. Classification (NCBI taxonomy): domain Eukaryota; kingdom Viridiplantae; phylum Streptophyta; class Pinopsida; order Pinales; family Pinaceae; genus Pinus; species Pinus tabuliformis. The sequence goes on along the minus strand of CM062808.1, from coordinate 879,571,846 downwards.
GAGTGACGTCGGAGATACAGGATTTCCTTGAATCCCAAAAAGAGAATATTCGCAATGTTTGCGGGGAACCTCCTCAGACACATTGTTTCCAAAAGCGGGATCAAGATGGATCTAGACTGGGTCCATACTATTACATAGATCCCTCAACCAGCCAACAAGAAAGCTATGCAGTCCTTCCTGGGAAAGATAAACTTCCTCTGGAAGTTCATATCGGATTATGCATAGATAGTTAAGCCCATGTAGGAAATGATCAAGAAAGATGTAGTCTATAGTTGGGGAAAGAGGGAAAGGTATGCATTCACCTGAATCAAGCAAGCCATTGCAAACACACCTGTACTCTATAGCCCAAAATTTAAGAAGGATTTCCTGCTATACACCTTCGCCTCTGATAATTCACTAGCTACAGTACTCACTCAGAAGGATGAGATGAAAGATGAACACCCAATCTCCTTCAACTATCCCGCCATTGACAAGAAAGCATATGCAGTTTACAATGTGGTGAAACACTTCAGGCCCTACTTGCTGAACAACCATTGCATAGTCTTTGTCCCTCACCCAGCAATTTTCACATTTCTTGTACAACAAGAACTGGGTGAACGACGTGTGAACTGGATGACATGCTTGCAAGGGTATGATCTTGAAATCAAGCCAGATCACACGATCAAACAACATGGAATCTGCAGACTTGTAGCTAAAGTGGTGCATGCACCAAAGAGTGAATAAGAGCTCGTCAGTTGGGAGCAGGAAATTGAGATGTATGATATAAGGCAAGCCACACTCACTGAAGACAAAACCTCTTGGTACGCAGATGTGTGCCAGCACCTTGAGCACGACACTGTACCCTCTCACTTTTCCATTAGATAGAAGAGGGAATTGCGCCTTAAAGCCTTAGCATATCAGTCGGTGCACGGAGTGCTTTACAGAAAGCATAGTAATGGAGTTTTTCTCAAGTGCCTGGAGGCACATGAATCAGAGAAGGTACTTCAATATCTGCATGATGGACCCGCCAGGGGTCACTTTATGGGAAACACCACTACACACAAAGTCATGTGAGCTGGTTTCTATTGACACACATTATTCAAGGATGCACATTCTTATGCCCGCAAGTGCCTTGTCTGTCAACAATCCTCTGACAAAACATGAAGATCAACAGCCCCACTACACCCTGTCGTAGTGACTGAACCATTCCAATAGTGTGGCTTGGACATCATTGGGGAATTATTCACACATTCGTCAAAGCAACACCACTACATTCTAATAGAAATTGATTACTTCACACGGTGGATAGAATTAGTTCCGCTCAAACAAGTGAACAACCAGGAGGTCATCAGCTTCCTCCAGCAAAACATCATCTCACACTTCGGCACAGTATCACTTGTCTTTGATAATGCAACATACTTTTCATCTTTGAAACTCTATGATTTTGCATTACAGAATGGTATTTTGCTAAAGCATTCATCTAACTATTACACACAAGGAAACGATCTTACAAAATCCACAAATAAAAACCTCATCCGCATAATCGAGAAGATTGTTTTCTATGAGCAACGCAACTGGTATACCACCCTGAAGAGTGCATTATGGGCTGACCGTGTAATACCAAATCCCTCTCTGAATACCTCACCGTACTTCCTGATCTATGGTAAAGAAGCCATCCTTCCACCCAATATCTACTTGTTTGCACTTCAGCTTTCTCGAGAATCCCAAGGCAAGCCTTTCCAGCTAGTTCAGCGTAGGATGGATGCTCTACGTAAGCTTCAGGAAGAAAGGATGAAAGCAAAATAAAAATTCACACTCCACCAGAATCGTATCAAGAGATGGTTTGATAAGAATTCTATAGGGAAAGCTAACTTTGGTGTGGGTGACTTAGTTCTGAAATGCGATAAGTCCCATGAAGACAAAGGAAAACATACAAAGTTCAAGTCCCTGTGGATTGGTCCATACACAGTCCATGAGAAGCTTGGCCCACACATGCATCATCTACAATCACTTGACGCGAGGATTGACAACCTTCCTGTCAATGTCCAAGATCTCAAGCATTATTTTCAGTAGGTCGGGGCGTGCCCCGTGCCATATACATAGTCTGCTTGTTGCTTGTTGTTATCAACTTCTTTTCTTTGATTACTATCTTTGTTTTTACTTTGTTTTTTCTGCTTACTATTTTTTTTACGTTTGTTATGTTTTCTTGGTATATTTATACTTTTTTTCCGGAAATAAGTGCTACAACTACTACGTTTTGGCTTTTGAATAGAGGATGTGGCTGAAATTTAAAGAGACATGTGACACTGCAGCACTTGGCCAATCTTGTGTTTGTCTTCTCTCTGCTTGGTTATAACCTTCTACTGATGAAGCCTTGATAGAAAATACGAACTGTATGCAAGGGAATTTTTGGTCCAACCATGAACCTGGGTCCACATTGGGAAGCCCCATGCCTTTACTCAACCTTCTTCTCTCTGTATTCAAGCTCATCCAACTAGTAGAAACAGAGAAGGGGAAAATCTAAATGAGCAAACCTATGTCAAAGGTCTTACATGATTCTTTGAAGTAACAACCTCTTCTTCTCTCAATACGTTGGGATCCCTCTTCTACCCCAAAAACAAATAAGTTCCTATGCACAGTCCTCTTGAAAAATACAACGGTGAAAGAAGAGAAAGGCTTCCTATGCAGAGAGGTGAAGCATGCAACTCCACCAGGGTACTGACCAGGCTCACTGGTAGTGAAACAATGAGTGTGTTCCTGCGTGACTCCGTCGGGGTACTGTCTAGGCCTGCTGGCAGTGGAGCAATACCAGAGATGAAAAATTATACGCTGAAAAATATTCAACTCGCGAGCTAAACTACCCTTCCCGAATTCGAAACACTGTGACCAAGCTAAATTTTTGATTGTGTATGACTGAGTTGGAAAAAGGTGAACCATGTATGTCCATGGGGTAAGTGGGGAAGCCAAAGTAACATGCACAGTGATTCAATACCCCCCGAAAGACCAAGGCCCTATGCTACCAATGAACCAAAACAGAGAAGCTGGAATTCTACCAATGTGTTTCCAAGTGTTGTAGTGGCTACAACCACCCTCTAAAAAATTTTGGCCCACATCCAATTTCGAAGCCTCCCTTGAGAGTTTCACTTGATGACTGCACACACTTAGGTTCACTCCGTGAGCTCATGTGAGTCTTCACATTCACCTTGCTTGTTCATTTCACCCAAGCTTTTGCATGTTGATGTTAAAGTCATGCTTATGACCATGTTCTGGTCATGCTCAAGGTCTTTGCTTCATGTGCACATGTTGTGTTCGCTACAAAAACATCTGACACACTCACACATAGAGTCACATTCACTGTCGCACAAGTGTTTTCATGGTTGACCAACGATCAATCACAAGTGTTGCGCTTGTCGCTTGCACTGTCGGTCAGTCTTGTTGAACATATGTGTCTTGATGGTTTGATTCATCTCATCTTTGAGTCATGTAAGTGTGTGTTTGCAGGATCACATATGCATCTTTCAAGCGTTCACACACTTAGTCATTTTTGTTGAAATTATGACAACCAAACTTCCCTCTGACATGCAAACCATCAGCCCACCATCGACTTGATCGATTGTCACCTAGAACAATGCAGAAGCACCAAGCAAGTCATTTCAAGTTGCGCTGCCCACAAGCAAATCAATCAGCCCTCATGCTATTCAACCAAAGAGTTTGACTTGGCAGCCACCCCGGAACTCACTCCCCTCAAAAATTTCACAGAGGCTGCAGACCTTGCCCACTTCATTGGATGAGAAAATTGCGCAGATAGGTCAAACAAACACCGAGTGCCTATCCCTATCTCCCTAAAAAAATTGAGTAGTTTTCATGAGCAAGCCCTCTATTGCCCCGCAATCTGCTCAGCTCAGAAATTGTGTATAGGTGATTAGTGGGTTGGCCTCCCAGCATCTGCGTAGTTTTTCTCACTAGTAGCTCCAAGGAGAAGACTGCCAATTCCCTCCAGGAATTGCACAGTTCCTGCTGCCAAGCTCCCAACAGCTGACTGCCAGTTCCCCTCAGGAATTGTGTAGTTTTTGCTGCAAGTGACCCAGTAGCCAACTACCATTTCCCTCCAAGAATTGTACAGTTTTGGCTTCCAAGCTCCTAGCCCATTCCTCCAAAAAATTGCGCATTTTTTGTTGTCAAACCCTGTTGCCTGCTCATTCCAGAAAATGTATACATTTTGCCTACCTTGCCTTCCCACAGCCCGAACTGTTCCTCCAAAAAATTGCATAGTTTTTCCCTCGAGTTGAGCCAGAGCTCACAGATAGTCATTATCGATCCTTATTTCCCATATTCATCACCCAATGACTCTTGCACAATTTTCATCAGTAGTTTCCGGAGCTTCCATCCCACCTCACAACCTTGTTGCCTCTCCCGGTCACCTGCATCCAAAATGATCATGTTTCATGTTAGACTAGAAGGTTTTTGGATTTGATGTTGTCTCGTCAAGAGTGACAGTAGATATTGGTACACAAACAAACATGGTGCGATGATAAATGGGATGAAAGGGAACACATGCAGGAGGATATGTTCACCAATGGATGAAAAAACGATGCTTGCAAAGAGTTGTGATCGCAAATGGATGATCATGCAAAGAAGTGTTCATGGAAGGAGAGATGAATGAACATGCACCTTTCACGAATGGATGAACCTATCAAGGTTACCAACATACAAGCAAGGAGCAATGTGAGAAAGAAATATCAAGTGAACCAACGACCATCGAAGACTCCGCACACTTTTCCATGCAGAGTCGGAGCTGTGATACACCATGAGGACATCCATCACCTAGCAGCACTGCAACTCAACATGCACATGAGAAGCAGCCTGAATGATGAGCCTCATAAATGGGTAATTATATGGGCTCATTTTACCTCCTAAGCTAGTCAAATCAACCATTCTCTTAGCTTATTCTATGATTTTCTGATTATATTTATCCTTATAGAGGGAGTTGAGTTAGTTATGATGCCATGTGGCCTAACATGTATTTAATGCAGATTATTGATGGATTTTGTGGTCAAAGACAAGGATCCAGCGGTCAAAAGGTAGCAATAACTTGAAGTAGACAAAGGAGAGGACTTATAGGAGGGAATCCCCCTCATTTATTACTCCTCACTTTGAATTCCCCATCATTCAGCTCGGAGTACAAGCAGCCAAATCATGCACTAAGAAGGCAACCGAGCAAGTGGAGGATAACTGATAGTTATCTTGAGTTTTGGGAGCCAAGCCTCCCTGATTTTAAGGAAGTTGTTGGTAGCTTCAGATGTATAAGTAGAGAGGCATAGGGCCTCACTAGGGTCGGATTTTTGCTTATGTAAACTCTGCTCAAATTTCAAGCTTATTATTTTGTGACAATTTCATGTAATCTTGCTATTGTTTTGATAATGAAGATGGAATCCTTTTTGAGCTACCACTGAGTTACCTCAGAGGGCTGAAGCTCTTGGGTTAGGGCCCAATCCAAGTAGCCAAGCTTCTCTTTACTTGTATTTATATTCTTTACTTCAGTTTGTAGATTAATTTGTTGTTAGATATATTTCTTTTATGGTTGAGAATAGGTTTCTTTTGATGATTTTGTAGTTTGCTTCCATTTGTGCTTTCTATAGCAGGTTAAGCAGTGATCAGAAAAGATTAAAAAGGCTAGAAATAGTTCCTTGGCATCTCTTCCTCCCTCTGGGACCATGATTTGAGGCAAAGACCCTCTTGTTGCCCCAAAAACACAGATTTTCCTCATTCATAGGACTTCTAGTGTTTGCAACTCTTTAATAGGTTAATAGTCCAATTTTGCTTTGCTTTAGAGCTCCTTCATCATGTTCACTTCCTGATTTTCAATTTTCCTCTTTCATGCTTTCCTTTCCTACAAAATTTCTCAACATTTCCTTTCGTAGATCATAGTTTAGATCATTTTAATGCAAAACTCTGTTTTTCCTAAATGCACTCATTTCGTTTGTTGCTCGATTTTCTTGGTTGACTATCAGTTCCTTTGCAGTAGATCTCTTCCAGTAGTAGGCCAGCTTATCAGCAATCACATACTCCATCTGATCCATGCCCTACATGTCTCCCAAACCTCACCTTAATTCTGCCTTAGTTTCCTTCATTTTTCATAGAACTTCTTCCTCTCTCCTTGAGCAAACCCAATCATTTTTCTCTCTCTTAGTGGTTCATGGTAGACCTTAGGCACCCTAGCACCTCACCCCAATCTTCATTCACCTTTTTCAACCACTCTCACACCCTCAAAATAGAGGAAATTTCTCTCGATCTCCTCTTGTAGGCCTCCTGTAGTTTCCCTGTTTCCCTCCTGTAGTTTTCCTGTGTCCTCCTATAGTTTTCCTGTAGGCTTTCTTTTGAAGGCCAAGTGTGGGAGAAACCTCCAAAAGGTGACCTAAGACCTCCTAGGACCCATCCACACCATCCTACATCCTCCCAAGCTCCAAAACCACCCTCTAACGCCACCTATTTGCTGCCACACTCACACACAATAAATTAGATGCATGTCAAATCCACATAAAAACACATAAATATCCAAAAATATGTTTTTTTTCTTATTTACTTCTAGGAATAGCATGGGTAGATGTTGTTTTCTTTCTTGAGTACGTAATGGCATTGCTTTCACGGTTTTCATGGTGTTTTTGGCAAAAGTAGAATTAGCTCATTAATTAGGGTATGCTAGGTCTTGCTTTACATTCTAGTCTTTTTCCTTTCTGCAATTAGAGTAGCTTCTGTAGAGTAATATTTCTTTCTTTCATCACACATAGAGCTTCTTCTAGAATCTATAGAAGTTGGCTTGAGCTCTTAGTGGTCTTGCACCAGCTGACCAAGTGACAACTTGCAATAAGAACTAGTACTTGTGCATACAACACCAACGCTTCCAAGTTTGTTACAAACTACCGGGTTGATAAAAGTAAAGTTGGTAGCCTAGGAGTTGCAGCATTCTTGCTGCAATACTGGTGCTCACCACTTTTTGGCACTGTTGCTGTGGAAGCGTCAGAGTATTCTATATTACTGCTTTCTTCTATTTCCTATTGCAACATTCTGCTAATAGTTTACTTCAGCAAGCATAGACTAGTCATTTCTTTTCTTTCAAGTTCTGAATTTCCATCCTTTCCTCTCCAATTTTGCAAATTTCATTTCAACAAAAGTAGACTAATCATTTCTCTTCTTTCAGCTCTACATTTCCTTGCTTTCCTTTTCAATTCTGCAAATTTCCATTCAGCAAGTTCATTTTAGCTAGTTGCAATTTGTTTTGTTCAATCACAATTTCAGTTTCTGCAGGTATTATCAATGTGGGGGAAAAAACCAACCAAAAAGATTTCCTTTCATGTCTCGTAGGAATAGAGATAACTCAGGAAAAATTTTGCCCAACACCCCCACTGCTTCATACAACCAACCTTCTCTCTTCTTCGATGGTTGTGATTAAGAAGAACCCTTAGGTGAACAACCAGACATATTTGAAGAACCTAGAGGGGAAGAAGAAGAAGAAAACATTCCTTTGGAGCCAATGGCTGAAAATAGAAATGCTAGGGGGAATGGAGAGAGAATAGAGGGTACCTTTCCCATTCAGGAGACCAATGGGAACACCAAAATAAAGAATATAAGCCCTTCAACCCTACCTCACTTCCATGGTCTGACTATAGAAGATCCTGACACCTTCTTGTTTGAGTTTGTTGTCCTCTGTCGAACTTATGACTATTCAGAAGACGAGCAAAAGTTGAAATTGTTCCCTTCTACTCTCAAGGATGCAACATTGCGTTGGTTCATGAGATTACCTGGCAGTAGCATCACAACTTGGGCTCAGATGTAGAAGGCCTTTAATAACAAGTATCGAGACTATTGTAGGTCAAAAGATACTAAAGAATAAATCTTCCAAATGACCATGGGAAGTGATGAATCCGTAAAAGACTATGAAGAGAGGTTCCAGCTCAATTACAAAAGGGTCGGGTGAACACTTGACCCTGAGTCTCTGAAGTTGGTCCTGCTCAGGGGAATCCAGGAAGACCTTTTAGACACCCTCCATCTACTGGCCGGGGGAGACATCTACCAACTATCCTATGAGGACATAAATACTATTTTTAGAAACCATTCTAGGGCAGCTAGAAAGAAAGGTAGGGGGAGTGAACCCATAACTAGTACCTCTTCCTCCAATGCATCCATTAAAGGTGAAATTGGAATCATGCTGGAAGACTTTAAGAGTGAGATGTTGCAAAATATTTCCATGCAAATGGATACCTTACATATCAAAAGAAAACAAGAGGAAGTAGAGAGGGCTTTGTCCAATTTTTGTCATAGATGCACCAGGAGGCATCTTAGGAATGAATGCCCATTGAACTCTATAGAGGTTTGTTCAGTCGATGAAGAAGATCATTTTATAGATAAGTTCCCTTCCTTGCCCAGACTTAAAGTTGTATACCAAGGGGCTGAAGGAGTCACTGAACAGATCTATTACATAAACCAAAGGAGGTTGCATGGACCTAGACCATACCAGCAGGGGATCCAAGGGACATCTTAGGCATACTACAACCCCAACCAAGTCACCTCCATACCTTCTTGGGGTCCCCTTGCTCATCCTTCCTAGTCCACACCTCCTCCTTGGTCCTTCACATCTCAATATCATGCCCAACCAGCCACCCATTCATTTCAATCCTATGCTCAGCTGCAACCTCAGTGGAATGCACCTCATCAAGGGTGGAGGCCCCAATACAACTCTCTTCCCACTCTTCTGCCTCCACCACCTGCCCAACCACAACCATTACCTTCTGCTCCACCAAGGCAACCCCAAATGCCTGCCCAGCCAAATCCAAACTAGAACAACAGAGAGGCTCAACAAGTGTATAGTGGGGAACCATCACGCCCAACTTATGTTGTGGAGATTTAAGAAATTAACCTGCGATCTAGGAAAGTTCTCCCGGATAGCCAGCTTCCACCTAGGGAGGTTGAGGAAGATCAAGAGGAAAGTGAACCTAAAGCAAATCCACCCTTTCCTAAGAGACTATCCACGACAACCCAACCTACCCCAGAATAGACTGAACTCCTAGGAGAATTGAAACAATTATGTGTGAATATACCACTTCTCCAAGCCATAAAAGATGTGCCTATCTACAATAGGTTGATTAAAGAGAAGTGCTTTAAGCATCTAGGAAGGCGCAAGAGAGATGCCCCAACTATCAATGTCATAGGACAACTATCTGACCTGATGTTGGGGCAGATAATTTGTCCAAAGTATCTAGACCCTGGAAGCCTAGTAGTTGATGTCCACATCAATGGCATAATGGTCCCACATACCCTGATTGATCTGGGAGCTGCCATTAATGTGATGACAAAGGACACACTGCTCAAACTTAACCTCCAAGGTTCCTTGAGGAAGACCATGACAGTGCTGCAGCTAGCAGATTGCTCCACAGTGACCCCTGAGGGTATTATGGAAGATGTGATGGTATCCATTGACTCTTGGGAGTATCCTGTTGATTTCTTAGTTCTCCAGCCAAAGGCAAAGCTCACTGGGTATCCTCTCATTCTGGGAAGACCCTGGTTGGCTACAGTCAATGCCTACATTAGTTGTCAAGTTGGGAACATGACCATAAAGAATGGGCACATGTCGAAGCAGTTAACCCTATATCCTCCTGCCCAACCCCTGCTATAACATAATCTACCTCTCTGGTTAGAATAGGAGGATGAGGATGAAGTTTACTCTGCACCGCTTTGTGCATTAGACATCGCAATGGGGGGAAAACTGCAAAATGAGGATGATATGATTGAAAATTTGATCCATAATCCACCTCCTAGTGTATCACCATTAGAAGACATAGTAAGAGAAACCCAAAACAATCCCTCAACTAATCTCTGTGTGGCCAACTCCACTTCTATTCATGTTAAAAATATAGAGTTTGGCCCAGAAATAACATTGAAAATCAATCCATCCCTATCTACTTCCCAAGAGAAAGAGCTATGCAGCATATTGAGAAAACATCTAGATGCCTTCGCCTAGAGTTATAAGGAGATGAAGGGAGTGCACCCTTCATTATGTACTCATCATATATACATCAAGGAAGATTGCAAACCAATAAAGTAGCCTCAAAGGAGGATGAATCCAACACTTAAAGATATTGTTAAGGAAGAACTGCAAAAATTTCTTGATGCAGGATTCATCTATCCCATCTCTGACAGTGAATGGGTCTCTCCTTTGGTGCTAGTGCCAAAGAAAAATGGTAAGTGGAGAATCTGTGTCGACTATCAGGAATTGAACAAAGCCACTAAAAAGGACCATTTTCCTTTACCTTTCATAGATCAAGTGTTAGATGGTCTGGCAGGGAAATTTTTTTTCTCTTTCCTAGATGGGTTTAGCAAGTACAATCAGATTCAAATCAGCCTAGAAGACCAAGATAAGACCACTTTCACTTGTCCTTGGGGTACCTTTGCATACTAGGTCCTTCCTTTTGGTTTGTGCAACGCTCCAGCCACTTTCCAAAGAGCGGTATTGAGTATATTTTCTGAACTGGTTCATGATGCAGTAGAAATATACATGGATGATTTTACTCCTTATGGCTCTGACTTTCAGGAAGCTTTATCTAACCTAGGAAAAGTTCTAGATAAGTGTATTGAGATGAACCTGTCCCTCAATCTGGAAAAATGTGAATTTTTTATGACTGAAGGGACTGTGCTAGGTCATGCAATATCTCAACAAGGACTGTAGGTGGACCCCAACAAAATTGCCATCATCCAAAGGGTCCCACCTCCTCAAAAGGTGAGAGATGTCAGAAGCTTCCTAGGCTTAGCTGGATATTATAGGAGATTCATTAAAGATTTCAACAAGATAGCCTCTCCTTTGTTTGGCCTCCTAGGCAAAGATATTGAGTTCATATGGTCGAAAAACTGTCAAGAAGCCCTAGATACCTTGAAGAGCAAGCTAGTGACTGCCCCAATTCTTAGAGGCCCAAACTGGGCCTTGCCATTTCAAATTCACACATATGCTTCGAACAAAGTGATAGGAGCGGCCTTAGGACAAGTTGATGAAAAGTTACCTTATGCCATATACTTTATCAGCAAAAACTTGTCAATGGCAGAGTTAAACTATACAGTGACCGAGAAGGAACTCTTAGCTATCGTGCATTCCTTAAACAAATTCAGACATTATATCACAGGCTATCAAAAATTTGTGCAAATTGATCATGCTATAATTAGATATTTAATGAACAAACTAGATGTAAATGCTCGCATTATTAGATGGTTGCTTTTATTGTAGCAGTTTGATTTGACAATTATTGATAAGCCTGGTAAAGAGAATGTTGTTGCTGACTTTTTGTCTAGAGTAAATTTGCCTACAGGTGAAGAAGGAATGGTGGATGACCAAATTCTAGATGAACACCTATTTTCTATATCAGTACTCTCTCCATGGTTTGATGATATAGCAAACTACTTGGTTTCAGCACAGTTCCCACCACACCTATCCTCAAAAGAGAAGAGAAAGATAGTAAGGAAAAGCACCCCTTTCACCTGGATTGGGGGAAATCTATTCAAACTTGGCCCAGATCAGATCTTGAGAAGATGTGTTAGGGAGGAGGAAGTCTTTGACATCCTCCTAACCTATCATGATGGGCCTTGTGGAGGTCATTTTGCAGCAAAAAGAACCACCTTCAAGATATTGCAAGCAGGCTACTATTGGCCCACTCTTCATCAGGATGTGAGGAGATACACGAGCCCGTTTTATTAATGTCAGAGGATGGGGAAACCCACTCTAAAGGATGAAATTCCAATGCAGCCTCAAGTGACCTTTGAGCCGTTTGAGAAGTGGGGCATGGACTTTGTGGGGCCTATCAACCCTCCTTCAAAGCAGAAGCAGTACATCATTGTGTGCACTGACTACCTGACAAAATGGGCAGAGACAAAAGCAATCAGAGCAGCAATAGAGGAAAAATTAGCTGAGTTTCTGAGAGAAAACATATTCTACAAGTTCAGTTATCCGAGAGAGTTGATCATAGATCAAGGAAGCTAGTTCACTTCCAACCTGATTGAAGACCTACTCACACATCATAAGTTCAAGCACCTGACTTCCACCCCTTACAATCCACAAGCCAATGGGCAAGTGGAGGTCACTAATAGAGCAATCAAAGGGATCTTGACCAAGGTAGTGAGTAGTAGCAGGAAAGACTGGGCGGACAGATTAGTCAAGGCCACTTGGGCCTACAACACAACATGGAAGACCACCACCGGGTTCACACCCTATGAACTGGTCTATGGGAAGAAATATTTGTTGTCAATAGAATTTTTGAATTCAGTACCCTAAGGATGGCAGCTCAGCTAGACCTAGGCCTTACCATGCATAGAAGGAGAGATTACTTCAGCTCAATGGATTAGATAAATACATATTACAAGCCCTTCTCCATACAAAGGTAGTTCAGCTTCAGAGAAAGATATGGAATGACAGAAATATTAGAGAGAAGAAATTCCAAGAGGGAGATTGGGCACTACTCTATGATTCAAGATACAAGGATTTCAAAGACAAGCTGAGGACAAGATGGTTGGGACCCTACACTGTGGAAAAATGCAATGACAATAGTTCAGTTTTGATTAGAACCATTAATGAGGAAGCCATCCCCATGCTTGTCAATGGACATCAGTTGAAAGTATACAAGAAACCCCTCTCCAAGCAAGATTTTATTAAAGATCTGAATAAAACAATGATGGTAGTGGAGTGTGTCTTAGCTTACACTTCACCCACTCACTGAAGAAAAGAAAAAATAAAAAAACAAGGACCCAAGTGAAAACCTCCATGAGGTGCTTGAGTCCCATCATTGGGTTGAAGACCTCTTCTAAGGTGGCCCAATGATGTTAAAAAAAAAGAAAGAAAAAAGAATAAGATCCCTGGGTGAAAACCTCCCTTGGAGGCACCTAGGGCAGGCGATTAAGGTGAAAACCTCTCTGAGGCACTCTAGTTGTTTTCAAAAAAAAAAAAAGAGAGAGAAAAGAGAAAATGACTTTGTATTGTATTTAAGGTTTGCAGGAGGACTACAGGGAACAGAAGAAGGTGCCAAGCGGACTCTGACATTTACACCAACATCCATCTCACCTTCTCCACACCTTCCTCCATCATATTTGGCATCTCTTTCACCCCACTGTACTTTTTTTTCAAAACTGTGTTTTCTACAAGAGGCTCCTGTAGGAATTACAGAGAGCCAAAAATGTCTACAAAAGGCAATTTGAGGGACCAGGAGAGCTTCATGAGGAACTTGTTATCTCTCTTACCACCTTTAAGCCTCCTTGCTATCATTTCCAAGCCTGCATCACACCCCCAAGCATCATTTCTTTTCCCGTAAAAAAAAAAAAAACACAGAAAAATAGTTTTTAGGTTTTGAAAAAACAAAAATAGAAAGAGGGAAAGGCACCAATAACCTTACCTGAAGCTTACCTACCATCCCTCCATCATTCATGACACCTCTGGCACTATTCTCGAGCTCCAAGCACAGGGAAAAGCTGAAGTTTCAAGGGGAGAAGCAGCTACAGGAGCTCCTATAGGAATTCCTGTAGCAGCTGATCCCATAGAAGTCCAGCACCAACAACAAAAGAGTGCACATCTGAAGGTTGGAAAGGCACATGTAGCTCAGCTCTAGCAAAAGTCCACAATCACACATTAGCTAGTAGAGACAACATGCATAAAGAAGAATGAAGGCATGCAGCAGAGAGAGCCACAACACCTCACAACAAATACACTCGGATCACAGGTAAGTAACTAAATCACTCCTCTATTTGCATTTGTGTAATTAGGAGTCATATGAAGGCAATGATATGGTTGAGATTGAACAAGGAAAAGGTGGCCAATTAACTTGGCCACCTTCATCTAGTTGACTCCACTCATCTGAGATGTCACCCACACGTGCGCACAGTCAACTCAAGAAAAAGATGCCAAGGACAGGTAGTGGAGGAAGAGTGAACTCTGATGTAATAATGAGGGATGATTACAAGGAGGGGCCATGATGACCAAGCAGGTGGGGACCAACAATCTGAATATGGCCAACGTACACCTTGCTAGCTCAGCACTCATAACTGAAAATATCCATAAAGGGTAATGAGCACTCCTCCCCACGTATTCTCACCACCTTTTCTTCATTTTCTCCTCATAACTCAACTACAACAGCCTTCTTGTGCCCCCATAGCCTCGTAACCACCATCCTCCATCGATTCCTCCCTATCTTTTCTCCTGGTGTTTTCTAAAGGAGCACCTATAGGAAATATGTAGGAGCACCTACATGAAATCTACAGGAGGGACAGTGGGCTTCTACAAGAGGGGTGGTGAGCCATTTTGAAGGGAGAAAACATGGTTTTTGGCACGAAATTCAGTCTGAAGAGGTAGGGGTCATACATACCTCCTATTTAATATCAATATATGAAAGAAGTGGTCTCAATTTGAGGACGAAATAAGTCTTTAGGAGGGCAGAAAATACATAAAAATTTTCTGTTATTTAAAAAAAAAAACAGTCTCCTCTGTTTTTTTATTTTTCTCAAAAACTCTCTGTCTCCACCTCCATATTTTGTTTTTAAAAAAAAAAAAAAGCATAGGCAGTATGACAGGAGGGTTTATGAGAAGGGATCCCACTAACTCCGCTAGGCTCCATGCACATCCCCAAGTAGTGGACATATTCACAAGGGCAAATTGCATGAACTTCTTTAAGAAATTCTGAGGGTTTGATGAGGAGATTTCCCAAGAATTTGCTCTCTCTCTAGTCCCTCACACAATAACACATGCCACTTTAACCATTATAGGCCTCTCCATCGAGATAACCCTAGAATTCATCAGTAGGGTCACTACCATTCCTCTTGGGCTACCTTGGAGTAAAGATGAAAAACCCATTGGCCAGGCTGCCAAGAAGAAATTCTTCCAAAATAATGAAACCCCTGTGGAAGATAAAAATGGAATTAGAAGGGCTAGTATACGATATCCCTGGGATGAGGTTAGCTGCCAATTAATCAAATATATTTCTTGTGAGGGGAGGCATAGCATTATCTATGGTTATCATTTCAGAATCCTCCATGACTTAAGATATGGCATAGATACCCTAGCACCTCAAAAGCTCAGTATCCCTTACTTTCTCCTTCAATCCCTCATTGACTCCAACACCAAGGTTCAAGCAAGAAATTCATGGCAGTTGGCTCACCATGGCTTAATCAAAATCCTAGTAGAGGAAGCCCTCCGTACCTTTACACTCCCTATAGCATGGGAAGCTTTCTGAAATATGACAGCTGAGGATTACATAAAGGCATTAACCTATGATGTTAGTCCTACTAGCAGTGAGGAGGAAGAATAGTAAGGAGGAGAAGATGAAGCCAGGGGTGACATAATAGAGCAAGAAAGGAAGGAGGAAGGAAGAGAAACAAAGGAGGGAAAAGTTTAAGAGACAGAAAAAGAGTCAGAAGAAGGAGAAAAGGAGGTAGAGAAGGCAGAGCAAGGGGAAGAGTCCCTTGAGACTTTGGAAAGAGAGGCAGCAGTTGCCCTCACTGCCCTCAGTACACCAGTCAAGCCAAAGCAGAAGAGGAAAAGATAGACCTCCATGTATTTCAGGGCAAGGAAGACCACAAGAATTAAAACGGGCAAACCTCAGCCCTCTTCAAAAGTTTCCATTACCATTGAAGATTCACCATCTACCAAGGTGAAAGAATCTCCTTCGAAGACACCTATCACATATGAAAAGGGGGACTCCAAGATCTTCTACCTGGAAGGGAAAGGCAGTACTATAGGACCCAAAGCCAGACCTACAGGAGGCTCAGATAGTCCTACAAGAGACACTGTCTAAACTACAGGAGACCCAAAATCTTGAGGAGAAGATAGGGGAACAACCAGAGGTGAAGGGGGAAGCAAAAGAGCTACAAGAACCTAACCCCTAGCCTAGTCTTTCCTCCTATTACAAACTACTTGAGGGAGGCAAAATAATCCCATAGAAATTTTCAATTCCACTGTTTTTCGAATTGGAGAAAGAAAGAGTGAGAACACACAGGTGGATGCAGATAGCCAAATCCAAAGGGGTTGAGGATGTTGGCCATATGGAAAACAAACTCGGGGAAATGGGCAAAGAATTGAGTGCTCTCAGAGATCAAGAAGCCATCACAAGAAGCCACCTTGAAAATGAGAATGAAATCCTAAGGAGGCAGCTGCAAGAGAAAGAGAATCAGCTAGCATACATGGCCAGCTTATCCATAGAAGCATTGCAATGTAGAACACCAGCCAAGTCTTATGGCCTCTATCTGAAGGATCAATGGCTTCAATTCCAAATAAAGACTTTGGCACAAAGAGGCACAATGCCTTTCCAAGACTACAGGTAGTTCATGGACTTGTGTGACCAAAGCACCTCAGAAGATAAGGCAAAGATGGCAGAGTTCTACCTACACAATATGGCCCTCACAAACATGAATTTTTGGGACCCCAATGCCAAGCTAGGGGATCTGCAATTAATGGCCATGGCTTCATGGATGAACCATGAAGAATTGAGGGCAACAAAAATGAAGATTTTGCTAATAAAAGAGCAGAATGAACCATTAATGATAAGAGCTAATCCATGAGATCCTATGGCACTCATCAGCACACACAACCTGCTTTCCAATGACCCTCAAATTGCCCCTAAATATATAGGAAATCAGGCACAAGCCATTGCACATTTTGAAGATATGAAAAGGCTACTTGGGGATGATTGTGTGCATGCATGCATGAGAATATGGAACACCTTACCTGACAGTTTGCAGATCGGGGAATACCATTCCCCCATGAGGCTGAAGAAGGCATTGAAAAGAGTGCCAATGTATAAGAACTCCATGCAAAGGCTGAAGGTCAACTGGATTGGCCTCAAACTAAGTCCTCCACTCCTACTAAGCATGCTGGAAGGTAGAAGAGAAGAAAAAGAGAAGGAGCGATGGGAGGACATAAACAGAACTGCAGGGTTTTGTGACCAACATGAGTAGACCACATCAGAAGCCTAGGATGCTAGGGAGGCCACCAGGGCCATAATAGATGAGGAGATTGACTAAGTTGCTCAGAGGATGAGCAACACCTTCAGTAGGGGGGTGATGATGAGCCTCATAAATGGGTAATTATATGGGCTCATTTTACCTCCTAACTTAGTCAAATCAACCATTCTCTTAGCTTATTGTATGAATTGCTGATTATATTTATGCTTATAGAGTGAATTGAGTTAGTTATGATTCCATGTGGTCTAACATGTATTTAATGCAGATTATTGATGAATTTCGTGGTCAAAAACAAGGATCCAGTGGTCAAAAGGCAGCAATAACTCAAAGTAGACAAAGGAGAGGACTTATAGGAGGGAAACCCTCTCATTTATTACTCCTCACTTCGAATTCCCCTTCATTCAGCTCGGAGTACAAGTAGCCGAATCATGAACTAAGAAGGTAGCCAAGCAAGTGGAGGATGACTGATAGTTATCTCAAGTTTTGGGAACCAAGCCTCCCTAATTTTAAGGAATCTGTTGGTGCTTCAGATGTATAAGTAGAGAGGCCTAGGACCTCACTAGGGTCAAATTTTTTCTTATGTAAACTCTGCTCAAATTTCGAGCTTATTATGTTGTGACAGTTTCATGTAATCTTGCTATTTTTTTGATAATGAAGATGGAATCATTTTTAAGCTAGCACTGGGTTACCTTAGAGGGCTAAAGCTCTTGGGTTAGGGCCCAATCCAAGTAGCCAAGCTTCTATTTACTTGTATTTGTATGCTTTACTTCAGTTTGTAGATTAATTTGTTGTTAGATATATTTCTTTTATGGTTGAGAATAGGTTTCTTTTGATGATTTTGTAGTTTGCTTCCATTTGTGCTTTCTATAGCAGGTTAAGCAGTGATCAGAAAAGATTCGAAAGGCTAGAAATAGTTCCTTGGCCTCTCTTCCTCCCTCTGGGACCATGATTTGAGGCAAAGACCCTCTTGCTGCCCCAAAAACACATATTTTCCTCATTCATAGGACTTCTAGTGTTTGCAACTCTTTAATAGGTTAATAGTCCAATTTTGCTTTGCTCTAGAGCTCCTTCATCATGTTCACTTCCTGATTTGCAATTTTCCTCTTTCATGCTTTCCTTTCCTACAAAATTTCTCAACATTTCCTTTCGTAGATCAAAGTTTAGATCATTTTAATGCAAAACTCTGTTTTTCCTAAATGCACTCATTTCGTTTGTTGCTCAATTTTCTTGGTTTACTATCAATTCCTTTGCAGTAGATCTATTCCAGCAGTAGGCCAGCTTATCAGCAATCACATACTCCATCTGATCCATGCCCTACATGTCTCCCAAACCTCACCTCAATTCTGCCTTAGTTTCCTTCATTTTTCATAGAACTTCTTCCTCTCTCCTTGAGCAAACCCAATCATTTTTCTCTCTCCTGGTGGTTCATGGTAGACCTTAGGTGCCCTAACACCTCACCCCAACCTTCGTTCACCTTTTTCAACCACTCTCACACCCTCAAAATAGTGGAAATCGCTCTCGGCCTCCTCCTGTAGGCCTCCTATAGTTTCCCTGTTTCCCTCGTGTAGTTTTCGTGTGTCCTCCTGTAGTTTTTCCTATAGGATTTCTTTTGAAGGCTGAGTGTGGGAAAAAGCTCCAAAAGGCCACCTAAGACCTCCTAGGACCCATCCACACCATCCTACATCCTCCCAAGCTCCAAAACCACCCTCTTATGCCACCTGTTCGCTACCACACTCACACACAATAAATTAGATGCATGTCAAATCCACATAAAAACACATAAAAGTCCAAAAATATGTTTTTTTCTTATTTAATTTTAGAAATAGCATGGGTAGATGTTGTTTGCTTTCTTGAGTAGGTAATGGCATTGATTTCATGGTTTTCATAGTGTTTTTGGCAAAAGTAGGATTAGCTCGTTAATTAGGGTTTGCTAAGTCTTGCTTTACATTATAGTCTTTTTCCTTTCTACAATTAGAGTAGCTTCTATAGAGTAATATTTCTTTCTTTCATCACACATAGAGATTCTTTTGGAATTTATAGAAGTTGGCTTGAGATCCTAGTGATATTGCGCTAGCTGACCAAGTGACATCTTGTAGTAAGAACTAGTACTTGTGCATACAACACCAACACTTCCAAGTTTGTTACGAACTACCGGGTTGATAAAAGTAAAGTTGGCATTCCAGGAGTTTCAGCATTCTTGCTACAATACTGGCGCTCACCACCGAATGTACCAGCACTATCATGTCGAGTCATGTCATCCAAATATCTATTGTGGGCCATAATTTCTATTAGTGTAATGTAACGTGGAAGTCCAAGACACCCACTTGTTGTACAAAGATTCATGTAATGTCAAAAAGTCATGGAATTCAAATAGTCATTAGGGTAGTCGACCAACCATAAGGGTCAGTTTCACCCTTGGCTATAAATACCACCTCATTTGTACATGCAAAGGACCTTTTCACCTTATCTCCTCCCACATAGCCTTGAGAGTCTGTAATATTTTCTTTGAGGAATCAGGAGTGGCCCCAATGCCCCGCCCATGGGGTTAGTGATGTATGGTGTAACGATGTGTCTTGGAACTTTTTCTCTATTCAAAATCCTACTAATAGGTTAGCACGTTTTCACACATGTATTGTAACTATTGTAAGACTAAGCTTGAACACTTGTAATGCATGTTTCTTTAACCTGTGTTGAACACTTGAACTCATTTCACTTGTTGTAATACATAATCTATTAATGAAAATGTGTTGTATATGTTGTTAACGTTGTCTCACCCGTGGTATCTAACTCCCTGGACATCAGAAAGAATTTTCACATAAAACTTCCTATAACAACCATTGCACTCATGTGGACTCATCCACTGAGTGTTGTACGTGTTATCTTCCCTTGTGTGTTGTGACTGCCACATTTGTGTGGAGTTCTCCTCCAGAAGTTGTGCATGCCCTCTTGTGTTGTGCGTTCCTAGTAGAGTTGGGGCTTCCTCCCAACCGAATTGGGACTCACTTCCACCCTCTCCCTCTACAGTGAAAGAACCATTGACACAAGTGACACTTGCAATAACCAGGCACACGAACCTCACTTCTTGAAGACAAAGTAGACCACTCTCCTGTGTTGACAAGAAAGAGTTGAGGCAAATCCTTAAGATAATGGCAACCAGGCCATCATATCAGATGGGATTCCCACACCAAACAGTGTGAGGTCTAGTTAGGACTTCATACTATGGTGATCCCTTGAATGTTGGTGGCTCCAACACCATCAACTGGAGAGAGGATTGATCCAATTGGATATTGGTGACCACCCACCTATTCCACCTAGACCTCTAGTAGGTGTCATCAATTTCCTTGTTTAAAGCAGCGTTTACTATTTTTAGTATTTTTTTAGGTCCCAAACTTCCAGATCAATTTTGACCCCCTAAAAGACATTTTTTTTTAGGTCCGTAGTAGGCCCATAGCCATTGGCAAGGGCTTGTGACAAACCTTGTAGTATGTTGAGAGATATTTTCAATGATGTATCCCACATGTCAAATCAAGATAATATGACCCAATTATGACCCTGGGAAGTTTGCTACCAAACTAACCCCAACGGGGCCCATAAACTCTTGGAGTTCCATCTCCTGGGGTTAGGGTTTTGGTTGTTTAGTGTTTTCCCTTGTTGATTGCGTAATAAAAATTCCCTTGAGCCTCATTGTAACACAGTTCAGATGCATGTAGCCACCACATCTCTCCTTAGAGATAAGCTACCATCGCCTGAGCTAGTTTATTTCAATTTCTATATGTAATCATATTTTAGTTTTATGATATCAATGAAATGAAGTTTTATTTCTACCGAATCTCCGTGTTTATGTGTATATCTATATTTTGTTGCATTCCTACATAAATCTGAATCATACTATCTCAAGTAAAATTTTCTTGTAACATGGAGTTCTTCCATTTGGTTTGTGTGATATCCCTGCCACCTTCTAGTTGGTTGTGTTGAGAATGGATTTCATTGATCATATTAATATTCCTTCTAGACAAAAGAGATACATTATTGTGTGTTGTTACCCTTCCTCATGTGCTTCAGGAAATTAGTAGATCATAGCCAGGATTCAAATCGAAAATTCCTTTTAAATCAGCTTCTGAATCACTGATAAAGCCACCTAAGTCAAAAGACAATCAAAATCAATCATGGGGGCCACTATAAGGGCCTAGAGCTAAAGGAGAAGCTCTAAAAGCACAAAATCCACTCATCATGCCCCTATTATGAAATCACACCGGGGCAAAGGATAATTTTTACAAATACGTGCATTGTTGGTTAAATGTCAAGTAATTTTTGGGTGGTTCGTCGTCCATACCCGCTTGAACACCCCCTGAAAGAATTTCAGGGGGTAACTTGCTCGAGTCTTAAACAATCACCCCCCCCCCCTAAAAAAAAATCTTTATATCTAGATCTGATGGTCTATATTCATTTCGTGAGGGCGAGCACGAGTTCTGGCCACCCGCTATCCAACCCACTAGAGAATGGTGGGAGTGGCGACAACATGCCACCTGGACCAATCGACGGACAACGTTTTAGGTGAACACAGGTTCAAAGCTAAGGGTAACTCCACCTGCCCCTGCTCCTATCCACCTATCCCAACCATCACACAATCACACCTAGCTACGTGTCCTCCCCCAGGATGTCACCTCCACATCAGTCAACCATTGCACCCCATACGATTTATAAAAATCCTCCCGCCTCACCATTTTCAAAAAAAAATCTCGCCTTTGGGCATAAGCTCTCCAGCCAGTCACCTATCCAAAAAATCGTTCGATCTTAGACCACTGAATACCCCATCCCACCATTATTTTCTACCCTCTCAACAATAACCATCTAATCCAATCACTCTTATACAACTGTAAATTTGCTCAAGAAGTAGTAAAAATGAAGAAATCAACCCCCTAGACCCCAAAGACCTGAGAGGCCAAAACCTCTTCCACCGTTGACCCCCTCATGGATACAAAGCCTCAAGTAGTTGACCCAACTTATGCATATCACCTGGTTGGCCTTCGTTTTGATGTATATGGCAGCCATGTCAGGGGGGAGGACCCATTCCAGGGATTTGACTCTGGCCTATACTACCAAATCGCACCCATTGTGAATAATTTTCCAGAATTCATCTCGTGGTTGGCCGCACCATACATTAATGAGAAAAAATACTTTGTTTCCTCTTTTGGTGTCAAAATTATTGAAGTAACCCTAGAGCTAATCCAAAAATCCCTAGTTTACCCCAGTTCTCCATAACCCCAATAGTTTATTGATTTCACCCTAGTGTATCATTTCTCTACCCTCCTAGCCAATGAGGAGAATTCTTTCCTATAGATGGTCCTAGTCTCTGCCCTACAAGCTTTGCCCATAGATGACAATTTCCTTATCACAATCTTTTTTGAACCTATCCAACCCATCTTATCCCTAAGTTGCTGTTTGTTGGGGGATTATGATGCCAACATTGCGAACAAAGCCACCTTGGGGTTTTTAAGGAAAATGATGTAGCCTGGCCACCTATTTGATATTGCATCCCAGCTATCTGAGGCCATAAAGTTTCATCTGCACCAATTTTCCACCACATCCTATTTCAAGTACTATTATTTGTCGTTCTATATATTTTTTTATACCCATGTGGATGAGTTTGAGTGCCTGGGCCTCAGCTTGGTGGATGGAAACAAGCAGAGGAAATTTTGTTTGAATGGGACATTATTGTTAGAAAGAGGCCAGATGCTAATGGCTACTCTGAATTCATCTCAACTTATATGGCCATCCCATATAAGATTCCTCATGGTTTTTCTCCCACCAGAGTTCTCCCCTAGCAAAGAGAGCTTCTCCATCTTACCAAAGACACCAGGGTAGGTTCTAGTGCCTTTTCTAGGATCACATAGATATCATGGTTTGTGGGTGAGAACTTCCCCCTTACCATCTACTTGTGTTCATGCCTATGAGGATATTTTCCCTAGAACACATTAGGCAGAGTCTCAATGGGGACCAACTCCACTTTGTCCCTGCAAAGAAGGGACATATGTTTAAATTGGGAAAACCTGTGGGGCCTTTTGTTGTCAACTCTAGACAGGCCTTCAAGGCAATTTAAGCATTACTCAAGAAAATGAATTTCGAGTTAGGAGATGGTTAGCATTATGACCCTCATGATGTCATTTATAAAAGGAGGGATAAGATCAAATCTTTGACCATAAACACAAGTATAGGCCTAAAATTAAATGGAAATATAATATTGATTCATATCCTATGGATACAAAAATGGAGACCAAACCTTCAGTAGCCAAGGACAAAGTGAAAAAGAGGACCATGGGTCAAACTAGAGAAATAGAGGTGGAGGATGTACAAAAAGATAAAAACAAAAATACCTAAGAGACAAAAGAATAGGAACTTGAAACCAGGCTAGTGGAGACAAGACCAGATCAACCAATTTTTCAAGAGACCTTTTTGGATCCATCACAGGTTGTTACTATTGTGGCTAAATCTAGCACAAGTGCAGCAGGAGGCAAGGAAAGCTCCCTAGAGACAGCCTATGGGTTGATTGTAGACCAGTGCCAAGGACATATTAAATAGAGGAGTGATTCTAAGGTTATATTTGAGGGGGTTGTAGCACTCCAATTGTCATGTAAAAATGTATGAAGGGGACTTGGTTCATTCCTTCAAAGTTATGAGTTATATATTTCAGGTATTCACTCACCCAAACAGTTCCCAGAAGTATCACATAGAACAACAAGAGCCGCTTAATTCAAAGGGGATTACATCTTAATAGGATGTTTTGAGTGATTTAAAGAGGATTAGGAGAGATCATAACTCATCATATAGAGCCCAAAACATCTAGAATTCTATGTTGAAAACATAGAGCCACAAGAAATGGGAAATTCTACACTTGTTTGAGTTACAAGTAGAAATAATGGACTAAAGAGAGGATGGGTGCTATGATTCTTACATAGAAGTTTAAAGATATACCTCAACCCTTCATACAGGAATTATGCATTAATAAATCAACACACATGGATATGTAAGGAAGCATAAAATAATTTCTAGCAGCTATTATAGCACACATGCAGAGAAGAATATGAACATAATGGAATTAATAGAAATAAAAACAAACTGTAATGCTAATAAGGAGGAATCACCACCATTTTTGTGATATTCTGAAGATCTGCTCATGCAAAGTGATTCAATCTAAGATAATGGTCATTCACTTACAAAGTTATGAGACAAAATATGGTATCACAGAGTTTAGCCCTCCCGAGTCAGAATATTTGTTGGGTTGTGTTATATTCTTTCCACGACTAGCCCATGTAGTTAACCAGGGGTTAGGCGGGGGGGGGGTCATAGGGGGTTTGAGGTGTACCCGTAACCCCATTTTATGGGGTCTGGGGCAGTGCCCCAAAAAATTTTGGTTTTGGACCTATGTTAGGATGGGTGGACCCACCTATGATTTTGTGCATGATTTTCGCACATGGTTTTGGACGCAATGGTTTTCGGTCCATGGTATTGGATGCTTCAGCATGTATAAATATGTATTGTAACATTGAAAGGAATACAATGAAAAATCAAGCTGGTAGTCCTGGTTTTGGGATCTAGGGGAAAATCTCTGTGTATATGTGTTTTATGTGTTATGCTCTTGCATTTTTTATTTTATGTGTTTTGGAATTCATATGCAGGTAATTTCTGTACGAGGTTAAAACCTACATTTGATGTCATATCAGTTTTAGCTTCAAGGGTACGCCTTTGTGGCTAAGGGGTTTTTCTCAAGCCTATGGTAGACCCTGTTCAGTGGGAGATCTGCGATATCGATTCTAGTGATGAAAGAAGATGGCAAGCAATGGAAAGATAGAGATCGAGAAATTTAATGGTCATAGTTTTGAGTTGTGGAAACTCAAGATGGAGGATCTATTGGTGGATAAATATCAGTGGATCGTGGTAGATCCAGGTACTAAACCAACAGGAGTGTCCGATGAAGAATGGAAGAAGTTGGATCGGAAGGCAAAGAGGACAATACGATTGTGTGTCTTAGATTCAGTATTGTTGAATGTATCAGGGGAAGCTACAACAAAGGCTTTGTGGGACAAGTTAGGGACTTTGTACCAATCTAAGTCTCTGGTGAATAAACTATTCCTGTGGAGAAAGTTGTATAACCTGAGGATGAAAGATGGAGACTCGGTGACAGAGCATCTGAATGCATTTAATATTGTGGTAAGTCAGTTAGCATCTGTTGATATTAAAATTTTAGATGAAGATAAGTGCATTAGTTTGTTGTGTTCTCTACCATATTCGTGGGATAGTCTGGTTATTACAATAGGTAGCAATGCAACTGCCTTATAGTTTGATGAAATAGTCTCAGCCTTGCTGACGAAGGAGATGAGACAGAAAAATATGGAGAGCCATAATGGTGATGTCTTGTCTGTATGAGGATGGTCTAAGAACAAAAACAAAAATAAGTCATTGAGTGGGAGATCTAAATCTTCAGGAAAACCTATAAAGGTGGTGTGCTGGAAATGCAGAAAGGAAGGACACTACAAAAGGGACTGTAAATCTAAAGCTCCTAATAAAGGAAAGGGATCTAATGATGCTCCTTCTGCAGAGGTGAAAACCACCTCAAATTAAGGTGGGGATGTGTACTTGGCTTCTTCAAGTACACATGTAGATCATGAGGCATGGTTAATTGACTTAGGTGCATCCTTTCACTTTATTCCCCATAGAGAGTGGTTTTGTGAGTATTAGAAATATGATGGTGGTGATGTCTTCTTAGGGGATGATAGGAAGGCTAGAGTCATTGGTTGTGGTAAAGTAAAGTTGAAGTTGCAAGGTGTAAGGGTTAGAACACTTCTGGGTGTTCTGCATATTCCTGCATTAGCTAGATATCTGATTTCTGTAAGCAAGCTAGATGATCCAGGTGTAAAAACAGTGTTCGAGAAGGATACCTGCAAAATGGTTCGGGGAGCACTAATATTGATGTGGGGAGTTTGGATTGGAACTCTGTACAAGCTGCAAGGTAGCACTGTTATTGATGGGTGCAACAGTTTTGTGGTTCCTAAAAGTAGAGCAGAAAATCTAGTGGTCTCTGGAGAAAAAACCATGCCGTGGCATCAAAGGCTTGGACATATTGGAGAGAAGGGCCTTCAAATACTTCATGGTAAAGGTATGGTAGAAGGTATGAGTAATAGCTCTCTGGATTTTGATTTCTATGAATATTGTGTATATGGGAAGCAGAATCGGGTGAGTTTCCCCTCTGGTAATAAGAGGGCTAAATAGATATTAGAGTTTGTGCACAGTGATGTGTTTGGACCTGTGAAGGTTCCATCACTGGGTAAGTCTGTGTACTATGTATCATTTATAGATGACTTCTCAAGGAATACATGGATATATTTCCTTAAGAAGAAATTTGAAGTCTTTCACAGGTTTAAAGAATTTAAGGCTCTCGTGGAAAATCAAACAGAGAAGAAGATAAAGGTGCTGAGGACAGATAATGGTGGAGAGTTTTGCAGCAAGGAATTTGAAGAACTCTATAAAAAGTGTGGTATAGCAAGACAGAAGACTACTCCATATACACCTTAGCAAAATGGAGTTGTAGAAAGCATGAACAAGATGTTGATGGAAAGGGCAAGAAGCATGCTTAGTGGTGTCGGGTTAGGACAGGAATTCTGGGCAGAGGTAGTGAATACTACATGTTACCTAGTCAACAGGTCACCTTCATCAGCATTGGAGGATAAGACTCCACAAGAGGTATGGATTGGTAAGAAACCCTCTCTTTCACATCTAAGGGTATTTGGATGTGATGCATATGTACATGTTCCAAAGGAGAAATGAACCAAGTTGGATAGTAAATCTGAAAAGTGCATCTTTATTGGGTATAAGGATGGTTTAAAGGGTTATAAGCTTTGCAACCCAGTAACAAGGAAGGTTGTGTACAACTGAGATGTGGTGTTCAGAGAGGTGAAAGATGTTATTAAACATGAAGTCCGACCGAAGGAACTTGAGAAGATAGAATTTGAGCTAAAGGAGGAAGAATCAGACTCTACAGCAGAGAAGGAATTAGAATATGAAGAGCCACAAACTCTGGGTTTGAGAAGATCAGTTTGAGAAAGAAGGCAACTAGAAAGGTATAGTCCATCTGCTTTCTATTCAAATTTTGCTTTATCTATTACTGACAATGATCCCAAAACTGCGAAGGAAGCAGTAGATTCAAAGGATGGAAAACTCTGGAAAGAGACCATGGTTAATGAAATGGCATCTTTGCACAAAAATGAGGCTTGGGATCTGGTGGAGTTGCCGGCTGGAAGGAAACCCATTGGCAGCAAATGGGTGTTCAAGAAGAAGACAATTGCAAAAGGAAAGGTGGAGTAATACAAAGCTCAGTTGGTAGCAAAAGGTTATTCCCAGGTGCCGAGAATTGATTTTGGTGATATTTTTTCTCCTGTTGCCAAGGTAGCTTCTATTAGATTGCTATTATTTGTTGCTTCTGCTTTTGATTATGAGGTAGAATAGATGGATGTGAAGACAACATTTCTTCACAGGGATCTGGAAGAGGAGATCTACATGAAGCAACCTGAAGGTTTTACGGTGAAGGGTAAGAAAGAACTGGTATGCAAGTTAAAGAAGTCTCTGTATGGGTTAAAACAGTCACCAAGGATGTGGTATCAGAAATTTGATACATTTATACGGGGACTTGGCTTCACCAGAAGCAAAGTAGATCACTGTGTGTATTTTAAATTAATTGGTGACCGTGTAATTTATCTGGTCTTGTATGCGGATGATACGCTGCTAGTTGGAAATGACAAAGAAATTATCCAGGATTTGAAGACCCAATTGTCCTCCAAATTCGACATGAAAGATCTTGGTGCTGCAAACTATATTTTGGGCATGGAAATTAAAAGAAATCGTATAAAGAGGAAGCTTTGGCTAAACCAGAGGAAGTATGTCGAGACAATACTGCAGAGGTTTAATATGCAGGATCGTAAACTGGTGAAGGTTTGTATTCCTATAGGTGTGAAGTTATCTGCTGAACAGTGTCCCAAGACACAAGAACAGGAAGAGGACATGTCCCATGTTCCATATGGAAGTGCAGTCGGTAGCCTGATGTATGCAATGGTCTATACTAGACTAGACATTGCACATGCAGTGGGAGTATTAGCAGGTTTATGTCAAAACCAGGGAAGGAGCACTGGACAACAGTGAAGTAGGTTTTCAGGTATTTGTGTGGCACTAGTGATTATGGTTTATGCTACCAAGGAAGACCAGAATTGGACAGAGTGTTGGATATTCATGTCTTTGTTGATGCAGACTAGGTTGGAGATCTAGATAAGAGAAGATCTACAAGTGGGTATGTGTTTAACCTATTTGGAGGTGCAGTCAATTGGATAGTAAGAAACAATCTATAGTGGCACTATCAGCTACAAAGGCAGAGTACATGGTAGCCACTCATGCAAGCAAGGAAGCAGTTTGGTTGCATAGATTGTGTTCAAGTATGGGATTAGTACAGGAAGCTATAAGGATAGACTATGATAGCCAAAGTGAAATTTTCTTTGCAAAGAACCCTGCATATCATTTAAAGACAAAGCACATTGATGTTCAGTATCAGTTTGTGAGGGATATGATAGAAGACAAAAAGGTGTTGTTGGTAAAGGTGGACACTTTGAAGAATACTGCAAATGCATTGACAAAATCTATGGGCTTTGAGAAGTTTTCTTGGTGTAGAGAAACAATGGGTGTTGCAAGGCTGGATAAATGACTAAGCTCTCTTGTGGCCCCCTGTGAAAAGAAAACAACAAGTGGGAGAATGTTGGGTTGTGTTATATTCTTTCCATGACTAGCCCATGTAGTTAACCACGGGGGTTAGTGGGCGGGGGGGGGAGGGGGTCATAAGGGGTTTGAGGTGTACCCGTAACCCCACTTTATGGTGTCTGGGGCAGCACCCCAGAAAATTTTGGTTTTGGACCCTATGTTTGGATGGTCGGACCCACCTATGGTTTTGTGCATGATTTTCGCACATGGTTTTGGACACGATGGTTTTCGTTCCATGGTATTGGATGCTTCGGCATGTATAAATATGTATTGTAACATTGAGAGGAATACAATGAAAAATCAAGCTGGTATTCTTGGTTTTCGGATCCAAGGGAAAATCTCTGTGTATATGTGTTATATGTGTTATGCTCTTGCATTGTTTATTTTATGTGTTTTAGAATTCGTATGCAGGTAATTTCTGTACGGGGTTAAAACCTACAATATTTAGAACCTTTGTATAATATTGCTTCCCCCTATTTATAAGAGGAGGGGGAGCTAGAATTATAGTTTACAAAAAATATAAGCTTGAGCCCCAATTGTCATGCTAGACTAGTTCTCTCAGTCAGTCTAAGGCTCTGTTGCCCCAAAAAATATTACAATTAGGATCGAATCCCTTCTTGGAAATAAATAGAAATTAATGAACAGAGAAAGAAAATGGAGATATGGAAGGAAGAGGTGCCCCTTGTTGTTTCAGTGGAAGCCCCTGATTTGGCCACGTCCCTACTTTCATCATGATTCTCACTATTGTTGAGGCGATTCACTGCTGCTCGACCAGTTTCCGTCCATTTTTCCTTAATTGTCTGAGTGATTTGTGTAGTGGAGAAGTGATGGAGTGTGAGAGTTGTGCACCCTAGTGGTCATTTTCTACTTGACGACGTGGAGCACCATGTTGTGCCATTGAAACTTCCTGAATCCTCCCATATCGATCTGCAGTTGCGTCATGCCTTATTTAATATCACCGTTGTCGACCCATCCACCCATTTAACCTATGTACTACACAACTAGTGCCTTGATGTGGTAGGTGATATGCATTCCATGGCAACAACACAGTCACATAGACATGGGATTTTTCCTTTAAAACAGGTGAAAACAGGCATTTTCAATTTTCTCTTAGCCCCACTTATCATAGCCCCTTGTGTGGCTTTCCTTATATGACCAAGGGTTAGAACCACTGCTGATCCCTTAGGTGCTAAGGCCTTTGGACCTGTGTTTGGAGGCCTTTTCCTTTGTTATCACAAATCTCACCTATCGGTGCTTCACGTTTTTTAACTAGTGGCACTTCCCTCTGTCCTTGTGATCGCCGATCCATGGGGTTGGGCCTACCAAAATATATTGAAATCATAACAACATAAAGGGGGGGGACTCTTTACCTTTTTATTTGGAGCAGGACAACAGTCCAGAAATGAGATATTTATAGACCTTTCCATAATAATTTACCACATCCAGGGGCCTCTTCCTTATCGCAATCACAGCTAGGGAGGAGTCATACATATCGCAATCGCACTGCACCATTGTCTTAAGCCTTTACCCTTAACTGTTGTGATCGCCGATCTGTGGGGTGATTGCATTACTGCCATGTGTCACCTTATGAGTGGTGACATGTGGCACCTAGAAATGGTCCCATGTCACCCCTGAAAACACTGAAACCGGGTGACATGTGTCCTCTGCCACGTCATCAACCATGCTGCCACATCAATGCTGACATCAACTACCCTGTCAACTCTGAAGACCAATGATATGCCACTACATGGGCTCTGGGAGGAGAGAGAAAGTGGCTCACTAGGCCTTGGTTTTTTCATGAATTCCTTTGTTAGCGAATTTTCAACCTCCTCGACAATTTTGTATTAAATCACAATATTAGCCCTTTGCACGATTTTTCAAATTTGGAACCCATCGATACGCCTATTCTCCGGGGTCACGGGACTATTGAGATGCAGGACTGTGCGGTCGTCGGAATGCGGGAACCCTCCACATGGAGGAGAGAAGGGGGGCCACCCACTCATGTTTTGTCTGCCTTTTCCTTTGTAAACTGTTTTCTCAACCCCCCACAATGTTACACAAAAATCGCAAATCGGCGTTTGCAGGTCTTTAAAGTTTTAGAACCTGACGATATGCCAAACTACAGGACTATTGTCATGCAGAGTCACCGAGATGTGGGATTGCACCACGTGGAGGAGAGAGAGAAGGGGAGGCGTGGCCCTTATTTTTCCATGATTTTCTTTGTTAACACTTTCTGGACCTTCCTAGGTGGTGCAACAATATATCGCAAATTGGCCCCCGCATGGTTTGGAGTATGTTGTAATTGAGGAACTTTTGGATCTTCGAGATGTGATATGTGATATTGGCATTCGGGACTATGATATTTCAATAACCTTAGTTGTGTGCCCTAGGACCTAGTCGATAAATGTTGGGCCCTAACCCACCAACCCCTAATAGGCGATATCGACGATCGGTGGATCATTGTTTCATGCTCCGTCGGTGCTCCATACCCATTTGAACACTGATATGCAATATGAGATGAGCCTCCCAAGTCCGATTGCGATTTTTCTCCATACTTAGGCATTTTCCTTTTTTCTAAGTTTTTCAAAATAATTATTCAATAGCCTAACTTTTGATCCAAGAACCCTTTTTTGGACTTCTATATACAAGAAAAAAATCTTATTTCGAGCAATATGCAAGGGAGAGGGTACACTTAAGCTCTTATAGCTTCTGTGGCTCATAATTTGGCATCAGACATCACTTCTATTTGGCTTTTGAAGCATCTAGTGACTCAAAAAGTAGTGGGTGACAACAACTACATCATCCTCTTCAGAGGTAGCCATCTTAGGTGAAAAAGGAAGTGAAACTACTACTTGGTTAAGCTGGCTTATTGGAAAGGCCATTGAAGAAAGAAATAAGAAGGTGAGGGAGGAGATGCAGCAACAAATGGCATCTCACTCAGTTCCATACCTGACCAAATTGTTGATTATTATGGATTTAGATATAAATCAAATGAATTTTTCACTACAACATCCATTGGCATAGTCTTTGTCTTTAGGTTCTCAATTTAAAGCCTTAGATGATTCATTGGACTTAACAAGTGCTCCCATTCCAGACAAGATAAATTTCCACAAGAAGGCTGGAGAGATGTTGTATAGCGAGCTCAATAGGAATGAAATGACCATTAACAAGGTCAATAAGTTGTTGGAAAAGTCTACAACTAGGTTGAAACAAAAGAGATCCAACTCAAGGGCTCTCCACATGAAGAATGGGACCTTGCACATGAAAAAGAAGAGAAGGAGATACTAGCAAAATAGCTCATTGACAAGAACAATGAAATAGTGGCCCTAAAATAGTAGGAAGCAAGGTTGAAAAAGAGAATATACTCACATATATGTGTAGTGATAGTGCTTGAAGATTCTCAAAACCTAGATGAACGGTTCATTAATGCCCTCACTGAGCTCTAACTTTTAGTGGGGAATCTTAAAAGGGTGCAGAATGATATAGATGTTTCCCATAAAAACCTAATGGAGAAAGAGAAACATTTGGAGACTGCGAGGACAAACTTAGAAATCATTGGTAAGAATCTACAAGAAGAAAACCAAGAGATTTCTCATCTAAAGGCAAAGCTGAAAGGAAACATAACCATGTTGCAAGCTAAGAAACTAGTATGGGATGATATCATTGAAGAGGTATGGAACCACTCGATGTACATAACCTTGATGGATGAACAGGAGATTTCAATCAAGGATTATGAAGGCTTCATCCTATTAGCACTACAACAAAACCAACGATTTGCGCCAGATTTAGCGCCAGATTTTAGTGCATTTTTTTTGTAATTGTGATGAGCAACCTGGCGCTAAATCTGGCTCTATTGTACAATTTTTAAAGCGTCTTTTTTTGCACCTGATTTTGCATCCTTTTTCACGTTAGATTTTGCATCATTTTTTACACCAAACTATGCATCATTTTTTGCGTCAAATTTTGAACCAAGATTTGCATCTTATTTTATGACAGGTTTTGCTTCTAGTTTTGTGTCATTTTTTGCATCTATTTTTCATTCTCTTTTGCTTCCTATTTTGTGTCATTCTTTGCTCCCATTTTTGCACCATCATTTGCATCAAGTTTACACTGTATTTTGAATCCAATTTAACGTCTTTTTATGCATCCATTTTGTATCAGTTTTTGCATCTAGTCTTACGCCAGGTTTTGTATCTAGTCTTACACTAGTTTTTGCTTCTATTTTTGCACCAGCTTTGGTGCCTATCTTTGCACCATGTGTTGAATTTGATTTAGCACCAAATTTTGCATCCATTTTTGTGCCCATTTTTGCATCTTTTTTTGGACCATTTTTTACATCCACATTTACGTTTGATTTGTCTCCATTTTTCCCATCTCATTTTGCACCATATTTTGCGTCATTTGTTTCATCCAATTTTGCATCATTTTTAACACCATCTCTTGCATCTAATGTTACATCATTTTGAGCATCCAAATTTGCATTTATATTTACATCTTATGTTGAGTCATGTGTTGTGTCCACCTTTGCATCTTATTTTGTGTCTAATGGTACATTCAATGTAGAGCCATTTTTTACGTCTAATTTTGTATTTGTTTTTGCACCAAGTTTTGCATCCAATTTTAAGATATGTTATGCCCCTTTTTGCACCATTTTTTTGTGTCTACTTGTGTCCAATGTTGCACCATTATTTACACAGACTTTTTCATCCAATTTTGCATTTTTTTGGTGTCTAGTTTTACATCGTTTTCACCATCCAAATTTGCATCTTTTTTGCCTCATTTTGTGTCCACATTAGCATATAATTTTGTGTCTGAGTTCGAGCCTAAATTTGCATGAGATTAGGAATCATTTTTTACATCCAATATGGCATCCTTGGTTTCACCTTTTTTTCAGCCCCATTTTGCATCATGTTTTATGTCTTTTCTTACATCTTTTTTTTTTTCCTTTTTTGCACCCAAGTTTGCATCCCAAATTTACACCATTATTTGCATCATCATTTGGCATATTAATTTGTAACATTTTTTGCTTCTTTTTAACACTCAACTTTGCATCTTATTTTACATCTAATTGTTGTCTTTTTTTGCATCTAATTTGGTGCCCATTTATGTGTCCTTGTTTTTGCCCAATTTGATATCCTTTTGTATGCCATGTTTTGTTCCCTTCTTTGTGTCAACTATTGCACAATTTTTCACTTCTAATTTAAAACACTTTGTATGTCAATTGTTTGCATTTTGTATTAATTCCTAGTTTAACATCCAATTTTACTTTCAATTTTGCATCCATGGTTACATCCGCATTTGACTTCTTATATAGAGTATATTTTTCTTTACATATATGACCCCCTTTATAGATTCATAGTGAAATATATGATAGTTTCTAAATATCATTAAAGCAGATATCACAATTCAAAATCATTTGTAAAGAAATTTAAGAGAAATTGACAACATCCATCCAAAAAAATAACAATGTGTCATTAACAATTTTCAAAACATGTATAAAATAGCAACATAATACTAATAAAATCAGTATTATTTTTAATCAAAACAACTAAAATTCAAATATGATTAACAAATCAAAATATTTCATGAATATCGTTATTCTACGATAAATTAACAACATACATAAATCAAACTCATCGTATGATTACAAAATCAAAATGTCTCATTGATATAGGGTAAATTCACAACACCCATCTAAACATAACAATGTCATTCTACACAATAATTTCTTCATAAAAAACAATGCATGTGCATGCCTAGCTACCACCACCAAGATCATCCTCATGATCATCTTGACCATCCTCATTACTCTGATCCACATCATCACCAACACCGCAACTATCATCATCATCTCCTCCTTCACCACCATCATCCTCATCCTCATTCTCATCATCTCCTGATATATGTTGAACATAATTTGGATCATCGTCTTGGCAATCATTACCTATAGCATTCTGACAAAAAAAATCAATATTACATGTTAGTATTAATTACATAACACAACGCATGTTTTTGTTATACAATGTTAACCATAAAATGAGGTAAGGTATAATATCTAATAGTACTAAAAAATAAAATGAAAATATGGTTTAAAAGTATATTGGAAATCCAACTAAGATTACATACCATAGAGTCCATCCAAACAACAAATTCAACCCATCTCTTTTGCTGCAACACCTCCTTTTCCAAATGATTTGGAGGTCTTCCATATTTTAGTTCCTATCAATCAGTAAATAGGGAGAAATTAGATAACAATGACTTTCTTCTAGTACAAAATTTATTAAAAAAATATCACATGTTTAATATACTTACAAAGGTTGTTATCAGTGCTTTTAAACCTTTCTGGCCACTACGATGAGTGACTTTTGTCTTGGTTAACCTCGCCTTGGATGCCTTGTCCTTAAACATAAACCAATTCAATTTATTTTCACACAAATACATGTCTAAGATACTTATAAGTATTAATACATCCTAAATAATGTTTAATGAAAAATTCAATACCTGAATGCTCTCATTGCCAGCGTTTCTTTGTGCATCCAACTTCTCATATGATTTTACAAGTTCTTTCCATACTTTAAAAGGTATGTCAATAGGTCTTTGTTTCAGTCTTTGATCTTGAGGCATTTTTTTAATTTTTCTTGTTTGGTTAAAAATTTTGGTTAAAAAAAACCGAACAAGTAATTCACATCAATGGCATGGGGACTCTATGGATATGTGTAAAAAAATGGCTATAAAGAAAACATCCAAAAAACATATGAGCTCTCCCTTTGATGGTCACTTGGGGCATATGGCTGGAAAGGAACAACTCCATTTTCGAAAATCAAGGACAATCCTTTCTCAAAGTCCTTCCTAATATTTGCTCCAAATGTCTTAAAATGAAAAACAAAATTCAAACATCATCCTTAAACATCTCCCTTAAATATAATATTGGACCATAAATTCTTCACTTTTATTGTTATCGGCTCTGGAATGATTTTTCTATATGCAATTATATAATGAAATATGCGTGCACTAATGAAAAAACATTGAGTTTCATTTTTCATAATCACAAACAATGAAAAAAGAATCACACGTAACTAGCATCATTTTGGAAATTTTATATTTATTAAAAATCTTTAACATGTTTTCCTCCCATATCTCATAAAAAGGTGTGAAATTTTTTATATACTCTCCAATAAGCACTACAACAAAACCAGCGATTTGGAGGTTTTACACTAAGTTTTTCAACATCGAGCTTACTAGGGCTTGCACCACCGGGGTTATTAGTAAGAATCTCATGAGGTTTGCATAGCCATGATTATTAGAATCAAAATAGTAGGATTTGCACTAAAAAACAGTTCATAGAGCTTTCCTGCTGGGGAGAAAATCACAAGTTCAACTTCTGCAGTGCAGAGCACCGAGAGCTCGTAAGCTTTCTTCAGCAATCCACCTACGTTTGGAAAATGTAGCCTGCCTGTTGGCGATGTTCTCAATCCTCTTCCTCTGCATCTTTCCCCTCACTATTCTTGTATGTCCTCTTTCGTTTTTCCCTCCAAACAAACCCTCTCAAATTGAGAAAGCAGAACAACTCACTCGATGAGAATCCGAATCCATTTATCACTTCTAACAATAACCCAATACGATACCAGAAGTGATTACACAAAACCTGATTGACTCTTCATTTGTTTGGAAAAGAGCCAAGCATATACTTCTGACGAGGGTTTCTGTCTCAATTCTGGCTCGCAGGACGTCGCTTAGTCAATTGCGAGAAAAGTTTTCCACTTGCCTTTCACATACGGTTTGTCACACTATATATTAAAATAAGGTTGATCATACTAACAATAAGGTTGTATAGTTTAAAAGGAGGGCTCTCCTGACTGCATTTGGTTGGTTTATAGAAAAGATTGCTGGAATGTGTAATGTGAATGCTCTGCTAACTATTTTTTAAGCATTTGGAAGTATTAAAACCCCCTAGGATAATTAATGTAAGACCTGTTAATTAATGTGTAAAGATGGCTATTGTCCTTGGGCTACCTTAGCTGTTCGTGTTTAGTGATCTATGGTATTATGACTCCTCAAGTCACTATTAAACCATGAGAACCATGCCCAAGCAGACTAGTGTGACATTGTGGATGAGAACCAAAACTAGACTCCTATAACCTCCTTTTTCATCCTTTAAATTGCAGAATTAACTGACTGTTCTAGTAATCGTTCTTGAGCACCTGAAGATGTGCACCCTAAATAATAAGAATAATACCCTGTAACATATGAATAGTCCATCCTGTGCATGTAGGATATGCACATGAGGTCCAATAAAATCACTAACCAGAATACTAGGTGTTATTAAAGCCTCTACAGGTTGATATATATGAATGTTACAGTGTGCAGGAGTATGATTCAATTCCATACGAAAATACAAAACATCTGATAGGATTTCCTTATACCTCATAGGCAAACAACCATTGTCCCTTCTATAGATGAGCAGAATAAGTGCTTGGTTCTCTACACTAAATAAAGACAAAGTATAGTACTTATTGCTGACAAAATAGGATTTAAATCGCGGTTCAATTGCTTGACATTCAGCTGGTCACAGAATTGTAGAGTGCATAATCGTAAGTGATGTTGCGAGCCTCATTGCTCAAAGTCTAAGGGTCTTGCGAGCCATAATCACAGCCATGTATGGCATATCTTGTAATTATGGCATTTTATGAGGTCAATTCTTGTGAAGACATTTCAATTTATAATAAATTTTGCACCTCAACAGAGTTTTGGCAAGACCTGGCTGAGCTAGGACATCAACAACAAAGCTGATATGAATGACATAATCTAGCCTCAAGAGGGAGCCTCTTTTGTTTCATCACTCTAACAATCTATGAAGTGGTGGAAAGCATAACAACTTCCCCTTGAATATGACACCTAAACTGAGTACAAATCCTAAATGATGCAGCCCTTGGTGCATGTCTCTCAAAGTATCGATATTTCAAATGTTGAAAGCTCTTGTGCCCATTTGATATGCATTCGATTGCAGTTCCCCTGAAGAAAGAATCTTATAAAGGTGAGGCCATGGCCAATATGTTAGCCATATCCATTGGAGTTGCCATTGCTTGACAACTTTAGTGTGATCAGTCCCACCATGAGTCACATGGGCTTCTACTCAACACTGGCTGTTGCTATTGTAAGAGTCTTCAAGCTCGTTGAAC
Organism: Pinus tabuliformis; assembly: GCA_031772625.1. Classification (NCBI taxonomy): domain Eukaryota; kingdom Viridiplantae; phylum Streptophyta; class Pinopsida; order Pinales; family Pinaceae; genus Pinus; species Pinus tabuliformis. The sequence continues at coordinate 879,533,915 of CM062808.1, read as the reverse complement.
CCATAGTATTGATAAGTGTATTCTTTGGGTCTCTGGTTTTCAAATTCTGCCTATGTTTTCCTCTCAGTATCATTATTTCAAATGCTGAAAGCTCTAATTCCCATTGCTGTGTATTTGATTGTGGTTTCCCTAAAGAAAGAAGCTTATAAAGGTGAGCCCGAGGCCAATATGTTGGCCATATCCATTGGAGTTACTATTTCAGCTTATGGGGAGGCCAAGATGAATGCATGGGAGGTGATTCTCCAGTTAAGTGCAGTTGCATGTGAGACTACCCAATTGGTTCTCATACAAATTCCACGAACATCAAAAGGGATTAAGTTGAATCCCATCACATCTTTGTTGCTCCTTGTTGCCTTGTTTTTCTCATCACCCTCTGGGCCTTAGTAGAATACCCATTTCTGATAATCAGGGTCTCTTCCTTTGATTTGGATTACATGACATTTCTGCTTGTGCCTTGGCTCTTAATCTTGCAGTGTTTCTTCTGATAGGAAAGACTTCAGCCTTGACTATGAATGTTGCTGGTCTTGTCAAGGACTGGCTGCTCATAACATAATCTTTGTCTGTAATAAATGAAAAGGTTACAGTCATAAACTTGAGTGGGTGTGGACTGGCTTTTCTCGCTATCTGTTACTATAATCATTTGAAACTTCAAGCTCCCAAGTCCAATGACAACCAACCAAAGTACCTCAGCAGTGCAGCTGATGCCAATGATGAAGGAGAAGGTTTGATAATGACGAGTGGGAGATTCTCAATCAGAGATTCAGAACCAGTAGAGAAAAATCAAACTCAAGCTTCAGGATTAGGTATTTAGATCATTAATATTGTCTTGTGCTAGAGATTACTGTTCTTGGATTGGCTCCTCTATGCCCAGATTTATTTGCAAGGAACAAGCCAGTCATTCACAGTGAAGAAGATAATGACAAGATTAGTGTATAATGATGGACAAGATGGTGCCATGGTGCCAACCTAAATCTCAAGTAAGGAGACATCTGTTCATCAATTTGTCAAGAAGCATGGCCTACAATTCAATTGCTCTAAGCCTATCACTTCTTCCACCTGTCAAATAAATTGTTTCCTGTTTGTTTAGTTGACTATGGTTCTAATAAATATACTATTGTTTGATGTAAAAAGACAAAACAAAACAAAAAATATGGAAAGTTGTGACCCCATTTTCTAACTACAAATTGAAATCGGATTACCATAGTGACCACCTCTGCTTATTGGAATCAAAAAGGGGGTGGGTTATGCACAATCCTACGTATCATTTGCTATTACCAGAGATGATTAAAGCCACCCTAAACTCAAGTCTTAACTATGCTGATAGGGTGTTTGGGGAGGGGGATCCCTTACCAACCCACTATAATCTGCACAAAAGCATCCTAAGAACATATGCAAAATCAACCCTTCAATGAAATGATCCAAGAATATAGGTACTCAAACATTGATTTTATCAAAGAAAAATACAAGACAGAAAGAAAAGATCATAACAAGGATTAGAAGAGTCTAAGAACAGTGCTCACTGTCTACAGAGCCAAGATGAATGCAGAAGAGTTCTTCCTTCAGTTCCCCATCTGAGAAATCAGTTGCATGCCAGACCCAAGTTTTATCACTACGTGCGTGCTCCTGAAGTGACATTGGGGAATGAACTGCAAGGCAAAAAAAAAAAACAATATAATCCAGATAATAAGGATCAACACAAATTCTCGGCACAGAAAGCCTCTTAAAACTTGGACGTAAGATAAGCTATTACAATCTCAGGGGGGAAATTACACAAAAAAAAAACAAACAAACAAATTTACATACTTAAATGGTTTGCACATATTTTCAATGTCTTGGATTGCCTCATGACCAGCCGAACCTTTGTAGTATCCTTGTGCTTAAGAAACTTTACTGTTCCTACACCACGCTCCTTCCATTGATTCCCATCATTGGATGAAAAATTGGAATGAAACTCTTCAGCAGATTGTTCTTCTTCCTACCCCACCACCACCATAAATGCCAACAAGTATATATGAAAAGGAAATATTTCAGGACTTTAGAGCTCAAAAAAGTTCAATCACTATCACCCCAAGTTTTGCTGATATGAAAGCCTATTTCTGTAGAGAAGAAGTTCTTCGATACTCTGTTCCTGACAGGGCTGTCTCTTACAGTACTGTAGATGGGAGTAATGCAGTTGTTGCTCCACTAAGGAAATTTGGTTGCAAACCTACCATAATGCATACACCATAGTGCATTATGACTCTTATTGAAGGATTGTCATTAGGGAACACTAAAGGAGATTACTCATTGATAATGAGCCAAAATGGAAGTAATAAAATATCTATGTTGAGAGCTATTGCGGGGATGTGGTGTTTTGGTAAAGGAACTAATAGGTTCCATATTAAACACAAAAATAAAGAATCAAATAAATCTACTTTACCAGAAGTTGTCAATCATATTCAGCGACTTAAGTCATGTTGTGATCTTGAAGTTACAGTGAATGACAAGGCCTGATCTCAAAATTTCATAAGGGTCCGAGTTGCTGATTGGAAGGCCAAGGCCCTGATCTTGAAGGCCAAGATTAGGACTTGCTGGAGGGTGGACAGTCCTTATGTTAGGCTTGAATCTGCTCTAAAAAAGCAGCATGGAGGGCAGCATCTTATTGGAGGAGAGCCGCAGAAAGGGAAAGCAATTCTGGGCTAGTTTGATGAACTGTTAGGGACTGTGATTGGTGCCCTAAACAGTCCCAGAATTGCAGCAGTGCAGCAAGAAGTCTACAGCACTTTTAAGAGATGCTTTGAGCATTCGGTTGGCGATGTTTTGAAGACATTTTCTTCAGTGTTGCTATGTGCTAGGCCACGGGCCATAGCACCATAGCAAGGGTTACCTTGGGGCTGCTGTCTTAGGACTGTTCGGAGACTGATCAGATTAGCCATTCATCACAGTCAAGGGAGTTTTGGCCTGCAACCAGAATTGCTGGAGCAGCTAGCGATTTGAAGAATGCTGCATCAGGATATGCTTCAGCACTCTTGATGATTGAAGACTGTCATAATGATGTACCTTCTTCTGCTGTCATAAAATCTCAGATTTATGTATTTGTACGATCTCTCTCTCTCAGATTTATGTATTTGTACTATCTCTCTCTCTGCTGAACTATTGAAGATTATAAGAAGAATTGATCAAGGGTTCCCCACATTGGGGTTTGTCCCTGGCTGGTGCCACATCTTGTGTCCTCTTCTCTTGGCTTGTCTTCTACTGTTTATGTTTATGTTCTATCTGCACTTTACTATCATGTTGATGCGATTGCTAATCTGAATATTGTCATTGGGCTAATATGAAAAATTGAAGTAAATTGCTCTAAGCATAGATCATACCTAAAATTAACACATGCAAAACTTATCCATGATGTGATGATGTTCCAGCAGATGATTAGCAGAGAGAAGTTAGACGTGTGAAATTTAGCCTAGAAGCCTATTTTCAAACCCAAACAAATCTAGCAGGCCAAAATAATATATGATTCCATCAGTTAAATTGGATGATCAGCCCTCACGAAATTGAAGAAATTGGTTTCTGGAATTCCTGATGTTCAAGCCCAACACGATGGAGTATGTCCTGGATGTGCTAGTGGAAAGAAGAGAAGGGGTCCATTTCCCTCTAGTGAGAACAAGACAAAAATACAAAAGACATCCTCCATCTCAGTCATTACGAGATATGTGGTCTGATGCCCGTACATTGGTGGTCATCTCTACTACATTATCTTCATTGATGATATTTTAAAGAAGACATGGATATATTACATGAAGCATAAGGATGAGGCCTTCGATTTGTTCAAGAATTTCAAAGCCTTGGTCAAAAATCAAACTGGAAAGAAAATTAAGATCTTCAGGTCTGACATTGGTGGAGAGTACATTTCCAATGAATTCATAAATATTTGCAAGAAGGCATCACGAAAGAGATGATTGTGCCCTATAATCTCAAACAAAATGGAATAGCCAAAAGGAAGAACGGGTCTATTGTAGAAGTTGCCCATGCCATGCTCCATGATCAAAAGTTGTTGAAGTTCCTTTGGGGGAAGCAACTAATGCAGTTGTATATGTTCAAAACAGGTACCCCATCAATCATTGGACAACAAGACTCCTGAAGAAGTATTCACAGGTTTATTCAAGTTGACCCTCACACCCTTGAAGAAGCTGTGAAAGAACAAGTTGGAAGGATGCTATGGTGTTTGATCCTTGTCTTTGGTAAGTCAGGAATCTCACCCAAACATATGATGCAATGTGTTCTACCACATGACTCTTGAGGGTTATTGTTTGGAAGATCAAGAAGCAATAGGATGGATGAGATATTGTATCATGCCTATTGCTCAACATAGGGTGGAAAATGTTAGTTCCCCAATGAGATGACTTAGGGTGAGAGTGTCCCATAGGACCTTCTTCATTGTCCGATGAAATTTTACAAGTAGGCATCAGTCTCTCTTTCAGGCCATGGGAAAAATAGAACATGTAAACAATAGCTAGTTACTCAGCCATTTCTATATATTCTGAGATATCTTTAAAAGCCCGCAAACCAGATCTCAGTTGGGGAATTAGCTGATTATGTAACTCAAATGTATAGCTAGGGGAAATGTACAATATTTTGATTCTGTTGAGATTAAATTCATTTTTCTGTTGAGATTAAATTCCAAAATGAACCAGTTTCTTATTCAACATCTTAGTATCACTGAAATACAAGCAAAGAAGTTCAGCAGTTATGAGGCAATAACAGTAAGATTAAAATTCTCTCCTTTTACACACCTACACAAATAATTGTGACCAAGAAGATAATTGATTTTGTCTTCTACTGATATGGGATCAAAAAACTAATATCATTACAATTGGGCATTATAAGTATGTCAAATGCAAACTGCTTCTCCTACTACAGTGTTTAACCAATTCTTAATCAACAGCACGCATACTCAATTTATTTGCATCTAGCAAGAATGAACCCACAAGCATAATGCTGGCCTAAATGATAAAACTGGGATTCCATATATGTATAGAGAGCAACTTTGCATACTTCGTAACATTTCGACAAAGTTTCAAGAGAGAGATAATTTTCTGCTAAAGCCCCCATAATATGTTAAGATGCACTAGACAATCTTAATTTTATTGTTCTGATGACATCATCATGCCAGCTCACTAGCCTACCTATGATATAAATACTTCTCCTGAGTTAAAATTTATACAATTTTAAGCAAATATATAATAAATACAGTAATTTAACCATTAAAAGCATATCTACCAAAACAAATTTGCATCCAACCAATAATAAGGATAACGATTTGGAAATCTTTGAACTAAAATGCACCAAACTGAAATCGTGTTTTTTTTTAAAACACTTTGGAAATTAAAGTGGGCAGTAATACACTCAACCCTTTTGCAGTTTTAGTCATTACATAAAACAGAAATTACAACAATAGGACTGTTTTAAAATTACAAATTTTAAGAGAATACTATTGTATGCATGACACAACTAAATGCATTGTGACATGCTTTGCCCTGGATTTCATGGCTAAGTACATACCCATGAAACTTGAAAGAGTTGTGGCAACAAGTCGTTTCTGTAACTAAAGAGAAGAATTTTAATTTGGTTGTTCACATTCATATCAAGTATAAAATCACCCAATAAAATTTCTCTCGAGGCATTAACAACGACCAACCTCTCACAAAAGAAGCGCTTACCAGTTTTTGGCAATAGTCAAATTTAGCGCCCTCTCTCAAAGTCAACACGAGTCCTACTGGAGCCTCCTTCATAACTTTCCTTCATTGCAGACCCAGCACTTGCCTTCATGGTTCCTCCACCTCCAATCTTGTCCATTGCTTTCTTCCCTTTCTTCACTTCCGTCAAGAACTGATCCAAACCAAATGGATCAGCTTCTTCTGCATCCTTTTCAAACTCAACAGGTCTGTCCCTAGGTCCACCCCTTTCAGTAGCACCAGCAAATCCTTTATCAGCTCTGAAACGGTCAGTCTTAAGCACCTTATCAAGCTGTTCATCTGCCCCTCCGTACATTTCATTATCTGCATCCTTCTTGGGTCTATAAAGAGTGGACAGTGTGTTATGAGCAGTAAATAGACCTTTATCATAAATATTGTACTGATCATCAGTTGCAAATCCAGACTCCATGCCCTTCTCCTGGTTGAATAGTCTCTGATCGTAGGCAACTTCACCTGTACCTGCAGTGGTATTGGCCATTCCGAGCGCAATTTTCTCACTAACATCACGGTCTCTGTCTCTGGTAATCTTGCTTTTCTTCCCAACGTGCCCTTCTTTAGCCTCCAACCTTCTTTCCCTTTCTCTCTCCCTTCTCCTCTCATCGCGAAGCGCTTCACGCTTAAGCCGTTCCTCTCTTTCCTCTTTATTCTCTCTTATGTTCTCCTTGGGGGCATCACGATCAGACTCCGTCTTCCTTTCACTGCCACCTGCAAAGGGCGTGACAGTTGCCCTTTCAGGTACTCCAATAGCGACCTTATCACCACCACCAGCACCGGCTCCGGCACCTGCACCTGCACCTGCTCCACTTCTCTCCATCCTAGCTCGTTGAGCCAGAGCACGCAGTTCCTGTTCTTTCTTCTCCTTCTCCTTGAGCATTAACTCCTTCTGGATCTTGGATCTCATCTCAACCGCCTCTCTGGCCTTCTGTTCAGCTACATACAACGCCTCTGAAAGCTTCGCAAAGTTGTCATTAATCTGGACCTCCTGGAGCCCTCTTCCATCAGCCGCAAGACGCTTGTCGAGCGGAATTGTATACCCTTTGGGATTCTTCCAATTGGAGATGCAAGGTGGGATTTTCCAGTCTTGCTGATCCTTGACAGTCACAGGCCTCGGAGGTGAATGCATAACAGGAACGGGGGGTGATCCGGAAGCTTTTGGTACCCTCTTATGTTTGAACTTGGGAGGCTCAAGAGGATCCTTGGGCATCAACGCTCACGGGCAAAATCTTGGTGTCTTTCCTTTCTTCCTTGCGCCCCATGTCCAGTGGATATTGGGCAATGTGAATCTCTGGGAAGGCGCCCCCATCGCCGAAGTCTTCGATCTTGCGAGGGACAAATCCTGCTCGCTTCCCGTAAGGGGGTATTTGCTTAACCTTTACGACCGAATTGGGCTGGTGTTGATCTACCCGATCCCTGAACCATGGATCCGAAGCAAAATCATACTGTGGCCCGTTGTTTACCTTGGGAGCTGGAAGGCTCCCAAGTAGTGATCCTGCCATCTTCGAAAACAGACTAAGCACTGAACACAGAAGAACAGATAATACAATTGAAACCTAGTCCAAAAAGAGCTTCAAAATGAAACCTGGCGCTTCTGCAGAGAGAATAATTTGAGGGTTTTATTTATATTTTTACCCGTGGAATGAAGAATCGGCGCGCCGTTCGAAGAATTTCAAATTCTCTTCGAAGCTCTGCAGTTGAACATCGGAGAGCAGCACCAAACCCTGATCGAAAAAATGAAACCCTCTCTGCGGTAAGCTGTCAAAATACTTATACGGGACCATGCAGGTTACAATGTGAATTTGTTGGTCGGCAGCCGGCTCGTTGAAATTTAAATAAATCCTTCAAAGATTTATCCCATCGATTTTCTCCCCTTGTGTTTTCGGCGGTGAGTAAGTTTAGTGGTGGTGCGTAAAATAATTTGGCATAATGAAATTATCTCATGAGTTTATTGAGGTTCAAGTCTCCCCGTTACCTAGATTTGTAATGGAAAAATATTGGAAAATAAAATACCTTTTCTAAAATAACATTAAAATTAAGGCAAGGAATTGGGTATCTCTTCTAGTTTCATTAAGATCCCTTCATGTTGTTTAATTGATTTGATATTATTATTTGAACCTTATTTTTCATTTTGAGTTTTAAGTTCTTTATACGGTGTAATGCTTTATCAATGTTGTAAAGTTAGATTTAATCAACTTTTTTTAATGAAAAATTGTTTTTATTTGGTTAAGAATTTGCCTTTTTTGAAGGTAAAGAAATAGATTAATTATTGAAGATTCAAAATATCTTGCAAGAGTGAAATTACTAGCAAGTAATTATAAGTGGTATAGTTTTTCTTTAATAATAATAATGAGTCAACCTATATTAGCCTAGCAGATAACAGTTAGTGATGGTTATCCTCACTGTTGGTTTTATAATTGAGTTATGATAGATTTTCTCACTCTTTAAAAATAAAAATAAAAATAAGTAATATGTTACACTTGCTTTATACATTATGGAATCTAACCTTTGATTATATGTTGTTCTTTATAAGTAACATTATCCATGAGTGCCCGTGAACTACATGTTGAATTGCATGTTGTTCGTACATTCCCATAGAATGGGAGAACTTGAAATTCCTTTGCATTATAGAGTCGTTGTCCATAGACTTTATGAAGAGGTGAAAGTCAAAATTAGGTTCCAAATAAGGTTTTACGACACATGCCAATTATTCCTAGACTACAACGGATGTTTCGTTGTAAATCTCTTGCACAATTGATGGATTGGCATGCAAAGAATAGGAGTAAAGATGGATTCATGCGAATTCCTATGGACTCCAAAGCAATGAAACATATAGAGGAAAAATGGCCAAGAAAATTCAAGGATGAACCTCGCAGTATTAGGTTAGGACTTGCAATGGATGGAGTGTGCCCTTTCTCTTTCCTAAGCTCAAATTATAGTGTTTGGCCAGTTGGACTGATAGTATACAATATTCCCCCATGGATGAGTGTTAGAAAGGAAAACCTTATGCTAACTCTCATCGTTCCAGGAAAACATCAAGTGAAAAAAATGGATGTTTACATTGCACCTTTTATTGATGAGATGCAATTGTTATGGAAAGGCATAAGAATGTATGACATTTCACGTCCTCCATCAAATAGGTCCTTCATGTTTTATGGCATACTATGTTGGACAATTCATGATTTCCGAGGACTTGGTGTTTGTTCTGGTAAGAGATCAAATAATTTGCATATTCGTAGTACATCATAATTTATTTTCAATTCAAGTTGTATATAAGTATTACATTATTATTGTTTTCTTATGTAAGCTAGTTATTGATTATAGGGCTACAAACAAAAGGGATTTTTGCATGTCCAAGATGTGCAGAACAATTTGAGGGGCGATATTCTAAAGATCTACACAAAGTTATATATGCAAACAACAAGGTTTTTCTACCACCTGACCATAAGTTCAGAAGCCGCCTAAAGAATCAATTTGATGGAAAAATTGAAAATAAACCTCCTCCCAAGGTTATGGGTCCAGCTGATTGGCTTAAAATGTATGGAGATGCTGAATCAAAAGCTTGGAACCATTTTTTTCGTCATGATCATTCAATTGAGGAACCAGAACAAGTTATGGTTGAAATGCCAAAAGGAATGAAAAGGAAATCCATATTTTATGATCTCCCTTACTGGAAGGATCTATTAATATCTCATTTAATAGATCCTATGCATGTTTTCAAAAATGTCCCTGATTCTATTTTTCGACATATATCTAGCAAAGATAAAGACACTTTGTCATCAAGGAGGGATATTGCTCTTTCACGTACCAAATTTGATAGAAGACATTTGTGGCCAAGTAAGGAAAATGAATCATATGCAGAAGCTCCATGGATACTAAAAAGGAAAGAGTTAGATCAACTAAAAAATGTGATTCGTTCAATAAGAACACCCACTGGATATGGATCATCATTGAATAAAGCTTTTACAGTAGAGGGACATATCACAGGATTCAAAACACATGATTATCACAATTTTATGACGGTATTAACATCAATTAATTGTTATTCTTATCATTTACTTACTAAAACTTATTTTGATATATTATGATAAATCAATACTAATGAACTATAATAATTTGGTTTGATAGCATATCATGCCACTAGCAATAAGAGGGGATTCATGCCTTACAACTGACTTAAGGAATGCCATATGTCAATTGTCAGCCTTTACGAGGTATGTGGTCGCTTGATATTTACAAGGTTTTACATGGTATGAAATGTTCCTCTATATGATACAATGATATATTATATCTCATTCTAAATGTCACTAAAAATTCATACTAACTTAATGACAATATCTAATTAGGTGGGTGACCTCTAAAGAGATCCATGAGTCTGAAGTGCCAAGATGGAAGAAAGAAATCACAGAAATTGTATGTGTATTTGAAAAGGAGCTCTCTACAAGTTTCATGGACCTACAGGTCCATTTACTTATACATCTAGTTGATGACATTGAAATGGCAGGTATCATTTCAACAAGATGGATGTTTTTCTTTGAGAGATACATGAAAAACCTAAAAAGATATGTCCGATAGAAGGCACATCCAGAGGGTTGCATGGCTGAAGGGTATGTACTAAATGAAGCATTTTTCTTCCTATGTGAATTCCTTGGTAAAGATTTTGAAGATGGTGCACAATTTTGGGATCAAGAACGTGCATCTGATATTATAGATGGAGAAAAGCCTCAAACTAATGGTGTTCAAGAAGTAATTGGTATGTAAAATATTCATTATTATAGTTATTTTAGAATCATTTACTATATCATTTTGGGCTTCCCGAATTGAAAGAATAATATTTTAAGTTTGAATTATACATGTTGATTTTTAATAGGTGTTGATGAAAGTGTTGTGCTCAACAAATTTGTCCTCTACCAAATGGAATTCATGAATAAATGGATTGATATGTATGATATAAAAAGGAAAGAAGTGTTAGAAGCAAGGAAACAATTTAAGATATCAAACCCAAGGAATACCCCACTTCCCACTAATATTTCCGATCAATGGGGAAAAGAATGCACAATAGAATGGGTTTCTAAATAAATTCAAAACCAAATAGATGAGGAAGGAATAGATGCAAACATAATAGAAGATGAGATCAACATGTGCAGAGGATGTGAAAAAAAGGTAAATTTTGAATTATTACAAAATGTTGCTTGAATACATTAATCACATTGTTAACTATTTAACTATGCACAATCATATTTAATTTCACTCAAGTAAATGGCTTGTCACAGGTGAGGAAGTATCCTGCAATGTGGGCATACAGTCATCATTATCGTGTAGAAAGAGTAGATGCAAAAAGACGATCCTTCGATTGTGGTGTCATGGTTGATTTCAAGCAATCAAGTCGAGCAAGTTCAAAAGATAAAAATGTTATTGAAGGGAATCTTCAATACGTTGGAAAAATACAAGAAATTATTGAGTTAGATTACCGCTCTTTCAAATGTAGTATTTTTAAATGTAAATGGTATGAAGCATTTAACAGGACACGGAGACATGATATCCATAGTGGATTGTTTTCTATAGATTCATCAAAATACCTACCACTGGATAAGGAGCCCTATGTTCTACCAATTCATTGTGAGCAGGTATTTTTTCACTAAAACAATATAAGAAATATAAGAAATAACGGTTGTATGTAATTTTGTAATTCATTTTTTATTGTGGATATATACATTCTCATTGATAATAAAATTTGATACCACTGGAGATCTAATATATTTATCTTCTTCACATGCAGGTTTTTTTCTATGAAGATATTTTGGATCCAAAATGGATATTTGTCATTCATTATGATCCAAGATTAAGGCATATATTCGAAGATGCCTCAATCAATACAGAGAAAAGTAATGATGACCAACCAAATATAGTTCAAGAATCGGGGAACATTGAACAAATTGGCATCAATGATGATGTTCAAGATGATGATGTTCAACCAGAGGACTGTGAACTAGATGATGGTGACAACATTCCTTTAGCAGTATGGACAAGCAGGGCTAGAGGTGTATTTTCACAAAATGATAAATTAGATGAGGCAATTCACCATGACAACCAACAATTTCCAAAGGCAAATGATCTTATAGAAGAAGGCAATATTGATGATATACAATATGAAGATCAAATTAATAGATCTGGTAACACTGATATTTTTGATGACGAAACAACTTTTATTGATACAGAATATGACGAAGGTGAAGATGAGGATGATCACAATATTACTTTAGCAGAATGGTTTAGGAAGAGTAATATTAATTTCTTGCAAGAACATATGAACATTGACAAGGAAGCATTGGAAGACATAGATGCAGATGATAACATAAATGAAGACTTCTAGATAATTTACAGGGTATGTCATTCATGTTTAAATAAGGACAATTATTATGTCCCATTTTCAAATGATTCATTGTTATTTGGTTGTAATAGTCATTTAATTACCATGTTTAGAACTCATAATCTAAATTGGTGTTTTGAATATTCTTATAGGTATACTCATTACTTGATGCAATTAATGTCATTAAAATGTATGTTAGTTAATATGGTTTGTTGGTTGGAAATAACAAGCTCAGTTAGTTAGATAAGAGTTACTATGGTTAGTTTCATCTATTAGTTGAAAATGGTTAGAAATAATATGAAGTTATGACTGAGACAAAATGAAAATAATTTATGTGTGTATAAATTGTCACATATTGTGAATATAGACAAATATAGCTTAACACACAAATATAACTTGTTAAGTTGAATTTATGGAATTAATTAACACAAATATATTAAACTACACTAAATAAAAATTCGAATTATTAAGGATATTTGGATGGGTAATGAAGGTGATTCAAATTTTCTACTGAGTTTATTCATTTTTGTGATCAATAATAACTTTCCCACACGCAGGTAATATTTTCCCCATATAGGGAATCCCTAATGGCATAGGGTCCCTATCATTGTATTGTTGTCATCGTTATCATCATTTAATCATCATCCTCATTGTCATTGTCATCGTCATCATATTCACCATCGCCACCACTATCATAGGTCATTTTTGATAACGATTATCATCATATCTTCCTTGGTTTCTAATATATATATGTATATGATGATGATGAGAAAAAAAAAAAAATCATTGGTCATAAAAGGTTACCATACGTCTAGACTATCTTTAAAGGTAGATCAAATTATTTTTTTGCACACTTCCAAAACATATGGTTTCTATTCCAAGGTAGATCTTGAACACATTGATGAATGCAACTTTGTCTTGGATGTATCATCCAAGCATTCTGTATATTTACAAGTTCACTTGTCATTTTCATTGTTTTTTTAAATGTTAAATATTTTCACGCATGATATACTGAATAGTTAATGGACACTACAAATAGTTTCCAGTACGGTTGATATTATTCTACTTATATGCTCTTTGTAACTGAACAAAATTATTAATTTTGTCTTGAAAATTAGACTTGTAGCACAAAGAAAATGGTTGGGAATTATTTAATGACTATATCAATTCACAACTACTAACAATTGTTTTTGCTTTCTCCTTAAGTTTTGCAACCCAATTTGACTTAAATTTGCTTAACAGTGAAAAACCATTTGTCAATACTTCAGGTTTTACAAAATTCCTATAAACAACTATATCTACTTGGTAATCTAAAAAATATCAACAAATTCACAATCTCATATATTAGTCAGAAGAGGCCATCATCAAAGTGAATCAAATACCAAGAATGATCTATGTCTGCTAAAACCTATAATCACATTGTTTCCTTAATAGCAACTAAAAACTTCTATACCCAGTTGTTGAACTTTTGCAACCAATTATAAACCTTCAACAAGAAGTAGTTTTCTAACGAGAATTATTGCCATATCTTCCTTGGTTTTACGAGGAAAAAGAAATAAAATTTCATTTGTTATCAAAGGTAAACCAAATTCATTATTTGCATACTTCCAAACCTAGGGTTTCGTATCCAAAGTAGATCCTAACCACATCAATGAAACAAACTTTGTTTTTATGTATCATCCAAACATTATGTACAATTACAGACTCACCTCTAATCCATTGTTTATAAAAATGTTGAATATTTTCATACGTGATATACTGAACAATTGGACAATGAAAATAGTTGTCATCGCTATTCTTCCATTTATATGCTTTTTGCAACTTATTTGAAAGAGCAATTTTGTCCCAACAATTATACTTGTAGCATAAAGAACATGGTTAATACATATGATTAGACCAAAAACTAGTTACTACCAAAATTCAACCAAAAAAAATATTACTTCATAAAAATAGAATTAAAAACAAAAAATATAAAAACAAAAATTTCCCAAATTAAAAATAAATAAATGATAAACTTTTTTTACCAAAATTTAGTGATTTTTTTAGTGCTAATACTAACATCACCATTACAACAAGATATTTTTCTAGTGCTAATATTGCCATTACCACAAGATATAAGAGGGATATAATGCAAAAAGTTTAATAATAATATGTATGTAGAAGATGGTCTTCAGACTGGTGAATTCATGATAATCAATGGGACTACAGTCAAAATAATTGGATGTTATTTACTTTTTTACGTAGATTGTCAAAATAATTGCATAAATCAGTTTTTTTTAACCAAAATTTAGCAAAAACTTTGCTAGTGCTAACATTAGAACCACCATTACAACAAGATATCTTTCTAGTGTTGACAACACCATTATAGTAAGATACCTCAAGAGAGACAGAAAATTTTAGAAGTATGATAGTAATACGTATCTAGAAGATGGTATTGAAACTAGTAATTGTTCACGAATCCATAAGATTGTAAGGTCATTCTCATTATCTTAATCATTGTCATCATCATCACCATCATCCTTGTCATTGTTATTGCCATCATTACATTATCATCATAATCACCATTCATGCCATCACCATCATCATTATGGACATTGTTTGCAATTGTTCATAATTGTAGATGTTGTAAGAAATATCATCAACCCAAAAAATGTGATCAGTGCTAGAAAAGGGTTGTTTAGGACACATTGATATACGTAAGAGAAATAACAACTCTATATTTCACAGATGATCGATGATGATCATCATCACCACCATTATCATCGTCATTGTCATTTTTATCATCCCCATCATCATCATTAATGTAATTTCTATCGACATTGTTGTAATCATGCATCATCATCATTCATGCCATTATTGTTTTTGATGATGACCTAGATGAAAATGATGATCATGACACCAAAGATAATGCTTATGATTATGACAATGACAACATCTAAAATTGGGAAGATTCGCCAACGTCATTAGCATCGTCATCATCATAATCATTGCCATCATCATCATTGTCATTGTAACCACTATCGTCTTTATCATCATAATCACAATTCATGTCATCGCCATCATCTTCATTTTCATCATTGTCAATATTATTGACATTGTCATCAATTGTTCATCATTGTCAATGCCATAAGGAATATCATCAATGCAGAATATGATGAGTGTTGGAAAAGGGATGCAAAAGCGAACATAGAAATGGGGGCAACAATAGAAGTAAAATTGGATGAAAAGTGGATACAACATAAGTAGATGCACAACAACATGAAAAACCTGACACAAAAGTGGATGCAAAAGTAGATGCAGTTGTCAATGCAAACTTGGATGCAAACATGAAGGCAAAAGTGGAAGCAAACATGGGTCCAATGGTAGGTGTAAAACTTGGCACAAATTGTGGTGAAACAAATGTGGATGCAACAACGAAAACAAAAGTATATGCAAAAATGGATGAAACAAAAGTGGATGCAAACGTGGAAGCAAATGTGGTTGCAATGGTAGGCGCAAGATATGGTGCAACAAAAGTGGATGTAACAATAGACAAAAAATATGCAAAATAAGATGCAAAAATGGATGTAAAAGTGGAAGCAAACATTGATGCAACAGGCAAAACAAAATTGGATGCAAAAAATGGATATAATGTAAGTAGATACAAAACGAGATGCAAAACCCAATGCATAAACCTGACATAAAAGTGGATGCAAAAATAGATGCAATATTTGATGCAAAAGAGGATGTGAACATGGTTGCAAAATTGGAAGCAAACGTGGATACAACAGTGAGTGCAAAACATGGTGCAAATTGTGGCATAACAAAAGTGGATGTAATGATAGATGCAAAAAAAGAATCAAAGTATGATGCAAATGAAGATGTAAAAAGGGATGCAAAAAGTGTAATTTAAAATGGGTGCAACAGTGGATGCAAAATTGTGTGCAAAAGTGGATGCAATAGAAGTCGATGCAAAAGTAGATGCAAAACGATACACAAAACCCGATGCAAATCCCGGTCCAAAATTGGATACAAAAAGGGATGCAAAAATAGATGTAGTAGTTGATGAAAACCTCGACGCAAATGAGGATGCAAACGTGGATGCAAAATTATAATCAAAAGTGGGTGCAAAAGGAGGTGCCAAACTCGGCGCTAATTGTGGCACAAAAATATTAGATGCAATAGTGGGTACAATAATAGATGCAAAAGAGGATGTAAATATGGATGCCAAACAAGAGGGAAAAGTTGATGCAACAAAAGTAGATGCAAAATTTTATGCAAAACTAGACACAAAACTCGATGTAAAACTTGGCGCAAAAGGGATGCACAAATGGATGAAAAAATGGATGCAAAAAATGATTTAAAAGAGGATGTAAAAAAGGATGCAAAAGTCGATGCAAAAGTTGATGCAAGTGTAGGTGCAAAAAGTGGATGCAAATGAGGATGCAAAAGTATGTCAAACAAAATTAGGTGCCAAACTTGATGCAAAACCTGGAACAAAACCTGGTGTAAAGGATGACACAAAACTTGGCATAAAATTTGGTGCAAAACGTGGTGCAAAACCTATTGCAATACCTGGTGCTAAACTGGATGTAAGATTTGGTGCAAAACTTGATGCAAATTTTGTGTCAAGTTTTGCACCATATTTGATAAATGGATGCAAATAGCACCAAAAATGGGCTCTAGATGCAAAAAAAGAAGTAAAAAGGGACGCTAATCGCTGGTTTTGTTGTAGTGTAGCCAAAAAGGAGGGAGAAAAGATCTCCCATATTTTCAAAAGGTTCATCCATTTTTTAAATGTGAAGTCACTCAGTGAGATGAGGCCCATAGATGTGTTTGACAAAGTAACTGCTATCATGGATATTGCTAAGGTTTTTAGAAGGAGGAAGTTATGGTTAAAGCCGAGGAGTACCTAGAGGTGGTATCAAAGAATGTGGTTGCCTTCAATGCTGAATTTGACAAGATTATCAGAGAAGGTTTACCCAGCTATTGGGACTTTTGGGGAGTGATGATCCAGTGGGAACAATACAATCAAATACTAGTGGAGGAAAAAAGGAAAATAGAATCTTCTCATGAGAATACTGCTACTTTAAAGGGTAAGACTATGGTAAACTATCTAAAGAGGGAATTTCAGCTATTGGGGATGGTTAAAACCCTATTTCACCCTAGATTGAACTACAAAGGTCTGACCAAAATCAAAATTTCATGTCAATAGTTCTTCCAGGCTCCTCTACCAGCGCCAACACTATAGCAAAGATGTGATTAGTTTGTCAACCCTCCTGTGCTCCAAATCATTGAACCATCTATGCAACCTCCACAAAATTCCTATCATGACCAGTGATACTACAAATCGTGTTGATTATGACACTTTTTATTTACTATTTATGTATATATTTTATTTTCAATTAGTCAGTTAGGGTTTAGTTAGTACAGTTGTGTCACAGAGCATGTTGAGGTATTTTTTATGATTTTCCATTGTAATGAAATTGGGAAGCAATATTTTGTAACGGGCTCTCCCCCTTAGGCCCTATAAAAACTGTTTGATGAGACTAAACTAAGGGTTCATAATTTTGGGTTTTCCAAGAGAGAAGTTTTGTTTAATATCAATGAAATATATTCTCTATGGAATATTAATACAAATTTTGGTGATTCTAGCTCATCTTAATCTGTATTATGTGTTCTTCTATGTCTATTCCATATCTCTTTATTATTCTTATCAGACTACATGTAATAGTAGTTGCTAGAAGTGTTTCCATGAATTTATGGCTTCATCTTAGTCTAATGTTGATGAAAGGTGCCTATATTGATATGAAAGCTAATCCTTAAAATTCACTCCATGTATCTTTGCATTCCATTCAATTCTCTATTCAATCTATTTCACTCTAAATTTTGATGTATCACATTCTTGTATTGAAGTCCTATGTATCGATTTTCCCTCTTGATCATGTCTTCTACCAAAAATACTATAATGACAGAAAAAATACAAGTCCATGTGATGTTGGCAGCTATAGATTTAATGTTAATTCTTTTTCCGTCTTGATCATGTCTTCTACCAAAAATACTATAATGACAGAAAAAATACAAGTCCATGTGATGTTGGCAGCTACAGATTTAATGTTAATTCTTCTGTGAGTAATAGTTTTCATCATGCTTTTTCATTTATCCTCTTAAGGAAGGTTATGAATCATTTTATCTTAAAATGTTAAACATTGAGTGTGATGTGAATTTCCAACAAATCTTTAAGACACTCATCAAGATGTCCTAGTCACCGATTTCACCTCAATTGAGGGGCTGCCTCTAGGGGCTACAACTTCTTTTGTCATTGTTTACTGGGGACGAATCAGAATATCTTCTATGGGTACACCATTTATAAACCCTTTGGTAAGGCGAGAATAAATTGGTTGGGATGAATATCTCTCACCTTGGCAACTCCACTATCTAAATTCCATTCTAACCACCCTAGATTTCAAGAGGCCACACACCCACTCAGATACTTCACAACAAAGAAATCCTCCTATACCTGACCTTGAAAGGATAATATATAGGCGCATATGGAAAGAAAAGACCCATGTCACCCCTATTCCTATCACCTCCTTTCTAGAAGTGTCATATTCCAGATCTCAAAAGGTTGTGATAAATTGTTTATATTTTCCTTCTAGAGTTTTGGAGTGCCCTCAAGAAAGTGGTAAAACATTTGACACATTCTTCTCAAGAGTCAGAAATGTAGAAGCCTTTGTTAGTTCACCCTCCTTTGCATTTCGTCCCTCCACTGAAGCTAAAGAGGTCAAATATATTCTTATAAACAGTCCCACACAGAGTGTGAATAACTTCCAAATCCACATCCAGTTAGTTGCCACTGAGATAACCCCTTTGCAAGGACCTAGAATAAACATCCTACCAACTCCCTTGCTCAATATGGTTGTCCCAGGATATCTCCTAAATAGATATTCTCCATTGGACTTGCCGCAATGCTTGAATGGTATTCCACAAGACTATCTTAATCTCTTGCCTAGATTCATAGGAGAATATGGCATTTCAACATAACGACATATAGAATTTTTTCTTGCATTTGCTAAGAACCTTAATGTGGAACACCTAGAAGTGGTGTCAATACTTTTTTTCTAGTATCTCGATGGGGCAGCAAGTAAATGGTTTAAATCCCTACCTAATGCTTCAATCGCTACTTGGCAGGAACTGGAGAATTATTTCATGCAAAAATGGGGGGAAAAGAGAGACCATGGGTACATCCTCACTGAATTTAATGTGATGAAGAAAAAACATAATGAAGATTTGTTTGAATTCACAAAGAGGTTTAACAAATTGTATAATAGTCTTCCTGTTGAAATCAAGCCTCCACAGATTATTGCTAAAGTGGTTTTTATTGGGGCTTTCGAGCTAGACTTTAGTTTCACTCTCAGAGAAAGGAAGTCTCACTCCTTAGACCAGATCCAAATAGATGCTTTAGAAGTTGAAGAAAATTTTACCTCTACTGGGAAGTGGAGAAGTAGAGCTGATCATGGAGATAGGAGAAGAGGAAAGGAGGAATCCAATTCCTCAAACCAAGGAAAGGAAACTCAAGAGAAGAAACTTGAGGAAATGAATAAACTGATAAGAAACCTATCTAGAAAACTTGTGAAACTGGAGTTGGAAAAAAAAAAAAACCCTCTTAGAGAAAACCAACCACCCACTAATCTAAGTTTCAATCCTCAGTATACGAGACATCCCTTGCATCTCTTGCAGAGGGAAAGAAAAGAGCAACAAGATCACATTCAACCTCCAATGTACTGAGAGGATGATCTAGATGAGCATGTAGAAGAAACTATGTAAATTTGGGAAAATCAATTTTCCCCTTTTTCTAATAAGGAATATGAAGCTGAAGCACATGAGGAAGGAGGGGATGACTTGGATGCACCACTAGATTATGGTGAGATTGACAACTACTGTAGGTAATTTGTTGATTTCATGCAAGAACAATTGCACAAGAAATATGATCTTAGATCTTCTAGGAAAATATCTAGAACGCAGGACCAGAATGAGGGGTCATCACCCAAAAATCCTTTGAAACTAGCAAAGAAAGGAAAGAATCCTCTAGACCAAGTCTCAGCCAAAAAGAAAGAGTCTCCAGTTTCCATTCTCCGCAAGACCAATGTCTCTAAAATAGAGCAGTTTCCTTTACCTTCTAAAACAAACTGTGAGAAAGAGAAAGAGCCTATTGATGTTGTCATAGTTGATAGAAGCTCTTCTGCCTTCAATATTCAAAAAGAAATCGAGAAGTTCAAATTCTTTGTCACGTTCACTAAATAATTGAAACAACCTAATTATAAAGCTCAGATGTCTCAATTTATGCGTCCATCCACCATAGGTCCTTTGCATGATATTTTGAACCTCCAGGAAGAAATTCCCATGGTTGTATTTGTACCTCATGTTGAGGAACAAGACTCTTCCATTGCCCCTCTTTATGTTACTTTGGTAGTCCGTGAGATTTTATTATAGAATTGCATGCTTGACCAAGAGCTTCTCACAATTTGATTCTATTTTCTGTTATGGAGCAATTGGGATTGTGAATTACAAGGCCATATAAAGATCTGTATTCTTTTGATTCCAAAAGAGTAAAATGTCTAGGGATGATTAAAGATTGGGTTGTCAATTTAGTCCATATCCATGCAAAAAGTGTGATAATGGGTATTGTAGTAGCTGATATCCCTGCAAGTTTAGGTATTCTCTTGTCCAGGTCATTGAGGTCTAAAATTGGAGCATCCATCAAATTTGATTTAACATATGATACTATCCCAATGTTTGGTGGAGAAGAAATTTGACTATACAGATAATAGAGGTTTGTAAAGATGGTTACAAGAGTTTATTGTTCCAATAATGCCCCTGTGTGTGGAATTTATACTTTGATGGTGCTTATTCCAAGGAAGGAAATGCATAAGGTGTGTTGTTGGTGTCCCTAAAAGGCATATTGATCCCTCTCCCCTTCAAGTCTGAGTTTGAAGACACTAATAATGTTATTGAATATGAAGCCTTACTGCTAGGTTTGCAAGCTACTAGAAATATTAATATTGGGTGCTTGGTTGTGTTTGGAGATTCGAAGCTAGTAGTGAAACAAATACGAAATCAATTCCAAACCAAACATCTGAGCTTAAGGGCTTACCAAAATGAGGTATTGGGTTTGATTGATAATTTGCTCTTAGCCTTCAATACCCAGTTCTTTTTGAGAGAAATAAATTGACTGGTTGATTCCTTGGCTATAGCTTCTAACAACTGTAAACCTCCCCAAAATCCACTATTGAGGTATGAAGTTGAGGTCAAATACAAACCACCAATACAAGATAATGTCAGGCATTGGTAGATGTTTGAGGAAGAGGATTATATCAAATTTAGTAATTGACCAGGAAGAAGAGAGAGTGACAGATGAACAGCTAGCTAGTTGGGAAGAAACATTGCAGGACACACGATTTTACAACTGAAGGGTAACACTATTCCCAGCATGTTTGATCCACCTAGAAGTATTGTTCAATTCAAATTATGTGGTTACCAAACCAACAGGGAAAGAAATCAAAGAGAAGGTGGAAGAATGAGACATTCGTTCAGAAAAGGATCCTCAGATAATCAAGTTAGCAAAGGGAGTTCCTCAAAAATACAAGCAGAGGTACCTGGACTTTTCAAAAATTATAAGGATGTGTTCACTTGGTCTTATGATGATTTAAAAACATTTGACATTACTATTATTCAACATAAGATCCCTTTGAAGGGTGGGGTTAAACCATATAATCAAAATCTTAGGAAGATTAATCCTCTGTTACTCCCATCTATTGAAAAGGAGGTAAGAAATTTCTCTAGGCTAAAATCATTGTACCTTTGAGATATTCAGGCTAGGTAGAAAACCTAGTCTTTTTCAGAAAAAAGAATGGAGAAATAAGGCCATGTGTGGACTTCAGGAATCTTAACAAAGCCTCTTTAGAGGAAAATTATCCTCTACGTAAAATGGATTATATTATGCAGAAGATGGTAGGATTTGCCCAGATGTCTATGATGGATGGTTTTTATTGGTACAATCAGGTAGCTATGCATCCTGAAGATCAAAAGAAAATTGCTTTTACCACCCCTTGGGGAATATTTATGTATGCTAGAATTCATTTTGGCCTCATAAATGCAGGATATGTTGGAAATAATACTGAGAGGGGGGGGGGGGTGAATCAGTTTTAGCAAGTCAATAATATTTCATTTCCATAATCAGATTAATATACGCTACTTCAGTTAATGGAACTTGCGTGTATACGCAACTGTATTTAAGGCAACTAGCATATATCCTGCAAACTTATGATTCAATTAATTTATTATATGTTGATCTTTACTCAGTGCATCATAACCATATAAACAGTAATCAAGTGCAGTAAAATAGAATAGACAATCACACACACATGAACACAAGATATAAGGTGGAAACCCAATGTGGGTGAAAACCACCTACTGTAATCGTCTCTATCTTCTTTTTAATAAGAAACTTCTTTTTACAATTTTTGTATTGGTGCAGTCTTATACCAGTACGCAAGCTTCTACCTGCAAAAGGCTACAAGCTTCTCTCATTCTCCAGCTTCTCCTAGAAGGGAGCTACAACCCCCTAGCTCTTGTACTAGCTAATGTGTTTACTAGTACATAGGTGCTGGCCTATAGAAGGCTACAACCCTCTCTTCTCTTCCAGGGACCACATTTCATAAATTTTCAGGCTGGATCCACCAATAACATCAATCAAACATCAAATATATCTACATCAATCAATCTCCTTTGCACCAACCAAAATTGAATCAATCAATCACTTCTCAGAATGTTGTAACCAGAATACAGTTACAGTAACAGTAACCAGAACCCAAGTTAGAACCCAGAACACTGCAACAACAAACATAAGTAGCTAAAACATATTTTATTAGGTATACACTACTTCAATGTGTTGAACCTGTGTACATACGGCGTTTTCTCAAGGCGAACCTGCATATATGCTGTTTTGATATGCAGAACCAGCGTGTATATGCGCCTTTGCTAAAGTGAACCTGCATACAGATCTATAAATGATGATTTAAACTTTACAACAATTCCAAACATCAGTTATACCCAAATCATCATATTTACAAGTTACAACATGCACCAGTTATTCAGATAAGAAATTAAAACCACACAAAGATACTTCTCTTCAAGCCTTAAGATCTTGACCCATTAATAGAACTTATCCTTCATCAAGCACCAAGTTCATCCTTGATTCAGATCCAGCTATGCACCATAACCCAATAACCTGTATTCTAGATCTTGCTCTTCATTAGATATTCAATTTATGAGTGCCTTTTCCTAATGATCTTCTCCTCCTTTTATAGTCTTAGGCCTTACTTAATACCATGGTCCAAAACCACTTAGAATCAATACCTTAGACCAAATACTTGGGGTCAACACGTCATACAAGATACCTTGGACCAATACCATGGATCAAAATACCATGGACCAAATACCACAAACCAAAACTAAGTTTTCCAACATGTACGTGCCTTTCCTTCCGTGAAAGTGCATGTGTATGCAATACGCACCATTTGGTTTGCGAACCTATGTGTACACGTGGCATGGTCAATGGGGAACCTGTGTATACCTTTCTTTCTACATTCTATGAGCCTGAACTGTGATTTTTCATCTGTGTGAGTTGCCATCAAGGACAACACCTACGTCATAGTGCCAAATCTGTATCATAATGCCAACAGGATCCACTTTCCACAGATCCATGGATATAGAGTTTGTGGCAGAAAAAGACAAATTTGTAGTAATTTACCTGGATGATATAACACATATTTCATTAAATTTGGAAGTTTTTTATTACAAGGCCTTCAACAACATTCATTCTTTTGTAAATTGCCATATTAACTTGATTCAACATTAAAATAAATTTAGTAATCTCAAACCAATTAGAAATCGTGAATGGGTCAAACATGGGGTTGTTATGTGCAATAATATCAATACACAATAGGAGCATGAAATCAAAAATAAATTACATTTATAAACTTATATGAATACAAATAACTAAATGAAATTCAATAAATAACTTCCCATTCATGTCCAGTATCAGCAGTGATTTTGTCTTCAAGTCATATTGGATTCTAATAATGAAATTATTTAAACCACAAATAAACTATTTAAGAATTGAAAATGACAAAACGCTAATATGGATTGGAAAATCAATGTCCTATGGTGTAAAAAGTTTAAATACAACCATTTTTTACCCATCTCTTTAATGAGTCTAGATGGTCCACTTAACACATAATTTGTTAATTAATTATTCCATGTTTTATTAAGAAGAGAATTTTGTTTTGCATAGAGTTTTGTTTCAAAACAATACAATATGAGATTAATACAGTCTTAATAAATTACGTGATAGACAAATAAAAGTCAATAAATGGATTCCTTATTAAATTAAATGAGATGAGATGATTGCATATACAAATAGTTGATTTAAGAATATATGAAAAAAAAACTATGCGTTAAAAATTGAATACCCTACAACTTAACGAGTAGTATTCACTTATGAGCCATCACCCATTAGCCTAAATAGTCAACTTAATACTTATTATCAAGAAATTAAAAGACTTATTTTTCGAAAAAAATGCATCATAATATATGGATATTATAAATCACATTTATATACTCATATTAATGGACATAACTAAGTACAAGTCAATAATATAATTCTAGCTCAAGTGATGATTTCAGTTTATTTAAAATACGAATTTACAAAAAAATGACTTTAAATAATGAAATTAGATGCCTTACAATTCAAAAAGTTCAATGACATAATTCATCCATGATTGTGTCTAATCAAACCTTGATAATCCACTTATCAATTATTATCATCATATATATGTTTTTTTAAGAAATGCAAAATTATTTAGAATACATTTTTATCTCAAAAATTACATATCACATTTATGCGCTCATATTAGTGCATTTTATATGTAAACAATGAATAACATACTTTGTACCTTGTTGATTTTCAATATGATATGATTGCAGTTACAACCATTAATTGATTCAAGCATATAAATTTATGAAAACTATCGATTGAGAAATCACATATCTTATGCTTCAAAAATATCAAATCATTTACCTATGACACATTTCTCATTAGCCTTACTAGTGAATTATGCATTGTGAATAGTGAATATTGCACATAACATTTATCAAGTAAATTATTATAATTTCTTTAGTACGAATAGCACCTTTGTTTGCAAGTATTTTATTACAAGGCCTTCAACAACATTCATTCTTTTGTAAATCGCCATATTAACTTGATTCAACATTAAAATAATTTGCAAGTAATTTCAAACCAATTAGAGATCATGAATAGGTCAAACATGGGGTTGTTATGTACAATAGTATCAATACACAATAGGAGTGTGAAATCAAACTCTTAGAAGAAATTGATTTAAGATAAATCATATTAGTATGTCAAACATAAAATAAAGATATTATAGTTATGGATAACATGCTAGATTCCTCGATGTTTAAATTTTATGTTTGGCAACTCTAACCCCCTTTCCCCCAACCTACGAGGGATTTGTTGATTGAATGACGGTGATGTGAGGATGTTATTGTAAATGACAAGGATAGGTGTCCCTTGCATTGCATTTAGACTAGTCTACTAAAACCTTAGTAAAATGTTCTTGTGCTCAATTTCCTACGATCCCTTTGTGCCTTTATGAAGCACTAATGAGGGGGTCATCATTCATCTTCATAGCATGCAGGCATCCACTATAAAAGTTATACATTGTTGATCTAGGTATTTCAAGAAGGTTAGGTACCATTGATCTATCTCCACTCAAATCCAAGTACATTTAATGATATTTCTTAAATGGGTATTCAAGTCATTCCATTATGATGGACAGAGTCACAAATTGAAGTAAACAAGAAACTTTAGTGGTGAATTCTTGTAAGTAGTGGAGGCAAGGGTTTTCAAATATTAGCACAATTGATGGTAGTGTGGATATTTATCTCTCCTTGTAAACATTGTCAAAACCAATAACAGTCTCGATGTAAATTTAGT
This sequence comes from Pinus tabuliformis, assembly GCA_031772625.1. Classification (NCBI taxonomy): domain Eukaryota; kingdom Viridiplantae; phylum Streptophyta; class Pinopsida; order Pinales; family Pinaceae; genus Pinus; species Pinus tabuliformis. The sequence goes on along the minus strand of CM062808.1, from coordinate 879,507,760 downwards.
GTCAACCAATTGTATGGAAAATCATGATTGACCATTACTTTCACTAAGAAGAGAAAATGATAAGCATTTTTAATGGGGAAGAAATAAATGTGAAGCTCATGTATTTTAGTTGAAATTTATATAAGTCCCTGTGTTCTTTAATTATTAAATACTTAATGTAAATACAAATAAATTATCATTAAGATATTGATTTTGAAGATTAAATATGTATTAAAAGGCATTCATCTATGACACTTGATTTTTCATGTAGCCTGAATAAACCACTTAAAGCTGATTATCAATTAATCTTAAATAGTTTTATATAAGATAAATCTTTACTTGCATTAATAGCTTTATTTCAAAAATAAATTACATTTATAAACTTATATGAATACATATAACTAAATGAAATTCAATAAATAACTTTTGAGTCTTGTTGGATTCTATGAGATTATTTTAAGTACAAATAGTTTATTTAAGAATTCAAATTTACAAAATGTTAATATTGATGGGAAAAGCATGTCATATGGTGTAAAAAGTTTAAAGGCATCCATTTATGGCCCATCTCTTGAATGAGCTTAAACAGTCTACTTAATGCTCGTGGTGAATTTATTAATCCATGTTTTATTAGAAAATTCATTTTCTTTACATGGTTTTTTATTCTAGAAATAACAATTTCACATTTATACATTCATATTAAACCACATGATAGTTAAATAAAAATCAATTAATGCTTTCTTGACTTATTGAATTATATGACATGATTACATATATGAACAATTGATTTAATAATGCATAGTTAGAAAAAGTTGTCAATTCAAAATAGAATAAACTAGTTAGAACTCATAAATAATTGATTTTAAATTATTAATTTTCTAAAAAATATTTTTTTACTTACTTTGAGATCTTTATTTCAAAAACAAATTCCATTTATACATACATACATTCTAAACATAATTTAAGACATACTTTTCTTGTTGGTTTCTATGAGATTATTTCAATTACAAATAATTTATTTAAGAATTGAAATTTACCAAATGTTAATAAAGGTGGGAAAATCAAATGTCATATGTTACATAAAGTTTAAGTACACTTATTTATGACCCATACCTTGAAATAACTTTAGCAATCTACTTAACATTCATTACCAATTAATTATTCCATGTGTTGTTAGGAAAAACATTTCATATTACATGGAGTTTTTTTTTTTTTTTTAAAGTGCCACATTTACACACTTAGATTAAACTTCATGATATGAAAATAAAAGTCGATAAATGGATTTATATAGACCACTTAAAACTCATTATCAATTAATTATAATGTGTTTTGTAAAATATATATATTTACTTACATTAAGGGTTACATTTAAAAATTGCATCACATTTATGAACTTCTATCAATGCATATAACCAAATAGAATTCTTCAAGTCATATTGAATTCTATGAAATTATTTAAACCACAAATAAACTATTTAGGAATTGAAAATGACAAAATGCTAATATGGATTGGAAAATCAATGTCTTGTGGTGCAAAAAGTTTAAATACAACCATTTTTTACCCATCTCTTTAATGAGTCTAGATGGTCCACTTAACACATTGTTAATTAATTATTCCATGTTTTATTAAGAAAAGAATTTTGTTTTTCATGTAGTTTTGTTTCAAAACAATACAATATGAGATTAATACACTCTTAATAGATTATGTAATAGACAAATAAAAGTCAATAAATGGATTCCTTATTAAATTAAATGAGATGAGATGATTACATATACAAATAGTTGATTCAAGAATATATGGAAAAACAATATGGGTTAAAAATTGAATGCCCTACAATTTAACGAGTAGTATTCACTTATGAGCCATCACCTGTTAGCCTAAATAGTCCACTTAATACTTATTATCAAGAAATTAAAAGACTTATTTTTTGAAAAAATGCATCATAGTATATGGCTCTTATAAATCACTTTTATACACTCATATTAATGGACATAACTAAGTACAAGTCAATAATATAATTATAGCTCAAGTGATATGATTTCAGTTTATTTAAAATATAAATTTACAAAAAAACAACTTTAAATAATGAAATTAGATGCCTTACGATTCAAAAAGTTCAATGACATAATTCATCCATGATAGTATGTAATCAAACCTTGATAATCCACTTATCAATCATTATCATCATATATATGTTTTTTTAAGAAATGCAAAATTATTTACAATATATTTTTATCTAAAAAATTACATATCTCATTTATGCATTCATATTAGTGCATTTTATATGTAAACAATGAATAACTAACTTTGTGCCTTGTTGATTTTCAATATGATATGATTGCAGTTACAACCATTAATTGATTTTAGCATATAAATTTATGAAAACTATCAATTGAGAAATCACATATCTTATGCTTCAAAAAGATCAAATCATTTACCTATGACACATTTATCATTAGCCTTAATAGTGAATAATGCATTGTGAATAGTGAATAATGCACATAACATTTATCAAGTAAATTATTATAATTTCTTTAGTAAGAATAGCACCTTTGTTTGCAAGGAGTTCTATTTCAAAACTTATATTTCACATTTATATATGATTATTGATACATATAAATAAATATAAGTCATTAAAAATAACACACCTCGATGGTTCATGTAAGATAATTTGAATGGCAAACAATTCATTTAAGAACACGTGCGCGCGCACACATATCTTAGAAAAAAAATCGATACAACAAATTCATTGCAAAAACATTTATAAATAATAAGAAATATACATATTAATATAATTGGCAATTCCCATATATTTCAAAAAATATAAAATCATACAAATTGATTCAACAAAAACTATGTCCAAAATGTATTGAAAAAATAGAATGTACTTTTCAACAAATTTATAAAAGAACTTATCTCCATGAACTACAATGAAGTACATGTTCTATTGAACATTCAAATGTACTCATGTTTTTGTTTGATACGATGAAGTGTCTTAAGAAAGGGGAATAAAACTTGCATAAGCCACGTATCTTGCTCTTTTCCTGTATATGATTTTATCAAGATGTGGTTTGATCGATGTCTAATGAAATGAGAAGTATGCTTTTCTGTATCTATTAGCAATACATTTGATTCTTCATAATTATCTCCATATTGGGACCACACATCAATCAACATTTTCTCGTAAAATTATCTTGCTTTCCCTACTTCCAATTTTGTTTGCAAATGAAAATGAGACCTGTCCCATGCAAATTTAAAGTCCTCTATATCAATATTTGATTTTTCAAGTACTTTTCAAATGTACTTGTCAATGACATTTAATGTCCATATTGCGACATCATAATTTCTTAAGCAATATTTTAATACTTCTTACTGAAAAGGCCTTAAAAAATAGGACCTATCACCAATCTGCCAATCTGGTTCTCTTTGAATATGAAAATTTTGTTCATCTTTGGTGTATGATTGGAAGAATACTCTTCCACTTCAAATATCAACAACATCTTTTGACTTGTAGTAATTCCCAACTGCAACCACATGTATGATATTAATATATCTCCACTTCAACACTTCATTGTTTAAGGACATAAAAACCTATCATTTTAAAAATGATGTTAATATTTATTATGAACTATTTCCATTTGTATGCAAACGTAATTTTACAATGAGTTCAAAGTATCACAAAATACAAATACAATTGCCACATTAAAATGAACAAACAAATAATATGTTTACTTTATACATAGAGCCTAATACCTTTATTTAATTTGTATGGAATAAAAGTCTTATAAGATGCATTGACCCACCATTTAAATCATTGATTTTAAGACCTGTAACGATTTATTTAATTGCAACTGAAAAATATAATTACAATGGTCTAGTGCAAGTAAACAAACTAATTATATATTAATTTTCACATACAATATAATACAATTTTTAAATTTCAAACCTAATTAATTATATGTTAATTTATAGAGTTTCTACCTTAGTTTTTTTTGTTGCTTCTTTTAGTACAAATTGTATGTTTATTGTTGGTGCTACATACAACTTAATATAATTTTTCAACTTATATGGAATAAAAAGGGTTATAAGAATGCAATGGGTCATCCTTCACATTACTAATTTCTAAGAGGTATAACGATAACTTAAACCACATTTAAAGCAAATAATTGTAATGATCTAATTAAAACAAATAGACCAGTTATCTATTAATTTTACATATAATGTAATCCATTGTAAAATATATATATAGCATGGGAAATTTTGATATGAAAACATTAAATGACCATTCATCTCACCAAAAATAAAGAAAATCAAAATATTTTATTTTCAGTAATGACAAACCAAATCAACAATTCTTTTATTAGTGTTGTTAAATAAAAGTAATAATTCATGATGTCATACATATAATAGCATGATATAAACATCTGTAATCTTAAGGTACTTCTAAATGTAATAGAACATCCTTCAAAATAACTCACACATCCATAGCCTTTTGAGTTTATGCAATATTCTCCATAGCTCATTGATCAACCAATTATCCCCTTGATTTGCTCCAATGAATGGAGGGGCAAGAATCACATTTTCTTTTGGATTCTCTTTCACTCTCTCAATTAAACAAACAACTATAATAGTACTGGTTGCATCATATTGGGTATGCATTTCCCACACTTTTTTCAATGATTTAATGTGTATAACTTTCATTGGATTATCAATGACCTTATGTCCCTTTTGTGGCTTACAGTCTGAAGCAATCCACTTAAACACAAGTTTCTTGTAATGTCTCTGAAACCAATTTTTTTAGAAATCTTGTTGTGCTTTGTTTCAAAGCTGTCGTCCAAATTGCAATGTCAAGAGATTCATTTTTGAAACACATTTCAAAAAATGATTTTGCATGTGGACGAATCCAAAATAATTTTTTCTCTATTGTGTAATCAGCATCAGCTCCCATTTCTCAATATGCTCGTTGTTTGTTGCTTCATCATCGATGCTATGATAAAAAATGTCCTTTAGTTCAAAAATAACTAGTTTCTTTTCAGTTATTTTGGCTGCAACACAATGGAAAATAATATAGTCAAACCATTTTATTCATGTTACAAAAATTACTAAAATAATTGTTGAAACGATACATTTACCTTGAGTGGTTTTTGCACTATTTATAAATGAAACAATAATTTCTTTTATCATCTTGATAGGACCTAGAGTAAACATATTAAACCTTCAATCAAATACCAATACCAAGAAAAACATTAGTAATGCAACCTTTAAAAAGAAACACACACACACACACACACACCTTTAACATTACTTTGATTGTTAATTTTATCCTTTTTATTTGTTCCTATAATAAAAATATACAAAGTTATTGTAGTTACAAGCATTTGAGTTTGAAGAATAATATGATAAACAAGAAGACAAGTTATAAGTATCTGATATGACATTATCTTCATCTTTGTGTAGTTGCACCTCATCATCATCTTAGTTACCTTTATTTGTTTCCAAATTAAACATATAAAATATTTTGAATTGTGAAAATGAATAAAATCATTAAATAACAAGGAAAACAAGTGGACAAATTATAAGTACCTGATGTTATATTTTGTTCTTGATTAAAGTTTTGTTTAACTTTCATTTGATCAATGTCTTGGTTCTCTTTGCTTGTCACTATAATAAACATAAAAAAAAATTGTTATAAATTGTGACAATGAACAAAATTCATTAAACAACTATACAAAAAAAGAATCATCTATAATCATCCATAGTAATATTTTGGTCTTGATTGTAGTTTTGTGGTACAGTACCCTGGTCATTATATGCATTCTCTTTATTTCCAACTATAATCAACATATGAAATGATATGAATCACAATAATTTAAAAGAATAATAAAATAAAATAAAAAAAGATAGAGTCACAACGATTAATACCCATTTCTATCTCCATCGTTCCATGGTCATTGTCTTGATTAATTTCATTCATCTCATAATTCCCTATAATAGTCATCCAAAAATGTTATGAATATGGAAATTAAATAACTTGAAAAATTATCAAGAGAAAAAACCAAACAAATTATGTACCTAGTATGATAACTTCTTCCTCTCCTCCTTCTCCTCCTATTTCTATCTCCATACTTTTTTCAACAACATGAGCACTATGTTGATTAATTTTTTTCTTCCCACTTTCATCATTCTCTATTTTAGAATCTCTATCATTAGTCATTTTAGTGAACTCTTTGACAATTAAGAAATATGAAAAAAATAATATCCAAAGTATTATAAGAAGAAAAAAATGAATTGTAGTACCCGAATTTTCCAAGAAGTTAATGGATACCAGAATTGATAGTTGAAAAGATTTGTAATTATTTAACATGATTGTCCTTTGTGACTCTGTTTGCACAACACATGAAATTCTTCTTCCATATGTACAACAAGCCTTGATTAAATTTTTCCCCGCATAAAGTAAACTGACCACTTTTGCATCACTACATTGTTGGTGTTTCTCCACTAAATCCATCCAAAAATCATAATCTCTCTCATTTTCATCAAATGTGTCTTCAAATGTGTGAGAGTGTTTTATAGCCTTCAAAAATTTTAATTCTGAAGTATAGAAATGTATAATAAGAACTATATCATAACTATAATTGTTTTGGGACTTATATTCATAAATGCCACTAGTCATTTTATAGTTGAACTTGGATTTCTTTATGGAAATTTCGAAAGACTAGCATACATCATTACAAAACCAAAGTTCTACTAAGAGAACTATAGTAAAGTCATTCAACTCATTTTTTTCGATAAGAAATCGAAAAAATTCAATGTAATATCGCTTGTGGAATTGTTTTTTTTCAAAGCAAGTGTATCCAAAACAACAAGGTCATATGTAAAATTGGTTGCAACTGACATGGAAAAGAGTGCAAAAGTGATGACAAAAGATGAGGGCCCCCAAAATGACAACCAAATTCAAAATTGTTATCAACCTGTTGAACACTTGTTGATCTATTATCATTCTATCAAGGACTCCACATGCTTGCTGAGAAAGGGACTCTATCTTTGTATTACGTGTTCCTTTGACATAAGTAGACCCCTCCACCGTGTTGCAAAAATTGGTAAATATGATATCATTAATTTCACAATGCTCAAGAATGTTGAATGTAGTAAGAGTCATCTCATTCAAATTTTGATCATGACTTTGACAATATGTAACGATTGCATCCAATATTTTTCTGTTGGTTTTCAATTTAGAACAATAATATTTTAATTTTATGGCATTTGATGGATGATTAATTGGAATAGAAAACCAAATGGTTCCATCCAATAGCTTATATGCTACTAAAGCAATTTCTTCCATGGTTAATCCCTGAATGGGCCGAAGAGTAGCTGGTGTCAAACTGTGTAAACTATTTCTCTTGTAGTTCTCAAAATCAAGTTGGCTTGGAGAACACTTTAATGTGCCTAGTTGGTAACAGTTAAAAACAGTGTCCCATTTATCCCAAATAGGTTCATCAAAATATAAGAGAATTTTTTTATCAGAAAAATTTGTAATTGGAGAGACAAAGAATGAGCACAACATTTCATCATCAACATGATAAAATAATAAATATAAACTAATAAAAATTCAATGTAAAAATGAAACTAAATAATGTGTTATAATCTAATGAGAAATCATTATAAATATAAAAAAATATGACTTATATTATCAGCTTTAGTCATTTATCTACAACAAAATAGATACAATAATAAAATGTTAAATGTAAAAATAATTAAAATTACATACCTTCTCTTCAGCTGTCTCAGAACATCCAATCCTCCTTTTCTTTAATTTGTCATTGGCAATTAAGAAATGTCTTGTCGAGCGCACACAATCAATAAATGGAGTTTTGAAGAATACCTTATTTGCATAATTAATTGACAACAAATGCGGATCACCTCAGTGGGTTCAACTAATGGATGCAACAATCAAGCATTACATTTTTTATATTTTTTTTCGCTTCTCTCGATACATTATACTTAGGATTTGTTAAAATTTCTTTCACTGCTTGAATGGTATGTTGACCATCAACTATCCAAAAATTGATATTCTTAGAATTTAGATCTGTCTCATTTATAATTTTGATAGAGTTTACCAATGGATCAGGCTCATTGATGTCAAATGGAATCAGAAGAGCATCGGGTAATGAGGTTTGAATTTTTTCTAGGAATGATTTCACTAATACTTGAACATTTAAATTATCTTGTGATCTTAATTTGAACACTTTGGGGGCTTTTTTACATCTTTCGACAACCACTTTTGTATTAAAGGAGTTTGAAAATAGATAGCAATGCTTGAAGGCTTCATGAATCTCATCACATTGGTTTGCAAGGTTATAGTTGTTTCAAATTTAACTTTCCTAGTTTTTTGAAATTCTATAGTGAGCTTGAAATCACTTTTTGTTATATTCTCCTCCAAATCAAATAAATATACTCTTCTCAAAGCAAGTAATTGAGAATCAATTTTATCAAGAAATTTACTTTTTTGTTGTAAATGAAGAAGTACAAATGATGTTTTTTTACTTCTTACATAGCGATATCTCAGAACAGTGGCGATGCATTTTAAAAGATCTGCACAACTATTTAGTCCAGATTTAGAGAAGCTCTCAAAGTTATCCAACTTGAACATTGAAATCTTTATCGTATTTGTTGAATCAATACTTGAAGCTTCAATCAAATCTGGTTTAAAATTTGTATACTCCAATTGACATGAAATTAATTTTACCTCATTTTCTTTAATCATTTCCACTTGAAATTCAATGTCATTTTCATTGTAAGCATAGCAATTAATTATTATTCCTAATATCTCTGGTTCGTTTCCATCTATTGATCCAAATAGATACATATCATGAAACATATTCATCGGAGCTTCTATATGAATGTACCAATCTTGCACAAACTCATTATATGTATTGTATTTTTTAATCATTTCAAAAGTAGAAGTAGAAGGTGTTATTAATACTACCTTTTCAGTTGAATAACTTTTCTTTTTCTTAAGTGATGGTTGTAACATTTCATTTGCTTTTGGGCCAACCAATTCTGCAAATAACAACAAAAAAATATTTGCATTAATCAAAATGAAAATATAATTTCAAATATTGTCACATAATGTTCTTATAAATACTAAAAAACCACCTAATCCAACCATTTCTAAGAGAGTGTACATAAAATATAAAACCACCATACGAGTTGAAGGAAGCAATGTTTGTATATCACTTTTTTTTGTTTCTTCTTGACTACTTTACTTTGAATTTCAAGCACACCAGATTCCGCAGTTTCTAGAAAAAAAATTATGGAATACATGAAATACCAAATATTATTAAACAACCTTATCATACATGATTTCCATTTACATGGACAATAATAAATGAGTACATATGCTATGCAAGTTTTACTATATGACACCAAAAGTTATCACGTAGGTAAAATTGCTAAGAAAAGAAACCACCTAATCCAACCATTTCTAAAAGAGTACATAAAATATAAAACCACCATATCAATTGAAAGGGGCATCATTTGTATATCATTTGTTTTTCTTTTTCTCTTTGCTACTTTACTTCAAATTTCACGCCTAGCAGTTTCCATGGTTTCTAGAAAGAAAAATATTATGGAAGACATGAAATAACAAATAGTATTAAACAACCTTATAATACACGATTTCCATTTACACGCACAATAATAAATGAGTACATATGTTATGCAAGTTTAGTATATGACACTAAAAGTTATCACATAGTTAAAATTTCTTGGAAAAAAAATACCCATGTTAGTATGGGTTGTCCTCATTAAAACCCCACTCCTAAGGCTATTTCCATAGGTTTTATGAATCAACAACGAGTTATTAACACAATGTCTAACGATTGTAACAAAGTATAAACTAAAATTGTCATACCATTTAAAGAATTTGGTGTCGTGTTTCTTGAACTTCCTTTTTCCTTGGATGCTTCCTTTGAATTCTCGCTAGCTTCATAGTCCATGGTATCTGAAAATAAAGTAAAAAATTGTTATCATAGTTTCAAATTATTGATGAAAATATGAATTTATAAATACTATAACTACTCACATCATTATATGTGTAAAAAAATGAACAAGAACAATAACAAGTGTAGAACTCACAATAATAGCTAATCAAGGTTAGAAAAAGGGCACCCCCAAATAATTTATTATGTTCTTTTAATCGTGAATATAGGAAAGCAAACATCTACTAGGTTTCCTTCTAGCACGAGCATAAGAACATTTCCAAAAGACATTACATTGGGAATAAATAAAAACAATTGTAGAAACTACAACATCATATGTACACAAAATTTATCTCTTCTAGTCATGTGCATTCTTAGTTTGCTTTAGAAAAAATAAAAGCAAAACACAATGAAAGAACAAAATTTATCTCTTCTAGTCATGTACATTTTAGTTTGCTTTAGAAAAAATAAAAGAAAAACACAATGAAAGAACATTAACTATGGCAATCGTTAGATTTTCTTCTAGATCTTCGTCTAGCACAAAGAAAAACACATAGCAACTTTGCAAGGTGAAAGAAATATAAAATGTGATATAATTACTTCTAACACGAACAAAAGCATATTGCCAACAAGAATCTTAAAAAGCAAAAGAAATATTCGCATCCTAGATTTATTTATATTACAAACGCATGGATATTGTCAAAAAAAACATTGTAAGGTGAAATAAATATAGCACGTGCTAGAATTATTTTTAGTACGAACACATTCATATTTCCAAGAAAAAAATTGCAAAACAAAATAAATATAGCACAAGCTAGATTTCCTTCTACCACAAACACAAACACATTGTCATTAAAAATATTGCAAGGCAAAGGAAATGTAACCCATGCTAGACTATATTCTATTGCATACAAGAAGATTGCCAACAACAACATTGTATTGTAAAGCAAATCTAGTGGATGCTAAATTTCCTTCTAGCAAAAACATAAACACAATGTCAATAAAAACACTGTAATAATAATATTTCTTGGGACATTTGACCTTGCCTTTTAGAGACTATGAGGTTTTAGTCCATGCCTACATAGACTGTTGTTATAATATAAAAAATGTTAAACCCCAAAATGATTAGAAGGCCCTTCATATGGAATATGTAGTCTAAGAATGGGATAGTGTACAAAGATTTCCTCCTATAAAAAACACAAGAACGTTGCAAATAACAACATTACAAGGTGAAAGAAATATAATGCATACTATATTTCCTTCTAATGCAAACATAATCACATAACAACATTGTAGGGTGAGAAAAATTTAGTCTGTGTTACATTTACTTATAACACAAACATATAAAAATTTCCAATGGCAACATTACACGACAAAAAAAATCTAGCACAAGCTAGATTTCCTTTTAGCCTAAACAGAAACATGTAAGCATTCACAACAATCCAACGTAAAATAAAATCTAACATGTGTTAGATTTCCTTTTAGCGCAAACTTGAGCACATAGAAACATTGTAGAGTGAGAAGTCTATCAAGTGCTAGATTTATGTCTACCACAAATACAAGCATGTTGCCAACAACAACATTGTAGAGTATAAGAATTCTAGATTGTGTTAAATTTTCTTTCAACACAAACACAAGCACATTTTAATTTGAAAGAAATTTAACACATGTGTTATATTTCCTTTGAGCACAAACACAAGAACATAACAACATTGTAGGACTAAATAAGTTTAATGTGTGCTAGATTAACAACATTGCAATTTAAAATAAAATCTAACATGTGTTAGGTTTCCTTTTAGCGCAAACTCGAGCACATAGAAACATTGTAGAGTGAGAAATCTAGGAAGTGTTAGATTTATGTCTACCACAAATACAAGCACGTTGCCAACAACAACATTGTAGAGTATAAGAAATCTAGCTTGTGTTAAATTTTCTTTCAACAGAAACACAAGCACATTTAAATTTGAAAGAAATCTAACACATGCTATATTTCCTTCTAACACAAACACAACATAACAACATTTTAGGACTAAATAAGTCTAATGTGTACTAGATTAACAACACTGGAATGTAAAAGAAAATCTAACATGTGTTAGATTTACTTTTAGTGCAAACTCAAGCACATAGAAACATTGTAGAGTGAGAAATCTAGGAAGGGCTAGATTTATGTCTACCACAAATACAAGCACGTTGCCAATAACAACATTGTAGAGTATAAGAAATCTGGCTTGTGTTAAATTTTCTTCCCACACAAACAAGCAAAATTAAATTTGAAAGAAATATAACACATGTTATATTTCCTTTTAGCACAAACACAAGAACATAACAACATTTTAGGACTAAATAAGTATAATGTGTGCTAGATTAACAACATTGCAATGTAAAAGAAAATCTAACATGTGTTAGATTTCCTTTTAGCACAAACTCAAGCACATAGAAACATTCAAGAGTGAGAAATCTAGCAACTGCTAGATTTATGTCTACCACCAATACAAGCACGTTGCCAAAAACAACATTGTACAGTATAAGAATTCTAGATTGTGTTAATTTTCTTCCAACACAAACACAAGCACATTTAAATTTGAAAGAAATCTAACACATGCTATATTTCCTTCTAGCACAAACACAAGAATATAACAACATTGTAGTACTAAATAAGTCTAATGTGTGCTAGATTAACAACACTACAACGTAAAAGAAAATCTAACATGTGTTAGATTTCCTTTTAGCTCAAAGTCAAGCACATAGAAACATTGTAGATTGAGAATTCTAGCAAGTGCTAGATTTATGTCTACCACAAATACAACATATTGCCAACAACAACATTATAGAGTATAAGAAATCATATCGTGTTAAATTTTCTTCCAACACAAAAACAAGCACATTTAAATTTGAAAGAAATCTAACACATGCTATATTTCCTTCTAGCACAAACACAAGAACATAACAACATTTTAGGACTAAATAAGTCTAATTTGTGCTAGTTTAACAACATTGCAATGTAAAAGAAAATCTAACATGTGTTAGATTTCCTTTTAGCGCAAATTCAAGCACATAGAAACATTGTAGGTTGAGAAATCTAGGAAGTGCTAGTTTTTTGTCTACCACAAATACAAGCACGTTGCCAACAACAACATTGTAGAGTATAAGAAATCTCGCTTGTGTTAAATTTTCTTCCAACACAAACCCAAGCAAATTTAAATTTGAAAGAAATTTAACACATGTTATATTTCCTTCTAGCACAAACACAAGAACATAACAACATTTTAGGACTAAATAAGTCTAACGTGTGCTATATTAACAACATTGTAATGTAAAAGAAAATCTAACATGTGTTAGATTTCCTTTTAGCACAAACTCGAGCACATAGAAACATTGTAGAGTGAGAATCAAGTGCTAGATTTATGTCTACCACAAATACAAGCACGCTGCCAACAACAACATTGTAGAGTATAAGAAATCTAGCTTGTGTTAAATTTTCTTCCAACCCAAACACAAGCACATTTAAATTTGAAATAAATCTAACACATGTTTTATTTTCTTCGATCACAAACACAAGAACATAACAACATTGTAGTACTAAATAGGTCTAATGTGTGTTAGATTAACAACATTACAATATAAAATAAAATATAACATGTGTTAGATTTCCTTTTAGCACAAACTCCAGCACATAAAAACATTGTAGAGTGAGAAATCTAACAAGTACTAGATTTATGTGTACCACAAATACATAGACATTGCCAACAACAACATTGTAGAGTATAAGAAATCTAGCTTGTGTTAAAAAAAATTTCAACACAAACACAAGCATATTCAAATTTGAAATAAATCTAACACATGCTATATTTCCTTCTAGCACAAACACAAGAACATAACAACATTTTAGGACTAAATAAGTCTAATGTGTTCTAGATTAAGAACATTGCAATGTAAAAGAAAATCTAACATGTGTTAGATTTCCTTTTAGCACAAACTCAAGCACATAGAAACATTGTAGAGTGAAAAATCTAACAAGTTGTGATGGATTTCTCACACAAAACAATCTCATACTCACCTCCATATCCCTCCACATGCTCCTCCCCATCTAGGAGACGCATATACATGTTTATAAACCACATCAAGTAAATTGTCTCTCTCACTCATGTGGAATCCTGGGTCTTTGTAATATTTCCCAAACTATGCAAATAGAACAAACTCTTAAGATGGATCTAAAGGAAAAGCTTGTACATTGAGAAATTTGATCCCTTTGTAGGCTATCTAAATCTAGAGTTAAGATGAATCTAAAATGGTTTAATGATTAATAATTATAATTCTTATTTTATTTTATTTTATTTTATTTTATATTTATGTAATTTAACTAAATTAACAAGTTTAAATAACATTACATAACCTTAGAACATCTCATTCACTTTGGGCTAAAGTCTCCCATGTAATCATTCATGTTGGACTAAAGTCTCTCCATGCAATTATTTAAATCTATAGATATTTATTTTTATCTTAATCAATAATATTTAATATAAAGTAGAAAACATAAACCTGGAAAAGCCCATAAATATTATAAATATCAAGTGAATTACAATGAAATTTGAACCATTTAAAATTATAATTTTATATTTTTATTTTGGAAAATTTCAAACGATAAAATTGATAATAATAAAATTTTTATTAAATATATGGTTATTTTATTTAATTTTATAAATATTATATACAATAATACATGAAAAATGTAATATAATTTCAAAAATTGTAATTTATAATTTTAAAATTACTAATAAAAAAATATTAACATGCCAAATTCTTTATTATTATTAAAATTTGTAGATATTTATTTTCATTTTAATGGATAATATTTAATATATAATGGAAAGTATAAATTTGGAAAGGGCTACCCATATTATAAATATTAAGTGCATTATAATGTAATTTGAACCATTTAAATTTATGATTTTATATTTTTAATTTAAAAATAAAATTTAAAACATATAATTAATTAAATTTATGATTTTACATTTCTAATTAAAAAAATTTCAAAACATAGAATTGAAAACATATTGAAAAGAGGGTCCTCTGCATGGAGCTGGTAGAAATGTTCACTGCAAATGAAATAAGGTGTCATTGAAATCACATTATACACTTGTCTGATTCATCACTATAATGAGCCAAGGTATACGAATTTTAGGGATACCCAAAGAGCAGCCAGTAGCTAAAATTCTTTATGCCAACACTATGGAACTAGAGGGAATGGATTCAATGGAGATCAAGACCTTGCTTTGTGCTTTGCTAAGTGGAAGAGGTCCCTATAAATTAAAATTTTCCTGGAGATAGGGACAAGCAACTAATAACAAGCAAAAGCACTAACAATGTATCAAGGAGTCAAGTTCCTCAAGGGCATTGTGCAAAGGGATGTAGTTATTGTTGAGGACTCCAACATAATCACAAGATTTAATTTAAGGGAAATACCATTGTACTATGAGGAGCATACAAGAGTATGCTTATGTATTACTACTATATTCAATGCTAACCTTAAAATTCATGAATGGTATATGTTGAACCAGTTTTATGATTTATTATCTATGTTGTTTATAATCAAAGTAATAATGAGAACCAACACCTTGCAGAAAAAGAACAATTATCATGAAGTATATGGAAAGTGAACCAAATGGTAGCATACCCTCCTAGTGGAATTATGTCTTTCATAGTTGAATATTACCTTGTTATTGAGTCACAAGTGTAATCACTCAATCAAATGTTGTAAACATACCATTGTCATTTTGGAACTAGATTGGTAACCCTGATAATAAATGTTATGTTAATTTATAAACAAGATTAAATACTTGTTGAGTAGCAATGACATGGTACACTAATTAGAACCAGTGTAGATCCATCTTAATTCTGAATTTATTAAATGCTAAGAGGGATCAAATTTTTTGGCATGCAAACATTTCTTCAGGTTTTGCACTAAAAAAAGAGGTTTTCACTTCAAAAAATTTGACCCCTCTCAATAATTGATAAATGATTTAAGCTAATATATCAAATGATTTAAATAGCTGAAATTCACATTGTATTAATATAAAAAGTTATTAAATCATTTATAATTCAACTGTATATTTCTTTTAATTTAAAATATATTGATAAATTATACTTGTTAAATAATTGATAATTAAATATATCATTTATATTAAATTTTAAATCTATTTTTTCTAGATTTAATGATAATTTTGTCTCACTTATATTAATTTCATTATTTTTATTAAATATTAAAATTTTATTATTTTTAAAAAAATTTACTAAAATCACTATTGAAATTTCAAAATTTTAAAGATATTAACATTTATACACAATTCAATTAAAAGGCTCAAACTTACATAACTTAGAAGGCTCTCTTATATATAACTTATTTAGTTAAAATGCATTTAATTTAAACAATTTGTTAAACTGTCTATCATTAATACCAATCTAGATCCATTTTAACTCTTTATCTACTAAAAAGGGATTTAAATCCCATGGACAATACCATGGGTTCTCATAAACTCAGAGCTCAAAAACTAACTTGACCAAGTCAAATTTACCATAACTACCCAATAAAAATTAATTAAAAAAATAATAACTTTTTATTTTAATATAGGGTTATTTTTATTTTTATTTCAAATTTACCTTAACTACCCAACAAAAATTGATAAAATAAATAATAACTTATAATTTTTATTTTAATAATGTTATTTTTATTTTATTTTAAGTAACCAAAATTATAATATAATATATCAAACATTTCACCCAAAAATAATGAAAAAAATGTAATTAAATTAATTACATTTTACACCATTAATATTATTAAACATTTACCTAATCCATTAATATTATTAAACATTGACCTAATTACATTGTACACCATTAATATTATTAAACATTTACCTAATTACATTATACACCATTGAACATTTGAAAAAAACTAAGGAGAAAGAAGAGTATCAACATGAACATTAAAGACCAACACCAACTTTGAAAGAATTTCTTCGCTATCAGGAGCCAACTCTAAATATTACTCTGCCATATAGTGCATACATCTCGCTCAATGTTGGGAATTGATATGTAATTTGCAACCACCTTGTCTCTTTCATGATAAGCTCCAGTGCAAATATTGTCACAATAGTACAATTTCAAGCACAAGAAAATATTAAAAGACTCGTTGTAGTAAACAAATAGAAAAAAAAAATTCTAAGTTATTTTATACTGGTTATTTTTATTTTAATTAGATTTCGAAACTATTTTAAAATTTGACAAAAAAAATGTTAAATAATTGACATCGTTTTTATCAATCAAATTCAAAAATATTCTATATGCAAAAAAATGTACAATCACATTAAATTCAACTATTGTAAATACTTTGCAAGAGAAGTTTCGTTATATGTTTAAACACTTATATTGGACTTTGACGGAAGAAACGAGAACATAAGGAGTCAAGACACGTTCTATGGTGGATGTGCAATAACCATCAAAGTTGGCATCCTTTTCATTGTGCAATTTGTTTATCGAAAATCTAAGTAAGATGTTGTAGAGCTTGATATCCACTGTTTAGGCATTGAACCATACCGCTTTCTATTTGATTTCTATTGTTGATTTTTTTAATAAACAATTAGTTAATACAACATTAACTGCTAGAACAAAAATAAGGAGTGGTGAGATTTTTTTTATCAAATGAGTGAAAAAGTACCTAGCCTCTTTCTTGTTATTATACCTGCCCACTGCTAGGTATGCTAGGTATATAGCAATTGATAAATTGTTGAAAGCTTATTATTTTCTTTAGATTTTTTTCATAAGGGTTGATTTAAGCCAATGTTTTCTAGAAATTTTTATTTTAAATTATTTTAATTTTTATTTTAAATTTTTTTTATTGGACAAGCAGTCAACTCAACTGATATTTGGAAAAAGCAGTCACACTTCAAATCAACGATTAAAAGTGTCACCTGATCCAACAGAGCAGAGAAAAACTTCAAAGCAATTAAAAGTGTTGACGATTGTTGATCCATACCCTTAAAAACTGATATCCATTGCCATGCATTGATAACATAATAGATAAACTTCAAGGAACTAAAAATTTTGGTAAGATTAATTCAAATTCACTTGTAAATAACGTGATTAGGGAAATTAGTTGTACAACAAATAACCAGTAATATAAAAGGAGATCTGCCTCATTGTATGCAATGGCCCCATTTGATATAAATATCATATTTTACATCTCCCATGCATTGTGTATTTGGTCTTTCATATTGACAAACAATACCAAGAAGAAAGAGAAGAACAAAAGATCATCCTAAATCGGTTAAAAACAAATATTGGTATGTTAACAAAAATGATGACCCATCACAAAGAAAGAGGAATGCTCAGTAAATTTCAAGAAAGAAGGAAATTCTCATCAAGAGGATACCAAGGTTAAACAGCCTGAAACCTTCTGAATTTGAGGACTTCCTCGTTATCTTCCACCATGCTTTAAGGTGAGACAGCTATATGCAATCTTTGAAGCAGCAAAGGAGACCCTCGATAGTATCATGGGAGACATTCAAAATGATGTTGAAGGATCAGTTCTACGATATTGGATATCAAGAAGATCCATTTAATTGTGATATTTTCACAAACACAAGAAAAATTGTTCAGGACTACACCACTGAATATAAGAAATCAGCAAGCTTGCTAAATCTCAAAGTAGAAGTTCCTCAAACGTTGATAAAAAATTGAGAACTACATGGCTACATCAGAAAGGAATTTACCCCATTTGAAGTAAAGAACCTTAATGATGCTGGTAAGAAGGCTCTATTTATTGAGTACAAGAACAGAAAACCAGCAGTGGGGAAATGGAAAACCAAGGAAAGGTACCTAACATCAAAAATCTCCTAAGCAAACGAACAGAAATAGGACTTTCACCACTGCTCAGTGACTCAAAAGACAACACCAGGAATCACTACAATCATTGTAGTGTTGATTTATGGGCACACTGAGAAATAATGCTGGAAATTACATCTGAAATTATATCCTACAATTTGGAAGAAAACATCTACGAGAATGTTGAGTGACAAAACTGGAAAGTTTCCAGAAGAGAAGAATATAGCTTATATGAGTGCAGACCACCAACTAAAGAGGACACATTATTTAATCCATTGTCACATATTTAAAGGCATATGTCCATCTGCGTGCAATTTTGACTTGTCTAGCAGGGTATAACTCATGAGGTACTCACCGATGAAGCTTGATATGCATTATCCAAAACAAGCAGCAAACTTAACTTTTCCAGCAAACAATTAGTAAAATTTTCATTTTCCAATCTTCTTAGGCAAAGGATCGATTCAGCAACCCCCAAAACCCTCAGCACACTCTGTTTAAAAAAATAGCAATTAGTTTTGGGCTGGGACTATAATCCCTCATCAAATTTTCGACCGCAAGTCCACTGGAGGGGCATCAGATAAAAAGGTGTGTTTTGCTTAATTTTTGTGAAATGCGCTCACCAATCAGGTTCCAACCCACAAGTGCTCACAGAGATGACTTAATAATGGCAAGTTTAAGTTGTCAGCAGAGAGTCAGACTCGTGACCTAGTTAACTAAAGTCAGCAGCAGAGCCCAGCTGGGTTTCACCCAAGAGAACCCTGAAAACTCTGTTTTTTTCAACAGAGCTGGTTGGTAACATAGCAATAAAGAAGATTAAGAGCTCAAGCCCAACCCTATGTTCTTATTAAGATCTACGACCTCGTTCTAATCAAAAAAATGGGAGCTAATGTTAAAAAGAGAAGCCCAGCCCATGTTCTCCTTAAGGCCTGCGACCCCACTCAACTCAAAAAATGGGGAGATTCCGTATAAAAAAAAGGCCCACGACTATGTTCTTAAGGCCTGGGGCTGCCCACCTCTCTTCCTCGCAAATAGTTGGCCTCCATCTAGACCTTCTCATGTTTAGACGCCCTCCATCTAGACTTCTAATCTTTAGAGCCTTTTGGGTTCCACCTATGTCTAACCAAAGGAGGGTGCAACAAAGTAATTTTGGTACTCAGAAATCTCAAGCAGAGAACCGCTTATCCAATTGGCTAGTGAATGTCATTTGCCAAAAAGTACCCTTGGGTTCAATGTGATTGGACTGAGCAACTGATTATATAATATGGGCCCCATTGTCTATGGCACAGATGGGATTGTAGGTCGTGGAAGAGGAAGAGGCCGTGATTTTCGATCAGATGAACAAATGCATGGAGTGCCTGCGGTAGCCTGATTGTCTGATATAGTTAGCTTTAGAACATATGGATGCCTGCTCTTGGAAGCTTAGAATTTTAACGAGTATATGAATTTTGTGTATTCTCACATCTTTGACGAATGAATCGATTTGATTGAGTTAAGCATAAGAGTAGTCAATTCATGCTAGTATTTTCCAATTTCTCTCCCAACAATCTAAGTTTAAATTGATCATGTGGATTCCCCCTGGGATAGGCAGTCTCCTTGGTCGGGCAAGGCCATCAAGGTGACAGTGAGTGGCTTGCCTATTATGCGTCTAGGCTGTCCCATTGAGGTTAGGACTTTTCCTCCTAGGTGATAATTTGAGTGGTAACAGTGAGTTTGGGTGATATTTATGAGTTAAACTTTAAAGAATAAGTCGGGATTGATTCAGATTCAGCTGATTAGACTCTGTTCCCTCTTAAAACATAGTCAAACTCGCGACTCCACTTGGACTGCGAAGAGTCTGATAACACTGCCAAGAAGCTTCGTATGGCATATGGCATAAATTGCAGAGCAGTAAAAGCATTAGTGGACTGAAAAGAAAATTTCATACAGATCAACTTGGTTAATAATTTACTCAGTCCATCTATATTTAAGAAGCACATCTATAATAATTGAAAAGCCACTGACCTTGAATAAGAGGGGATGGTTGAGGTTCTGTTCCTCCATCTGTTTGAGGACTGCAAGCCAATCTACTCTTTTGGGCGTCATTATTCTCACCCACTTCATGATTAATTCAGATGGATCATCCTCTTCTGATAAACAAATTATATGTTTCATCAAGCCATTGTTCCTTCCAGACAACTTTGGAGGCAGAGCTTCTATGAGCCTTGTTTGCACCTTATCCAATCCATTGTCGTCTACATCAGCCCACCTCAATCCCTTGCCCTTCACTTGCTGGTTGTCTTTATCTCCCCCAACATCAGAATCTGATTCGTCCTCTGCTTTTTCAACCTCAACTTCATAATACTTTTCTTCTTCGGTTGTTGCTGTTGCTGTCGTTAATGGGTGTCCGGGGCAACAAGGTCGGAGTGCAGAGAATCGAGAATGTAATATTCTGGGAGGCACGGAAATTGCAAAGCACATGGAGCATAAACTGCAATGTACAGAACCCTAGAATTGCATTGCACACATAAATCCTAAGATAAGTCAACTGGCATCAAAATCAGAAAAAGCATAGCACTTGGAGTGCTTTAAATTTTGATGTGTGGAACCTTAAATTTGCATTTGTGCACAACATAAATCCTATTCAGCATGGGAAACCTTTCAGGGAAACATCCTATTACATATAACAGAAAGCGCAGCACCTGTAGTAAATTCCAGGGAAGAATAAAGATGACCCTTGCAATTATGTTCAGCTTCAATTACACAGGCACACACAAAAATACAAAATAGTTCCATTTTAACCCTCAGTAGATTCAAAGTAGCTTTGTGAATTTGAATGATGAACCTTGGGGTCCACAAAAGAAGTGAGTTAAATTTTGGAAGGAAAATAATGCTAGAAACAAGATGTGACCTAATCATGATTTCTATTCTGTTATGATACCATTGTCAGGCCAGTGCTTTAAATTAAATTTAGATGATATGATTGCAGGGTTAAATTTTTCCTTTCTCATTACCATAACACCCCTTATTTTTTGGCCAAGTCAGGGACTGATTTCCCCAATCTGCTGCTAAAATCTATTCATATCAGAACTGCACTTCTGGGTATATGGCTGAGAATTCTCTTATTTTTCCTTGGAGCCCAACTTGGGCCAGCAATAGTAAACTCCCACATTTTTACAGTGAGACTACAGCTCAGCTGACATGGCACTAAAGTTGGTACCAACTTATTATCAGATGCATCTCATGGAAAGTGAGTAATTGGAAAATAAATATGGTACATATGACCATAACCATGTACACAAGATAGTCCTTCCCATTAATATATACACTCCTAAATAAATAAAAGATGAACACTTCTATTTGAATATGGAAAAATGACTTCTAAATCAAAGTTTTATTGCATCAGATCATTGCTATAGCTAAGAAACAAAATGACAAATTCTTTTGTTTGTCAGATCACCACACAATGCATGGACAATGGGCTATTTATATGTTTCAACCAAACTAACGGTATAAGCCATCAAACCTTCCAAGATAAAATACAAGTTCATCAGCGAAATTTTGCATCCTGGATTTAGAAGGTAAGTTCGTAACTAAAGTCCAGATATTTCTCGTAGCTCAGAGAAGGATATTTTCTCAATTCAACACAAACAGAGACAGATATAATTGTTATTACATAAATAAACAACAAACGTCAAGAACTCCCTCTGGAATCAACTTTACATTAGAAAATACCCACCCAAAAAAATAGTTTTACATTGTAAAACTGCAAAGTAAACTACACCTAAAGCTCAATGGAAAAATCTCGAATTGAATTTTTGTATATAAAATTTTATGCTGAACCATCTCAAATTGAATTTTAGCATATACTATTTTATATTGAACCAGGCTTTTTTTTAATCCTTGAGAGAAAACTAACCAATAAATCAATGTTAAATTAATTTATTAAGGATAAAAAACTTGAAATGCATACCTCTCAACAAATAATACACAATTTATTAAGGATCAAAAACTTGAGATTCCTACCTCTCAACAACTAATAACACAATATATCCTGCCGGGCTAACATTGATCTATGCTAGTTTATTTACAATTGTTATTTAAATATACACCTTGATTGTTATTCAAATATACAGCCCTGTTTAACAGGATCTATGTTAGTTTATTATTATTATTTTTTTTTTTTTTTAACAAGATCGTGTACTCATGTATTATAAAAACTGCAGAAAGCAGGAAAAGATACATAATATGCTGGTAGAGGAGTGAGAGAAGAGGTACTAAGAAGGGGCGAAGCCCTTGAAGTCTGAGAGATTAGCTTGAGGATGAAATACTGAAAAAGATATCTGCTATACTGTCTTACAAAAAGGCCATCTATTAGGCAGACTTTGCTGGTCATAAGGTTAACACCAAAATTGGTTTACAGTTTCCTCCATGTGATCTTCTTTCTGCTGCTCCTTTTGGCTGTCCTTGGTGGAGGCTTCTGCCTGCATACTCTCTGTGATGGATTGAATGTGCTTGATTGCCTCCTCTAGATGCTCACACCTATCCTTGAGGCTCTCTATTTCCTTCTTGCGTTTCTCCAATTTCTTGCGCTTGGATCGGCTATCAGCGATGAAGTCTTCACGAAGATCATTATGGTGCTTCATGAACCGAGCTATCAGGACGCAGTGGTCTTTGCACATTGTGCATGAGTCGTTGCCCAGGACTCTGTCAAGAGGATTCTCACGGGGCGCAGCTCTCCCCCGAGCCTCCGGCTGCTGTCTATCTGCCATGACTACGAGCAAACTGGTTAGAATAAAGGAACCTTGCAAAAAACTTGTGTTATACCTGGAAGCTGCGTGGATTGCCTGAGTGTTTGTAATGCCCTGGTGAATGTCTTGCTGACCGCTTGTAAAATGAGCCGGTGCGGGGAGCAGCTGCTTACTTCCGCGGAGCGATCTGCGGAGCTCTGTGGGAGCCTCTTGCCCAAAATGCTTCTCGAGATGAAGGTGAGAGGAAGGGAATGGGAGGGGGATATAAGGGAATGGGAGGGGGCCTTCATGATGATGAAGGACGAGATATTTCCCAGAGTAAACAGAGGGCGTATCCGTCCGCAGATTTAGGGAGCGTAGTTCAATAGAGCTGAAAGGATGTTTTCCCAGAGGAATCATGAGCTTGTCACGAGGCAGAGAGGCTCTGAGGTCGTGGGAGGGGAGAGACGCCGGCGTTTTGGGGGAGATTGGATGAGCAAGAGTGAGGGGACCAAGTTTGAGATCGGAATTCTGACGTTTTCTGATGAAACTTGCCTTGTGTTCAGTCTGGCAGCTGCACACCTTAAGGTATAGCTCTTTCATAGATTCTGACATTATCCCTGACCTGTCCTTGTTGCCGGTTGACCGCATTGTTAGCAAGGTTATCCGCTTCTGCATTGTTTTCCCTTAACACGTGCTTGAAGGTGGTTTTTCCCAAGTGTCTGAGAGTGTCATTTATCCTTGCCTTGATGCGGTTGAGGCTGGCTTTGTTAAAATCTTTACCTGTGTTCATAGCTGCAATTATTATAGCTGAGTCCCCGAGGATTAAAGCATCCTGAAATCCTAGCCTGTGAAGTATCGATGTACCTAGTAGCAAGCTGTAGGCTTCCGCTTCATTGTTGGTTGCTTGCCCGAGACCCCATTCGTAACTGCTGACTGTGTTCCCCTTCTGGTCCTTGATTACTCCTCCCGCGCCTGCTCTCCCAGGGTTGCTCTTTGATGCGCCATCAAAGAGGAGTATGGGACGATTCTGGGCTGTGATCCAGTTGTTTACTTCATCTTTGTCGCCCCTGAGTTTCCAATTGTGTCGGTTCTGCTGAGTTTTATTCTGAGGAGGTAAATTTTGAGAGTGGCTAATGTTGAACCTTTTGTACCAATCAGTCTCCTCCTTTGTCCATCCTTGCAAATCTGGGGGAGCTATGTGATTAGCGCTGATTGCCTCAGAGATCCCTGCTATAGTCTTTGCAATTATCTTGTCTATTTTGATCTGCTCATTTTTGAAAATGTAGTGATTTCTTGCCAGCCAGATATTCCAGCAGAGGGTAGCCGGGATACAATTCCATATTCGTAGAAGGTTTTTTTTCCCTTTCCTGCTCAGAGGGTAATCTTTCTTCCAATTCCTTTGCAAGTTGTTCACCTGATCGTCTCTACTTCTGACTTCCAGAGGGCTAAGGAGATGCTTCCAACAGTTTTGTGCAAAAGTGCATCGAAGAAAAGAGTGAGGAATGGATTCTTCCTCTGCTTGACAAAAGCAACAAATCGAGGGGCCTTGAATTCCTCTCTTTCTCAGGTTTTCTGCAGTAAGAATTTTCCCTTTTAAAAGGGCCCAGTTAAAATGTTTCACCTTGGGGATGCATTCGTTGTTCCAGGCTGCCTTATGGAGGTTCCAATTTGCAGTGGGAGTCTTGTCTTGCAGTGATTTATAACCCTCTCTCACAGTGAAACTGCCCCCACAGGTGTCCCAAATATAACTGTCGTCCATCTCCTTGTTGATTGGGGCAGCTCCAGATAAAGAAGTTTTCAGCTTATACCATTGATCTCTGAGGTCCGGAGGCAGGTTTAGGGCCTTCCATTCTAGCCATCTATTTTGGGACCATGAGGAGATATCGTACAAAGAGAATATGTTGTGCGCCTCCATCCAGGTTTGAAGGGGTCTTAGTTCTTGGAGAGATTTTCTGGGGTTTGAGCCCATTATTCTGTCGGGCCAAATATTGACATTCTTTCCACTGCCTGGTTTCTTGGAGACATTCTCTTTAAAGTGAGGGAGGACTTTTTTGATCAGTCTCCACATTGGAGTGCACGGCCTGTCCACAATTGGATCTTGTAGGATGTTGGAGTTCGGACCACTAAGGTATTTCCTTTTTATTGTTTCAACCCACCAAGAGCCATGCCCTGATATGATCTTCCAGATTAACTTGAGCCCCATAGCCTGATTGGATAGACTTGGAATCTTTATGGATAAACCTCCTTTTTCATACGGAAGGGTGACTTGGTCCCAGTTGACAAGACTGAACTTCTTAGAGTCCTGTTTTCCCCCCTGCCAGAGGAAGCTTCTCATAATGAGTTCCATGTGCTTGTGGGTGCTTGCGGGGGCCATGATTATCGCATACTGATAAATTGGAAGGCCTGAGAGGACAGCTTTGATAAGAATAGTTCTGCCAGCCAGGTTTAGCCAGGAGGCACCCCAACTCTGCATTAGACCTCTCATCTTCTCAATATGCTTAGTCCAAACCTCTGCTTTAATGTGCTCCTTTGCCAGAGGGAGGCCCAAATAAGAGAAGGAGCTCCAGCTTCTTTGAAGAGGAATGTCTAGGATTTGGGAGATTCTTTGCTGAATCTGGAGAGGGACATTCCATGTGTAAATTTTACATTTTCTGTTGTTTAGCTTTCCCCCAGAAGCAAGAAGGAAGGCATCCAAAACTCTTTTAAATCTCCTGGCCATCAAGCTGGATGCCCCTCCAATCAAGAGTGTATCATCCGCAAAGAGTGAGTGATTAATCTCCTTTGTTCCTCTTTCGATGCAAATGCCCGTGATTTCTTTTTTGCTTCGGAGATTTTCCAGATGGGCGCTCAAAGTCTCAGCCATAAGAATGTAGAGGAAGGGGGAGAGGGGGCAGCCTTGCCTTAGCCCCCTTGAGCTTCTGAAGTAATTACTTGGGCGACCATTGATCAATGGCGCAGTCCAGGGATTGGAAATGCATCCCTTGATGATGTTAACAAAGGTGGAAGAGAAGCCAAATTTAGTTAGGACTGCTGTGAGGAAGGTGTGGTCCACTCGATCAAAAGCGTTTGCCATATCCAATTTGATGATCATTCCCCTTTCTCCTCTATTGAGACTGCTGTGTATGGCTTCCTGGACTAGGATGACGTTGTCGATGATCTGCCTACTTGGGACAAAACCGCCCTGGTTCTCAGAGATGAGGAGAGGAAGGAATTTCTTTATTCTGTTGGCAAGGATTTTGGTGATGATCTTGTATGAGACATTGCAAAGCGATATGGGACGAAATCTATCAAAGGTTTTGGGGTTTGCCTCCTTAGGGATTAGAGCTATATGTGAGGATTTTGTATTTTCCCCTACCTTTTGATTTCTGAAGGCGTTCTTTATCATTCTTACCAAATCCTTTTTTATTGTTTCCCAATGCCGTCTGTAAAATGCAACTGTGAAGCCATCCGGCCCCGGGGCTTTGTCTTGTTGCATGCTGAAGGTGGCTTCTCTGATTTCCTCTTCTGAGGGTTCTTGTTCCAGCTCCTTGTTGTGGTTCTCTGTGATTTTGCACTTAATTATATTGAGAAAAGTCTCGCTGTCATGATGTTGGGTGTCTGCTGTGAGAAGGTCCTTAAAATGATTGTAGGCAGCACCTTTTATTTCTTCTTGATCCTTCAGCTCAATCCCTGCTACTTCGATTTTATCTATTTGATTGCATGCTCTTCTGAACTTGATATTATTGTGAAAGAAAGAAGTGTTTTTATCTCCCGCCTTTAACCAGAGGCAGCGAGATTTTGTTCTTAGTTCCTCTTCCTCTACCCGGTTTTGCCTGTAGAGCTCCTTGTAGAGGGTTTTTTCCTTCTCGTGATCCTCTGTTGTGTATTGAATTTGCTCCATTTCTATATGCCAGCGCTCCATTTCGTTTAGCAGATCGTTTTTCTTTTTCTTGTCTATTATTGCCTGCTCCCTCGCCCACTGTTTTATCGCTGTCCTGAGCTGCTTCAGCTTCGTTTCCCAAACAAAATAAGGCGACCCAGTTACCTCTTTTTCCCATTGAGTTTGAATGAGTTGGCTGAAGTCTTCTTTGAGGTCCCAATTTTTGTTGTATTTAAAGGGAAGAGGGCCGAGGTTTGGACCTTTGTCCAGTGTGAGGACCACCGGCTTATGATCCGAGGCGGAACCGTGAATTAGTTTACTCCTGATTGAGTGAAAGCTTCCTGCTACCCCTTCCTGAACTAAGACCCTGTCCAGCCTTTCCTTGATGTTGTGTGTACCTGTTCTTCTATTAGACCAGGTGTATTTCCCATTTGACAGAGGGGTGTCAATTAGATTGAAGAGCTGTATTATATTTTCTAATTTGTCTCTTGAAGGATCTGTGTGATAATTTCCTCCATATTTTTCTTGCACATTCCTTATTAAGTTCATATCGCCCCCTAAAATCAGTCTGCTGCTTTGAAGAGAGGAGATGTCTTCTTCTAAAGTGTTCCAGCAACGTGCTTTGTCCCTGTAGTGGTTGGGGGCGTATATGTTGTAAATATGATAAACTTCCTGCGAGCTTTTGTTCTTTAGGTCTGTTCTGATCCACCAAGTGCATTGGTGAGAGTTGTTGATTACCCAGTTTGTTTTGTTCCATAATGTTCCAATCCCTCCTGATGCTCCGTCGGAGTCATTGGATAGGCCTGAGAAGTTTTTGAATCGCTGTGTTTGATGAAGAAAGTCCTGATTAGTGAGTTTGGTCTCCTGAATTAGAAGGATGTCTGGCTGTTCCTGAATTAGTAGATCCTTGATGGCTTTTAATTTTGAAGGGGTGCCCATCCCCCTGCAATTCCAGGAGACCAAATTCATTATTTACCCGCTGAAGGGTGGGATCCAGCTTTTTCCTTTGTTTTTTCGCCACTGCCTTTTGGCCGTCCCAAATAGGAGTCCAGAGGTTGCTGAGTCCCTGTTGCCATTTCCTTTGCTGCTGTTTCGTCCCTGAGTTCCTTGTTCGATTTCCTGCCTACTTTTCTTGGTGGATCTGATGGCTGGTTGGTTTCTTTTGCTTTGTTTCGGGTAAGAATTCGCTCAATGGTGTGGGGGGGAGAGGGAGGGGGGTTTGAGCATGGAGAGGCAGGGCGGGGGGATTGAGGAGGTGAAAGGGGGGTTTCAGCTGCTAGGGATTCAAAGGGGTTGGAGGTCGAGGGAAAGGTTGAGAGGGGGGGAGGGGGAGGCGGAGGGGGAGTGCTTGAGGCCGGAGGAGCTGTGGTGCTAAGGCCCTGGTTAGGCGAGGGTTTTCTCCTTTTGACTTGTTCCCATGGTCCCTCTGTGTGTTCCTCATTAAGGTCTATTTCTTTTACTTTTAGCTTGCTACATCTATTTGCAAAATGGCCATACTCGTGACATACCTTGCATTTGAAGGGGAGCTGTTCGTAATCCAGCTGCTGAATGTGCATCCACTTGTCCACCTTAATTTTGATGGCTTCCGGTAGTCCTTTCCCGAGATCGACTTCAACACAGATTCTTGCACATGCGTGCATGTTTTCTCTAGGTTCCGATCTGTCGATATATTTTCCGACTGCATTGCCTATGGCTCTTACCGATTCGTCCCCCCAGCAGTGAAGTGGGAGATGCGGGAGGCGCACCCAGACAGGAACAGCATTTGGGATATCCATTTCCGGATCGAAGTCCGGAGTCCACTTGTTCAGGTAGAGGCCTCTTGTATCCATGAAGTAGGGGCCGTTGCGAAAGATGAGGTTCTTGTCCTCCTTTGATTCAAACAAGAATGTGAAAAATCCACGTCCACAAAATCTGATGGCGATCTTACCCTGAATCATTGGACTCCAGTTTCGTTCCACCCATTTTTGGACAGTTCTTGGTGACGGCCAGAGCCCAGTAAACTGACCAACCAGACCTCTTTCTGCGAGAGCTATAGCCGACTTCCTTGGTAACGCAGGGGGCAGATCCACCTCAGGAATCTCGTCCAGCTTTTTGATAAACTTAGTTTGAGACGGGCGCGGTCTAGGATCTGTAGATTCGGACAAAAGGGAGTCGAAAATTTCTTCCTGAGTCTCAGGGCCATGAGGAGGAGAGGCGGATCCTGCCATAGCAGGCCCGCTGGGAGAGCGAGAGGTCAGAGCGGCAGCGGCAGGGCCCGAGGGGATCCTGGCAGGGGGAGCAGAGAGGGCAAGGGCGAGGGGGCCCAACCAGGCGAGGCCTGGGGGGAGGGCGGAGGCGCGCGGCGGGGGTAGGCAGGAGCAGGGCTCGCGGCTCGCGGCTCAGTTTGTTAGTTTATTATTATTTAAATATGAAGTAAAATAACTAATTCATCCCTGATATGGCTCTGTAATTCATCTTATTAAAATATCATCACATCATCCCCAGACTGGCTTAGAGTAGTTTATTGTTATTCAAATATGACAAGTAAAATAAATAATTAATCCCTGCCAAGATATGGTTCTATTCTTCATTTTATTAAAATACCATCACATTATCACCAGACAGGCCTAGATTACCTCCTTTCTCTACGTGCAATAGCAAAATAAGATCTGGGCCTAGAGCACCTCCCTTATCTATATGCAATAACAAATTTAATAAGGAATAATACATCTTGATTAAGACAATACAGGTTCCAATTATTTTTAAAAGAAGCAGCACAAAGAAAATACAATGGAGATAATAAATGAATTATTGTCCATAATCTTCTCTTAATAGAAGAAGCATGCCAAAAGCCCTATCTAATATGTAATTTATGGAAATCTTTCAGCTGCTCTCTGCTTATGAGAGCATAGCTACAGAGTTTGGTACAGTGAATACATATTATAGCATCCAAACCACTAACCATGCAATTTCAAAACAATATATTTAAATTTTATCAGAGCAGCGGTTACAATACCTGGATTTCACACAAATAAAAGGTCCTTTATATTTCACAAAGAACAACATTTTTTGCAGAATTGGATGCAATTGCAGTGTCCAACAACAACATGCACAAGGCATGGAAACCCTGAAGACCTATTTGGGACCATCAGAAAAAACTGAATAATTTCCACATCTGAAACAAACCCAAGCACATGACATTTCTGATTTACAAGCACAAATCCCCTTTAAATGCTGCAATTATCTCAAGAGTAATTCAGGACTTCATATTGCAACTACCACCCACCAGTTATTATAGAAAATACTTTTCCCGAAGTAATAAAGCATTAGCCGACTTACCAAAACCAACCAATGCACATAATTTTTTTGTTTTAAAGGGGGGGCTTCTTACCAGTAAGTTCGCATAAACCCTAAGCCCAAAAACCCTGGTGATTAACAACCGTGCAGCTTCACTTGAAGGACCCGACGCTCATATTTCTGCACAAAATTCGAGTGTTCATCTCGTTGACGGTATCAATAAGCCCTCCTAAGTCCACAGTTCCACCGGAGGCCTCATTCTCCTTGTCTTTCTTCTCCTGGGGTTTAGCCGCTCTACGCTTAAACTCAGTTGCCTTCTCAAAGAAATTCCCGTAGATATACTCTGCCGTGTAGCCCTTCTCCTCATCATAGAGCATGATGTGACTGTGCCATTCCCAGACGCGGTAGCCGGGCTCTGGGTCCTCGTGGAACCCCACGCAAACCTGGTGTTCGCCAATGGTGACGGCCTGGCCGGAGTTCCCCTTCAGTTTATCAGTGTCCCTGCTGGATATAATCTGAACGATATTCTTCTCAGCTTCGCCTCCTCTCTCTCCAATGGGCTCTTGCTCTCGTCCGCGATGATGCGATCATACGAGTTGGATAGGAAGGTATTGGTGTCCAGAAAAGGGCTGCGCATATTTAGCCGACTCATCATGGTGCTCACAACCAGGCTTTCAAAAGAGTTTTTGGTGGAATACTGGTTCGCCATTTTCCCTTCGATGGCTGATATCCACTCTCCAAGAATTCCTTCCGGTGGATATCAATATATAAACTGCAATGGCCAGGCATATGTGGGCTCTCAAGAAATTTAACAGCTTGGGGATTGGAGGAAACCAAAGGGAAAAGGGCGAAAGCAATAAATTTCCTTTGCCTTTATCGCCATCAGAGTATCAATGTTTATCTTCATGCCTGACAGTTAAACCCCAAAATTAGCATCCTTCAAGTTCATATCCTCTGGCAGCATTTAACAGCTTGGGGATTGGAGGAAACCAAAGGGAAAAGGGCGAAAGCAATAAAATTCCAAGAAGCGCAGGCATGGCGCAAGATGCCACGGGCTTGGGACTCTTCTTGACCTTGACAAGACACATACGGAAATTTCCGGTGATAGAGAGGCGGGAATGATAGCAGAAGCGAGGGATATCGACCCCCGTTAGGTGCCGATAACAAAAATGCCAACCATTCCGCCTGAAGGATGAAGACCATAACAGAATTGCTTGAACAATTTCCCGCTGAATGTGGACGCCAGGTGTCAGTCTCAGAAACAAAAGGACGACGAAAGTTTCTTTCAAAGGAAGGCCTATCGGCCTAATAATAATCGATTCCTTTCTACTCGTGTTTTTGAATTTCTGGAATTTTTATATAAGAAGTCCCATTTTAACGAAAGCTCACCTAAGGGGGAGTCTCCCTAAGCACACTAGCATTTCCTCAGCTCTTGTTGTTGCTACTTGAAGTCTTTTTGCAGAAGTAAAATGTAGTGGCATAGATTATCTTGTGTTCTACGTTCCCAATCCCAGTTTTCATAAATATTGTTTTTCCATTGTTTGCAGAGTTGGTACCTATGTTCTAACAAGACTGATTTGAACACTTTAAGTCAACGTAGAGTGTTACGTTGGTATCAGAGCTCCCCCCTACATAAATAAATCTCACAATCTGGAAGATGCAAGTGGAATTGGAAAACCATCTCGGTAATTGGCTAGTCCTCTGTTCTTTTATTCAAGTTACTCTAATATGTTACCTGGTACAATTATGTTTTGTTCTAGCTCCTTGAATCTCTTGGCTGTATTGACTAAGTTATTATTTGTAGCATCATGGTAGTTCACTGTGCACTTAATTTGAATTCCTCTTACTTAGGATGCACTCTTTCATTCATTTCATTTACTTTATTGATACAGCCATATCTGGATTAAATCTCAACCACTTAAAGATTAATATCCAAAACTTACCCTTGATATTGACTGTCCATGGACAACCCAAGAGGGATTCCTTTCTGTGCTAATTGTCTCGAGCAACCCAAGAGGGATTCCTTTCTGTGCTAATTGTCTCGAGCAACCCAAGAGGGATTCCTTTCTGTGCTAATTGTCTCGGGTAACCCAAGAGGGATTCCTTTCTGTGGATTCCTTTCTGTGGTAATCTTTGAAATGCATGGCAGCAGATAGCATTTAGGGATAGAGTGCCCAACGCATCCATGAACCAACAAACACTTAACCAACTTGGAATTGCATCTGTGTCCATTGCTGAAGTCAGTTGCAACCTCTATAAGAGTAGCTTCTGACCATGCTCACTTTATCAGTTGCGCTTCCACTTGCGCCTTTAGTTAAAAGAGACACTTTCGCTGAGCCTATGATAGAACCATTTCAGTGCACCATATAGTGTTACATCCAGTACCGTAGCACTTAATCTAAAGGAACCCTTATCTGTGATTCATATCTTGGGCCCGCAAAATCAGACCTCGGTATTCTCTATGCCAAGCTCCTCACTATGGTATGTCACCCCCGGTATAAACGAATCAAGGGCGATCTTAGAAGCATACAATTTAATAGGATAAATAAATCATGTTTGAAGCCACACTTGGGTATGAACTACCACCACCCTACTGACCCCTTGATATTGTACTAGCACTGAAACTACTAGTACTTCCTCCTACTACTGCACCAGGCTGACTACAACTGCTAGAATAATGATTGTACCAAGGCAAATAGAAAGCAAAACCAGAAAAAGAAAGTACCATATGACTTATAGATGTCAGAGTGGTCAACACTGGGCTAGCTCTGTGGTTTCCTGACATTACCTCTTCGACAACGGGGGTTCAAAATCTCGGCTTCCTTCATTATCAAGAAGCAGACAGTTTAGTAGGCTAAAGATTCAATCAGGATTGCCTTACAGTTCTCGATGATAGATTTTTACTGATGAAAAGTATTTTCATGTTCTAACTCTAACCAGGGCACTATGCTTTGCTAATCATAGCACTATGTTTTTATACACCTATAGGGTGTTATAATATATTCTTTTGGTTCTTTGGACTTCTTTGGAGAGAAAATCTCGTCTGAAGTTCTTTAGTGCAGTGTGTTTCTATCACTGGTCTACTCTCAACATACGGATGGAAGCTTCCCTTTTGTAGATTTGCAACTTGAGGTCACATTGTTCTCCACTGTTCTTTATGGGTTTGAGGTGTGAGGGCCTTGCCTTTGAGACAAACTATGCCAAGATATAGAGTGTAGAGACCCATATGCTTCTGCATGATCAAGAGAAATAAAACAATTTCGCATGCCATTGTTCAGGTAGAGTTTGTGACCCATTCACTCTGGCTTGAGACCATTTTTAGATTGGTCTAGTTGTTGCATCATATTTGCTATACCTTTGACACAATATTTAGTAGGGAGTGTTATCCATACTTTGCTTTTTATACCTATTAGGCCATAGCCTCGAATAGAGAACCATTGATTGGCTTCATCATTGAAAGCAGACTTGAATAGACCCATTGATTAGCTCCATCATTGATGCTTTCAGAGGTTTCAGACCATCGTCAGTCAATTGGCATCTTGGTGGATAGCTTTCACATATACAGGCAGGATGTCTAGGCCTGACTTGACCTACCAAGTGGGTTAAAGGGCAAAATGGCCTTTTTTTAGAGATTGTTCCCTCATATGGTATGAGGTATTCAACCTGGATTCTCGATTGATCTATCAGTCACAGTGTATGGTCTCTCCATTTGAGCTACAAGGTGTGGGTCTTTGTTCCGTTGGTAGTTCAAGGGCTGCCCTCCAAAGTTCACCATGCCAAAAGGAAGTAGTCAGATAGTTTGTGCCCCTTTTTTCATCGTTTAAAATCCTTGGAGCATCTTTTAAGGGATTGTAGATTTTATAGATCATGCTGGAGGTTAGTGCACGACTGGCATTTTGTTCTGCTTCATGGGCAGCTTGATTCGTGCACACAGTTTCATTGGTGTGCAGGTCTTCTTGGGGTTTTTCGGTGCTTGGTTTCATGCTTTCAGGGGTTTGGGACTGTATTTAGATTTCAGCTTTGATCCACAATCTAGAAGCTTCAATGCAAGTATGCTTGAGGTTAATTTTGTCAATTCTTTTTTTCACTTCTGGCGAAAAGAAGTAGGTATGACATTATTTGTCAAAGGATACCTCCTAATAAAGGATGCCAAAGAGCTTATTGCTATCACGTACTGAGGTTATTGCTGCCTTAGTTTCTCTCAGGAAGAGGATATGATTCATGTATGTATACACTCTTTTCTTTTGGTTGGTTTTTCTGTTTCAGATACTAAGTACAATAGAGCAAAATTTTATCACTCCTTGTGGACTTCCACTAATGAGGCAAGGTAATTTGCCTATTCTCGATTCTACACTACATATTAACAATGTAAAGCCCATTGCACAGTTTGTATAATAAATTTGCAATTTTTGGATTTTACACTACATATTAACAATGTAAATCCCATTGCACAGTGTTTTTAATAAATTTGCAATTTATGTAAAACATACCTGGGTAATTGCAGAGATCTTATAGATAATTTATAAACCTTGAGTGAGTAATGTGAAGTAGCATTAAAGTCATTTTTTTCAATATAACAATAGTGTTTTCAATGGCCCAGAACAAATGGGAGGTGCAAGTCATTTAAGCATTCAAATATTATTGTTGTAAAGGCCTTGCAGGGGCTCGGGGTCAATGTTTTATTGCCTGCTTCACTGTTCGACTATATGCAACTGTTTTCCTCTTACTCATATCTTTAATATCCGGGTTTGCTCTCAGAAAGGAAGGTTCTCATCTACATTTACATCGAAACTCTGTTTTCTAGCCCAACCACAATTTGAGGAATGAAAAAAACTCTTGTGAAAACAATACCTATTTGTATACACTATCATCAATGCTATTTATTTCCATGATTTTCCTATCTTACCTGTAGTATATCTTTTTTTTCTTCAAGATTTTTATTTGAGAAATGAACTGATTAGTTAGTCCTAAACTACCTTTGAACTATATATATGTGTATGTGGGCATTAAACTACCCTTGAGGTATATATATATGTGTACGTGGGCATTAAACTACCCTTGAGGTATATATATATGTATGTGGGCATTAAAAAGTAGCTTGAGAAAGTTGTGTTGTTCACAAAATCTGAACATGATCCATTGGCAGAGCTTGTAAGTAAATGTTAAGGGATATAATGGCTTTGACTGTGTCAGAAAATTTCAATGAATAAAAATGATGGCTAGTTTGAACATATTTGAACGTATAAGAAAATGATCTTTGCTTTTGAATACCGAATTATTCTAAGCTGATTTGTCTGGTTTAATAAGATGACCATATTCACATAGGTTTATTGTATAGAATATCTATAATCTATTAAGAAAATAAATTATTTGTTGGGTAGGTATGCCGTTGCATCACAGCCTTGTTGTTCTATCGAAATCATTTTCACTCATGGGTTAAACAAATCACACATTTGTTTTATGGTCTGGGGATAAATATTAAGCAACTTGTAAATTAGTTAACCATACCATCGTATTTACTACTGGCTATAATATTTGACTAGTAATTATACCTAGAGTGTGCAGTTTATATATAGCACACTTGATACATATCTTAACTTACAACCTTGAACACTTTCCAATTTTGCAAAGTAAAAACATCCTAGTTGAGTCAGGTCACAAATTTTGGAGGAAGTACTCCATTTTATTCC
The DNA here is from genome assembly GCA_031772625.1 of Pinus tabuliformis. Classification (NCBI taxonomy): domain Eukaryota; kingdom Viridiplantae; phylum Streptophyta; class Pinopsida; order Pinales; family Pinaceae; genus Pinus; species Pinus tabuliformis. The sequence goes on along the minus strand of CM062808.1, from coordinate 879,471,389 downwards.
ATTTTATTCCATTTTATTATATTTGTCAATCAAGCCATAAAATCCTGTTGGGCACTAGGACTTCTATTGTGATTTCACACAGTTTAATTAAAAACAATGAACTACATTATATTTAGATGTTAGCGTTCTCAATAATTGATTAAGATTGAAAACTTTCTTTGAATCTTGCACTTGAGACAAATCAGATGGAAGAAAAAAGCAATCATATTACCATAGGAATCTAAAGGGTTATGGTAAAATGGGGTCCAGTTATATGAGCAAATCACAGTAACAAGTACCTAACAAAAATACTTTCAGGAAAATGTTTATAGGGCTTAAAATGCATTGGGAGTAAAAGGGCTAGTTGGCCTCTTTTCTGTGGTGGATACCTTCGAAGTAGTATTCCACATGGTAAGCACATTCTCTGGCCTCTCTGCAATAAGATATACATTTGCTAAAAATCATTAGAACTTCATAAAATCTTCATTTTCCACCCATTAATCCCCACCCTAAATCCATTTCTATCTCGCTTCTCAAATCAAAATAATTTAAGACCTCGAAAATATGAGTTTTTTCCCTCAGCATAATAATATAGTTCTGAGATGACACGCAGGAGTGATCTGAGAACTTCACGTGCAATTCCTTAATGTAGCACCATATACCTTGCCTTGTATCACTCACTACGTTGTACTTTTCCTTATATGACTTACTGCAATGTAATAGACTAAGCCATGCCTATTATTCTAGCTAGACTTAATTTTATGATTTTGGGGCCTAAAAGTTCTTTTAAATCTAAGAACCGTTGTGTATATGGGATTGATGTTGTTCATGGTCACAACAATGTCTATGGGGCTACCGTCTTCCCTCACAATGTTGGGCTTGGAGCTATCAGGGAAGTAGAGTATCAACTCCATTTTTTCTTCACAGCATTTCCTTGCAACTAGAAAATGTCATGGCTAATGATTTAAACAAATGAGTAGGTTGAGTGGTCGGCTATATTTCATGAAAACCCTTTATCTCTGGACAATACTAGAGAGCCTGGGCCTATATCCGTAGGCATTATTTTTTCATCGTAAGTAGTATTATGATTTGGAAAGTGCCAAGGGCCACTCTGATTGCAATGAGCAAAATGTTAGGAGACAATGATTTGAAAAGTAACTAGGGTTATCTGAATGATTATGGGCAAAATCTTGAGTAACTGAATTGGGATAATAACAGAATCAGGGTGAAAATGTTGATGTTTAATACATCATGGGAACTCTGGCTTCTGATTACTGCCCTCAAAATCAAAATCTTCTAGAAAGTTTGGCTAACAATTTGTATCAACGTTTTATGGACACAGGGATCCCGATCTGGTTAAAAGAATTAGAGCTGCCATAGCTCTGGAAGTTCGATCTACTGGCATTCAATACACATTTTCTCCATGTGTTGCTGTAAGACTCTGGCATGGAAGTGCTCGATGGAAGTTCATTCAAAAATGAGAGTCAAGTTTTCACTGTTTAGAATGTCTTGTTTGATGCGAGCAGGTCTGCAGGATCTTTACAAAGGGGGTGCCGTATGTGGCTGGACAGTAAGTTTCAGACTTTTTGTTTTATCCCTACTTAGAACATAAATTTCTTTGATCAATCAATTGTACCACAGTTTTCTATATAATTGGACATTAAGTTGCAAACCTTTTGCTTTATCCATGCTTAGAATATGAATTTCTTTGATCAATCAATTGTACCACAGTTTCCTGAAATAGTTTTCTAACCATGTGATTTATTGATGTTTGTCAGGTCAAATATTGTAGCGTGTGCTAAGCACTTTGTGGGCGATGGTGGAACAACCCAGGGTGTCGATGAGAATAACACTGTCAGCAATTATAAACAATTAGTCAACATCCACATGACCCCCTATTTCGATGCCATTGCCAAAGGAGTCTCCACCGTTATGGTTTCTTACTCTAGTTGGAATGGACAGAAGATGCACGCTAACCGTTTTCTCATTTCTCATGTTCTAAAAAAGCAACTTAGCTAATAGAATTCCCAAATCTATTTTATATCGTATTGCATATTGTAGATTAGTAGATTGATTTGTCATAAAAGTATGTACATGATTTTAACCAGTAATGAAAATGGAAGCCATTAGAATTCTCTGTATTTCAAATATCGGACTAAATCAGATTTGGGCGTCTTAATGTATTTGAATTCTATTTCCTGTGCTTCAAAAGATTTGTAGGCTTCAGGCTGTGATATATATCTAGTGCTTTAAGCAAAGACCGGTTTTCAGTATACCTGGCCTCATTTCTCTGGTTTGAAGCGATGCAATTGGGAGTGGAGTCCCATTAATATTCTATAATTGCACTTCAAATCTAAACTCCTAATGAATTCTGAGTGCAGGCATTGAGGGTGTCTTCAGTCTCATATATCACTGCGTGGTTCATTATATTATTTTCAAATGTTTGTTAGGATCCCCATTCAGCTTAATAACAACGAATGTAAACACATAATTTAGGAAATTTTAAGGTGTAAATTTCAGTCTGAAATTAATTTTGTATTTTCTAAAATGATTTGACTAGGATAAAAATATTTTACATTAAAAATCTCCAAATCTTTTTAAAAGCTATATAAAATCCTTAAGAATTCTAATTTTTTTAAAAACTACATGATCAAACATGTTATTATTAGTATTTTAAAAATTAATATCATAAATTTGGAATTAACTTATATCTATGCTAATAGACTTGCCAGCTTGAAGCATTGGCTTCTTTGAAAGCTGAAATTCAAAGCCTTTCACACATTCATATGATTCCTTAACCAGAAAACCAAATCCAGGTATTTGGCAATGTATCTACCATATACTTTTCATTTCAATGGCTTGTTAACATACTTGCTATAGGGGTGCAGAGCGGGGTATATAAAATATAATTGGATCCTGCTATACGGGTGCAGGGTGGGTTATAGAAAATATGATTGGATCTTGATGTGGTTTTCCTATTTCATAACCATAGAAGGCAAAAACTATAAAGACACTTGTATCTGGTTGATGTATAGAAATTGCATCAGATACATGAATTGTCAGCACTGTGTGCATATATTTGCAGGGCAATGATAAAGGCACTCAGTACAGATCTGGCATATATTACTATTCAGCTGATCAGGAAAGAGCTGCACGGGAATCAATGGAAAGGCACCAAAAGCCACTGCATAAAGAGATCGTGATAGAGATCCTGCCAGCGAAGAAGTTTTACAGAGCAGAAGAGTATCATCAACAATACCTGGAAAAGAGATCAGCTGGTGCCAAACAATCTGGGGCCAAAGGATGCAATGATCCAATTCGATGTTATGGTTGAATAGTGACTCGATCAAATTAACTGGACTTCTTTCAAAATTAAAGTATTTGTATCTTCTTGTTTAGTTCAGCTAGATATTACAACAGAGTGTTGTATAGGGGAATAGGGGAGTATTATGGTGGTGAAAATTTTGCGTCATGCCTCAACCATCCATCTTGGATAGTGTCATCCGATTTCAAGCTCTTAAAGATGATTTTGATTTCAAGCTAGTAAAGCTCAGGGCTCAAGTATAACTCTATACTTATCTTTATTTGTAATCCTGCTGTCAAAATAAGTTTAGCTTATCTAGTTAGCTATGTTGTTAAATGTCATTTGAATTTTAGTTGAAAGAAACAGAGGAAGAGATGAATTGTTTCTGTTCTCTGCATATTTATTGATATAATTTGATTCTCTTCAAAAGAAACTTTATGAACAATGATAGTTAATAGTTCATAACTTTAGGACTATTATCTTCTCTCAGGAAATATGGTTTCTAAGAAAGAGTACAATGTACTTATATTCTACTCTTGTACAGAAGGAATTCCTATTAGACATTGGAAGACTGTTTGTGGGATATGGAGTTAGACTTACTTGTTTTACTGTATGTTTTTTAACTTGATTAAATATGCCATTAGAAGACTGTTTGTGGGATATGGAGTTGGACTGTTTTCATTTTTTGGATGCAAGAATTGACAGTATTTTCTCTTGGCATCATGCCCTTGGGCAGGGACTTGTTACTCGCAACCCATCTTGTTAAAATATCAATCCACAGTCCAAGCGTATTTTACCAAAAAGGGTAAAACATAAACAAAACAAGAGACATGACTGCATGGTGAATAGAACAAGAAATAGGACTCAAGGTTTCTGGCGAATTATAAGCGTAAATCACCTCAGTGATGGCGTACATTACCACTATAAAATTGAGTTTTGGGGATACAAAACCTACTTTACTAGAAATAGGAAACATAAACATAACTAGAAACAAAACAAAACTAGAATCGTGACTATAGAATTTTAACAGATAAGCAACTTGAACCCACCCATCTCCCTGAATATATCATGCACTTAAAGACTGGTGGTGTTGTCGAAGTGTAATCCCAACAGAGGAATGGAAATGATAATAGGAACAAGAACTGAATGGAAAAGAGGTATACTAGTCACGCCTCTACTGACATTGATCTGAACAATGTTGCATGTCATTAAATGGGTATGTAGCACAGGGTAGAGAAGTCCATCGGTCAGGGGTAGACCTAATCTTCCATTCATTTCCCATCGTAGTTTTAACAAAAATTTACTTGGGAATATCGACATCCAACCTAAACCGTTCTATTGAATGACATGCAAGCTATTAGTTATTTCAAAAGTGAAAAACTCTACATAAGTCACCAATAAGGCATTGGTTCACTAGTGAGGTCAGCAGAGTTTAACCCAACCACCAGGCTTCACTATCACTGTTGTCCATGCCACCTAAATGGCATAACAGAAAAGCACCAGGCGATTTTGGTAGAAAAATTACCATCCAGACTTATCACCTAAACCAACGGAAGTCACTCATGGGCAAGTTTCTTGCATTAATTCTTATAATTAAACAATAAAAATAAAATGTAGTTACCTACCTCTTGAGTGGGTTTAGTATCCTCTGGAAACCTCTCCTCTGGCACAGAGCCTCGATCCTGCTTGTCTTAGCTCACATCCATTTCCTCGGCATCTGATTTCATTGCTCCGGAACTCTCGGAACCCTGTGGTACAAGCAAATCTGAGGCCTTTTTTGTCTCTGACATTTATAGGGACGACTGGATCATCACAATCCACCTGTGGCAGAGCATCTAGATGGTGACCTCCTACAGTCTTGGGACATTTTATTTCCTCGTCTTAATCAACGCATTTTTGCTCTCTTTTCTGCTTAATTTCTTCACTGATTTCAGGGTCGGAAAGACACCTATCGCTTCTTTGGCACATAACACATACCTTCGGCTCCATCTTCCTCTACGGAATCTTGTACATACAGCCTCTTGAGTGCCTCTTGCACTTGTCTAGAAGTATTTTAAAGTTGCAAAGAGTGATGGAGGCTTGGGGATGGGCCATCGCACAAAGAGTGTGGGGGAACCTTGTGCAGATCCCTTCGTAGAATGAAACCACCACGATTGGAGGCACCTAGAATCCAATTTCTTGTATTCAACCAAATGTATCAAATCAAACCTGCGACAACATGGCCGCGACCTTCCTCTTTCTTCCCTGGAAAAACCCTGCAACGTGAGGGAAATGAATAAATTTTGATCTTTGAGAAACATAATGGGATGATATGGCGACCTTCCTCCCTGGAACGCGAGGGAAATGAAAAAATTTTGATATTTGAAAAACCCTGGAACGCGAGGGAAATGAACAAGTTTTGATATTTGAAAAGCAGAAATGCCGTGAAACGTTGAATGGAACTTAAATGAAATGCTTTTGTGTTTTTCAATTGGAATTAAATGAAATGTGTAAGTGTTTTTTTTGGCTTAATGGGGAGGTATTGTTTATGGTAAAGAATTCTATGCAAGAAAAATTATTTGAGGGGATTTTAGTTGAATTGAAATTAAATGAAATGTGTAAGTGTTTTCTTTGGCTTAATGGGGAGGTATTGTTTATGGTAAAGAATTCTATGTAGGAAAAATTATTTGAGGGGATTTTGGTTGATTTTTCAATGTAATCATGTTACATTAAAGGTGAATTATGGTGACATAAAAACAAGTTGTGTATGGTCAAAAAGTGCAATGAAGTCGTAATATTATAAGATTAATGATTATTTCTAATAAAATGTTTGGTTTAGTAAGGTTAACTAATCTATGGAGATGCTCCAATATTAGATAAGAAATTGTAGATAGAACAGAAATCAAATGGAAATAAGGAATTTGTCTAGAGAAGATCAGATGGAAGAATCCAAGAGGAATTTCCATGGCGGTCTAACCCTAGGGTTTTTTCTGGTGCGAAGATGGGTTTTCACCTACACTCGGGAGTGATAACAGCGTGAGAGAATGGTCACAACGCTAGCAAACAAGGGTCAATACACCTGGTTTATATTTATCTGCGGCGGTTTGGCAACTTATGGTCTCGCGGGTTTTCTTGGTCAACTAGTAAGGGGATCGAACAGTGGAGGTGAACGTTTTGTTCAGCTGGGCCAATGTCTCTCGGAGGGTCTTTATTTCGCTGGATTTGTCCACAATTTCACTGTCAAACCCTTAGCGTTAGGGTTTTTACTAAATATATTTTCTTTCAATCCTGAGCTTTACCAGGCTTGTTAAGCTGGAGTGGGTATGCAAAGACCAACAAATTATTAGATTTAGTCATAAGTCGTTGTTCCCGGACCCCGTCTTGTTCGAGGTATCCAGTGATGTTTTTTCCTATGGGAGGAAGAGGGCAGCCACAACAGGGGGCTAGTAGCAATAATACTCATCGCAGTAATAGCAATCACAATGCGAAGGTGCATTAGTCTTGGGGATTTCATGGACCAGGCAATCGGTCCATCGGGCAGACATCCTCAAATATGGGGAGTGAGTGCATGGCCTAGATAGGGCAAAAACAGGACATTGCTACTAGTCAATGAGTTTCTTGTCACCCCTTTATGTCTTCATAGTCCTTGTCATGGAGCCACAGTAGCTCACAAGACCACTCACTTTTTATGTCCTCTGGTTATTCCTAATAACACTATGGTTCTAGGTTTTCCTTGTTATCATCAATCTTTAGGAGTCTCATAGTTAAAATTTGTATGGCATGGCCCCATCATGGCACACCATATGGTACCTCAACTCCTCTATGAGTTCATGTACGAGAATCCTTTTCTTGTGTCCAAAATAGGCACACATTGACATGATTGTTTTGATTGAGTTGTGATTGTACCTTGTACATAGAAGTGTGTGTGTTGTTTTGTATCCTTTTGGTTTGATGTGTGATGCGAGAACTTTTCTACTATATAATTTTTGACAAAAAATACCAAAAAATTCTAGGGAATGAAATATTCTAGAAAAAATATATGGATGTTGGTTAGAAATGACTAATCTGATGCTTTGAACACCAAACAATACACTAAGTATGGATGTTGGTTAGAAAAGACTAATTTGACGCTCTCAAAGCCAAACAATACACTAAGAACGAATGGAGGAGGCATATTCCTAGTGTTGAACTAATGTTCGTGCTCCAACAAGCTCAAAATGAAGGGCCCAATATATGCAAAAGGGTAAAAAACATAATGATGACTACAAATAAATATAAGGAAGGAAATTGGTTGATAACACTTCATATTATTTTCTTATGCCATACACAATACACTAAGATTATATTTAAATTTTAAATTAATATTAAGTATAAAATTTATTAAATTGCATAATAATTGATAAATTCAAAATTTGTCTTCTCAATTAATATATGTGATGAGTCTCCCATAAGGTTTTTCTAACCACTCCTAGGCACATAAAGGCCATATTGAACCTAATTTTGTTCACTTAATAATACTTTCCTAGCTTAATGAGTTCTTAGGAGAGTCCAAGATATTTTTCATACTTTATGTGCCTAACATGACTATTGTGTAATATTTGAATGGATTTTACACAAATTTCAAGGAGAATCATCTAGAGATATTTGTGGGGCCTACTACCTTCTACAAAATAAAACCAACACGACTTCCTAAGGATAGTAAATCCTCCTTACTATTGCTACGTGGTGATCTAGGAAACAAGATCTAGGTTTTTATTGATTTTTGGAGGGAAAGCAGTCCTCCACTCAAGGAGTTTTCCTCCTATCCACTTGTACAAACAATAGGCTTGAGTAGCATAATAGGATTAGAAGAAATTGTAGGAAAGCATGTGAATAATACGAGAGGTTTAGATTCTAAGCATTTTTTGTAACTTTGTCATGTACAAACAACATTTTTGCTAATCGAAGTGATATTTGATTTCAGCTCTTAGTTTAGCTTTCTTCTAAGGTTTTTAAGTTTCCTTGTGTTAAGGCCCAACCTACGTGGTCGATATCCCTCTTGTATCATTTCTGTTCACACATTTGTTTATGTCTACAAAATATTTATGAACATTACTTTCATGCACGTTTATTTAGATAGTTTATGAGCAGTTTTATCTTGCAGATTATCTTAACATTTGTTGATGATAGTTGTAGCACTGTTATATTAGTTATATAGAATTTTTACTTTGAATTTAGTTCATTTCCATTACTATTTTTAATTTTTTTGTTCATTATGTATTATTCATTGTTTCTTACACTCTACTCTATTTTGCAAGTACAAGAAGCACTACAACCTTGCATTTTGTTAGATTAACCCTACCACAAGTTGTTTTGATGCATTGGATAGGTGCACTTTTCAATTTTCCAACTTCTCCTTAGCATCATTGCCATCCAATATCACGTTTAGCATATTCACCTTCACATTACACTGTTTCTTGTAGAAAAATAAGGACACTTGTAGTAGTTTGCAACTCGACTTCTAAGCTTGCCCAAATTCACACGAAACACATCATTTTCCTTAATGCTCTATACATACTTACTGTCTTGATACTCGACACCTAACATACAGACAAGCTTGTAGATTGAAGCCCTAATTTCTCAATACCCAATATCTTGAAAGGCCAATGGTCGAGCTATCAAGCCACTGGGCCCTCGGGAAGAGGCTAAGGAGTGTCATTGATACTAATTAGTTGATATCTTAACATCCAAAAGCCCAACATCCACGTTGCCACTATATGGTTACCACCTATACATCACCTTGGTGCCAAGTCAACCTTCCATTGCCATGTCAACATCCCACATCACTTGCCACATTGGTATGCCATGTCATCTAGACCCACATTGATCATAATGAGACGTTAGCATGTCAAATCAACTGCCACACAATTGACATGTGGTATCCTCGGGTCCACATCCACTCACCACATCATTACTCTATAGTTATCAAGGTTTCTTGTTGGTGACTAGTGTCCTACTTACTAATGTCTACTACCCAATATTGTGACATTTTGATAGGTCGATGTACGAACAACTAATACATTGCATTAGTGTTGGTTGACCTTGAGGTGTCCTTAACACAGTTAGCCCGACATTTGACCTCTTTGATGGACTATAGTCCCCAACCATCAAGTGAGAGTCCTTGAACCCTCTATCTCCATGAGCTAATGGATAATGTAGGATAATATGTTAATATCGGGGACATCTAACCTAGACTAGGTTAGTTGGGGCTTTTTGCACAATTAGGTGATGAGGAGCACTATTTGCCATCATTATAAACCATAGGTATATAAATGTTGTATAGGTTTAATGTGAGGATTTGCCCAACAAGGATGACTTTTGTTAGGGCCTTGGACATCATCTAAGAAGAAACACTATTATCATCCTAGGGCCTACGAATGGTTTTTAAGATTTAGCAATAATATAAACCATGCACATTGTACAAAACCACTTCCCAATGCCTCTAAGATGAATAGTTTATAGGATGCAAATGAGTGTTTATAAAATTTTTAGGATGCAAAGGTTAGTTAATATTATATGGTTTATATTAATAAAATAAATGCGCAAATTAATAGAACTGTTGGAAAATAAACATTTAAAAAATTATTATGATGAAGAATTTTCAAACATTTTTGTGAGAAAATTTAAAATTTTATGGGAAAATTTAAAACTTTGTGGGAAAATTTAAAATTTCGCTTATCTCCTTGGCTGGGCTTGGCTCGAATCGGCTGTTCTTATCTCCTTGGCTCGAAGTCCCATCGCCTGAACATTCTCTTCCAACGATTGATTAAGGTGTCACTGTCAGGGTTCACGGCCAGGAGGAAAGCTTATTTTCTGAACCAGCTGGCTTATATTATTATATGATATTTGGCAAGTTGGGCTCTAAATATTTGGTATTCAACGATTTGGGAAACTTTTGAGCAGACAGATCAGTGTGCTTTGAGGAGTAATAGCCAAGACAGGTTTACCAGCTCTGCATTTACTATTATTTTTCTGTGAGGCCGATCTTCCATAGTTTTTGCCTAAAACAGGTATGTGTTTTAGCTTTCTGTTTGTTTTCTTAAAAAATAGCTCTTTGAAGATGGGGTGTAGAAATTGCAGGCAAAATTTTTATGTATGTTTTAGCTTCTTAGGCCCTTGAACATTTTTCAAGGATGAAAACTAGTCCCTGAGGGCCTAAAAGAGGTGTAAGATAATGCTCATGGTCCATGTATAAGCTCCCAAGCCACTTCAATACAACACCTACAAAGCAAATATTTTCCCCACGTATGTTGTATGGAAAATGTTTATTTCCCTTTAGTGGTTAATTCCTATTGAAAAGTGTTTGAAATTTTTCATGTTATATGTTGATGCCTATTGCTACACTTTTTATCTTTCAATCTCTATTCTTCTAGCAATATATACTTGTCTCATATACAACCTCAAGCAATATGCTTGGTAACACCCTTGAAATAATATTTACTCATTTATTAAATATTTTGTATTTCCACTTTTCAACTTTAGTCACAAAGAAATAATAAATCTAGTTAACAATGAGTAAAATCCATCAAAAGTGTTGCCATAACAACAAATGGTTGTACAAGATTCTCCACCTCCTCCTATGGGTAATGTGGGGAAATGGTAATATGGTCCTAATAACAATGCATAGGTCCTCATGTTAATTCTCACATTTATTTTACCACGAGAGAAAAATCATATGACCCTCCTGAGTCAAGTTCTACTTCTAAGGACTTGACCACCCCTTTCGCTTCCACTAGATCTCTCAGATCAGATAAGCCTATGGAACTGCTATATCACCCACCTAACAGTGTATTCCAAAAGTTAACAAACAATCCCGATGCGCGGGCTTCCCAAAATTATAGTATTATTGAAGAGTTAGTCGAAGCATCATGTGTCATGTCTTCCTTAGAGGATTTTCAGTCCTGCCTCATGTAGCGCAAATCCTTATTGACTACTATTAGAGGGGTAGATCCCTTGGAATATGACTAGGATCATTTTACCACATGGGTTGTCACTCTGCCTATTGAACATGACTCCCTAATGACAAATTTCCTATGGAAAAATTCATCATGGAGGTCATGGATTCACCTATTGACAATCCTAGGGAGATTATGCGTCTTGATACCTCTAGTCTCCCCAAATGGGAAAAAGTAGAGATTGGTAAACTAAATCTCGAATTAACCTAGGGGGCATTTTCTCAGCCATCCTTGGAAGTGTCACCCTTGGACCAAGTAACGTTTTTGGTTTCTAATGTTGAACTTTCCAGTGAATTGTCAAACACACATCCATCATTCAGTGAGTTTCTTGTCACCCATTTATGTCTTCATAGTCCTTGTCATGGAGCCACAGTAGCTCACAAGACCACTCACTTTTTATGTCCTCTGGTTATTCCTAATAACACTATGATTCTAGGTTTTCCTTGTTATCATCAATCTTTAGGAGTCTCATAGTTAAAATTTGTATGGCATGGCCCCATCATGGCACACCATATGGTACCTCAACTCCTCCCTGAGTTCATGTACGGGAATCCTTTTCTTGTGTCCAAAATAGGCACACATTGACATGATTGTTTTGATTGAGTTGTGATTGTACCTTGTACATAGAAGTGTGTGTGTTGTTTTGTATCCTTTTGGTTTGATGTGTGATGTGAGAACTTTTCTACTATATAATTTTTGAGAAAAAATACCAAAAAATTCTAGGGAATGAAATATTCTAGAAAAAATATATAGATGTTGGTTAGAAATGACTAATCTGATGCTTTGAATGCCAAACAATACACTAAGTATGGATGTTGGTTAGAAATGACTAATCTGATGCTTTGAACGCCAAACAATACACTAAGTATGGATGTTGGTTAGAAAAGACTAATTTGACGCTCTCAAAGCCAAACAATACACTAAGAATGAATGGAGGAGGCATATTCCTAGTGTTGAACCAATGTTCGTGCTCCAACAAGCTCAAAATGAAGGGCCCAATATATGCAAAAGGGTAAAAAACATAATGATGACTACAAATAAATATAAGGAAGGAAATTGGTTGATAACACTTCATATTATTTTCTTATGCCATACATAATACACTAGGATTATATTTAAATTTTAAATTAATATTAAGTATAAAATTTATTAGATTTGTAGCATGTTGAGAATTGGGAAAGAATAAACTAATCTGCCATGCATTCTAAATTTAGTGATTAGTCGAAAATTGCGTGGAATTTCCTGGAAGTGTTAGTGTTTGCAAGAGTTCGCGGGAGTTTCCATGGAAGCACGCAGGGGAGGGAGCTCCACTCCATCCTATAGGCAAGCAGTGGCTAGTCGAGGAAAGAAACCATTAGAGAGTGTCATAGGTCCTTTAGGTGAGGGGACAAGGATTATAGAAGAGGAACAAGATTCAAATAAGACAAAGGAGAATAACATCAACAAGGAAAATGAGCAAGAAGACAAGGAACAAGGAGTGAATAACAACGCACAAAAAGGGCCATGTAAACCCAAAGCTGAGGTCACTCCCAGAGTAGTTTTAAATGATCCTGCTCTGCAGGCGCATAGAGACCACATGAGGACATATGCTATCATTTGTAAATTCATGGCAATATGGCCCACAGAAAAAGCTTTACAGTCATGGATTAAATATAACTAGAAACCAAAAGGAAGCATTGACCTACATCTTGGGTCTAAGGGTTTCTTTACGGTAGTCTTCACAAATATTGAGGACAAAGACAAAGTGTTTGAAGGAGGGCCCTACTTCTATGCAGCAGCAGGCCTTTATATGCGACTGTGGATGATGAACTTTGTCCCTGAGAGAGAAAAATTCACTTCTGTCCCGGTCTGGGTAAGACTCTACTCATTACCCCTTGATTACTGGCAAACAGAATCGTTATCTGCTATAGGAAACAAGTTAGGGCATTTTGTCAAAACTTCTGAAGCCACCAAGAAGGGTAAGTACACTTCCTTCGCAAGAATATGTGTGGAGATGGATCTCTTTGGAGCTCTTCCGGATGAGGTCATTTTAGAAGTTTTGGATGAAGAATGGGTGCAAACAGTTGACTATGAACATATTCCTTTCAGATGCTGAAAATTCCATGAGCATGGGCACCTATTTAGAAACTACCCTCTTAGCAAAATAGAGAACAAAAGTAAGGCGAACACAAAGAAAGATACTGAAGGCTTTCACAAAGTGGTTCATAAAGGAAAAGGGGGCAAGAGGGGGCTAAAGCAGTAGCAGATAGAAGGACCATAGACTAATCTGAATAGGTTCCAAGTTCTGGAAGAAGAAGAAGAGATAACAAAGATAGATCAGGTAATGGAAGGAAGCCCAGGGGAAAAGGAGAAAGAGGAAGACACAACTCAAACACATGATAGTATCAAACAGAAAGAGACTATGATGAGCGATGCAGAACCGGAGATGGACCAAGAAATGACCCAAAGTGAGATGGAAACGGAAGATCATGAACTGCAGGAGATTCTTGACAGGGAACACCTAGATCTGGAAGGATTCTTGAAACAGGGGACCATGAGTGGGGTAGACTCTTTACCGCCAGAAGAATTTAATAGGGTACAAAAACTGTTCCTATGGAAAACTCAGGCTATAGGGCTGGACAAACAAGGAAAAAGTGAAAGGCAGGGCAACGAAGGTGTGAAAACCATGAAAACACATCGGGATTAGCTCCCAGAATTCCAGGAAAGAAAAGAGGCAGGAAAAAGCATAACGAGTTATTAATGGAATGTGGAAAGCTAATGATAGATTCAGGTAAGATGAAAGATCTAACCAGCTACTCCTTTACAAATCTTTAATAATGAAGTTTACATCTTGGATAGGTGCACTTTTCAATTTTCCAATTTCTCCTTAGCATCATTGCCATCCAATATCATGTTTAGCATATTCACCTTCACATTACACTGTTTCTTGTAGAAAAATAAGGACACTTGTAGCAGTTTGCAACCTGACTTCTAAGCTTGCCCAAATTCACATGAAACACATGATTTTCCTTAATGCTCTATACATACTTACTGTCTCAATACTCGACACCTAACATACAGACGAGCTTGTAGATTGAAGCCCTAATTTCTCAATACCCAATATCTTGAAAGGCCAATGGTCGAGCTATCAAGCCACCGGGCCCTCAGGAAGAGGCTAGAGAGTGTCATTGATACTAATTAGTTGATATCTTAACATCCAAAATCCCAACATCCACGTCGTCACTATATGGTTACCACCTATACAACACCTCAGTGCCAAGTCAACCTTCCATTGCCATGTCAACATGCCACATTGGTATGCCATGTCATCTAGACCCACATTGGTGCCACATCATAATGAGACGTTAGCATGTCAAATCAACTGCCACACAATTGACATGCGGTATCCCTGGGTCCACATCCACTCATCACATCATTACTCTATCGTTATCAAGGTTTCTTGTTGGCGACTAGTGTCCTACTTACTAATGTCTACTACCCAATATTGTGACATTTTGATAGGTCGATGTACAAACAACTAATACATTTCATTAGTGTTGGTTGACCTTGAGGTGTCCTTAATACAGTTAGCCCGACATTTGACCTCTTAATGGACTATAGTCCCCAACCATCAAGTGAGAGTCCTTGAACCCTCTATCTCCATGAGCTAATGGATAATGTAGGATAATATGTTAATATCGAGGACATCTAACCTAGACTAGGTTAGTTGGGGCTTTTTGCACAATTAGGTGATGAGGAGCACTATTTGCCAGCATTATAAACCATAGGTATATAAATGTTGTATGGGTGTTAATGTGAGGATTTGCCCAACAAAGATGACTTTTGTTGGGGCCTTGGACATCATCTAAGAAGAAACACCATTATCATCCTAGGGCCTATGAATGGTTTTTAAGGTTTAGCAATAATATAAATTATGCACATTGTACAAAACCACTTCCCGGTGCCTCTAAGGTGAATGGTTTATAGAATGCAAATGTGTGTTTATATAATTTATAAGATGCAAAGGTTAGTTAATATTATATGGTTTGTATTAATAAAATAAATGCGCAAATTAATAGCACTGCTGGCAAATGAACATTTAAAAAATTATTATGATGAAGACTTTTCAAACAATTTTGTGAGAAAATTCAAAATTTTGTGGGAAAATTCAAAATTTTGTGGGAAAATTCAATTAATAGAACTGCTGGCAAATGAACCTTTAAAAAAATATTATGAAGTAGACTTTTCAAACATTTCTGTGAGAAAATTTAAAATTTTGTGGGAAAATTTAAAATTTCGCTTATCTCCTTGGCTGGGCTTGGTTCGGCTCGAATTGTCTGTTCTTATCTCCTTGGCTCGAAGTCCCACGGCGTGAACATTCTCTTCCAACGATTGATTAAGGTGTCGCTGTCACGGTTCACACCCAGTGGGAAAGCTTATTTTCTGAACCAGCTATCTTATATTATTATATGATATTTGGCAAGTTATCTGGTATTCAACGATTTGGGAAACTTTTGAGCAGACAGATCAGTGTGCTTTGAGGAGCAATAGCCAAGACAGGTTTACCAGCTCTGCATTTACTGCTATTTTTTCTGTGAGGCCGATCTTCCATAGTTTTTGCCTAAAACAGGTATGTGTTTTAGCTTTCTCTTTGTTTTCTTAAAAAATAGCTCCTTGAAGATAGGGTGTAGAAACTGCAGGCAAAATTTTCATGTATGTTTTAGCTTCTGGATCCTCTCCAGTGCCATTCCTGCCTCCTCTGTAGCCTCCTCTATATCCACCTCAGGCACCTCCTTAGTTGTTCCTGGGGTCACCTCCTCAACTCGAAAATAATTTCTTTTGAATCATTTTTCGATTGTATGGAGGGCGCAACAATTGTTCCTGGGGTTTTCGATTGTATGGAGGGCACAAAAGTTGTTCCTGGGGTCACCTCTTCAACTCGAAAATAATTTCTTTTGAATCATTTTTCCATTGTATGGAGGGCACAACAGTTTTCATTAGTATTAGTATTTGGAGGGCATTTCTCTGTCGAGGCGTACCATCCCACTTTCTTTGGTTATCAAAGAGTTTTCCCTGATCAGTTCCTGCCCTGCAATCATCTTTGACATTGCTCACATGCCCATCATAACTGAAAATGGGCGGATGAATTCAAAGGCATCTCCACTTCCCCTAAATTACTTTTTTTGTTTGCACATCAAATCGAAGGTTTGAGGAGATGATTGATCAAGAGGGGGCACATGTACGCCTAGTGCCGATTTTGGTGGAGATTAAGAAGGGGACCCTCCGCTCTCAGTTTTTTGTAAAGTTATGATTATGCTTAGGGCATATCTTATGAATCATTAGGGGTGATGGATCCTTTGGGTAAAAAACCTTGACAAATTAGATCTCTTTTGTGGAGAGTAGAGTGAAGGTTAGCCATTTCGTCTGCGGATGGGGAAGATTTGCGATCGCACACACAGACATTTGAATTGCAGAGACGGAAGTAGAAGAGACAGGGACCATAGCAGAACGAGGAAAGTAGAAAAGACGCACAACAAGCGATATCATAGCAGAACGAGGAAAGTAGAAGCGACAGGGACCATAGCAACTTCCTCCCACTCTAGCGAGAATCATTACATCCCGTCGTATACCCTACCAGATTCCCAGTCGTTGCAGATTTCGTCATAACCTGTCATCTCAAGGTTAAAATTATATTAAAACACCCGTGACTATTGACCTTCCAAAAAATCATAAAAATTTTGTTCTTGGCACTTCTGCACTTGCTAAGACAACGATGAAGGAAAAAATACTGGTTGTGGCTGAGCAGTATACGGATATCTACACCGCAACCCAAAACTGGGTGAATCTAGCCGATCTTGCATTGCAAAACCTTGATAGGGGTATACCGATTTTATCAATATGATACATATGTTTGTATAGTTTTTTATTTTCTTAATCATATGACGAAAACCAGAATACAAGAATATGGGTTTCAATGCTTCACAACTGTTAAGTTCTTGAGGCTCGGTTGCAACTTGGAGAACTAGGAATATTTTGAGAAGAGTATATATATTTTTTTCAATCCATGTCCTTGCCTTGCAGGACATTGAAAGGGGTATATAGATTCTTCTCAATGGAAAACAATTGCCGTTTGTGTGGTTGTTTATGATCTTGCCATTTATTCACGTATTTTTGTAATATGTAAAAAGTTGCAACCTCATTAAATGACACTTACACAGCTAGAATACACCAGTGCTACCTCTAGAGAGATAAAATCAGCTGCGTTCATCTGATTCCTCAGTGCTCAAGATACTGGCCCATTGTATGCACATAATCGAAGGGATTATCCTTCGCTTTGACAAGTGAAATAGCCAGTAAACTCAAGGCAGCAATATCAAGATGAGTCCATATGTGCTACATTATTAGATTGACTTGGTAAACTGATATCTTGTTGTCTGTTCAGATTGTTGGGGCTACCTTTAGATTCTTTCTTTTTGATTGTACAGACTTTAAACACATACCCAACCCATTTCCTTGTAAGCATTACTAAGCATAGGATGATAATATGGGGCATTTTCTTGGATCGGATTCCAGCTTAGTTATTTCCTCTGCTTTTGGGCATATGTAAAGTTAAGTGCATTTTAATGGAATGTGATTGCTTGTTTCTGTGTTAAGATATCTGCAAATTTCCTTGCTGACACTTTCACATCAATGTAGGAGAAGTCCTTATAATCAAATGGGTATTTATCCCAGGAGTTTATTCTTGCGCATTCTCAAACTTTCAAGGCTTGCATATGTGCCATAAATCATAGACAAGTACCCAGACTTGGAAGAAAACTCAAAGTTAGAACCTCTTTTGACAGCGTATAGGTCCTCCTCATAAGACAGTTGTAGAGACTTCTCCCTTCAACACGGTTATGGATTTGTTGTAGAGAAAGACTTAGTTATGGATTTGTCTGTCTCAAAAAACAAAGGAGTTTTTTATATCTAAATATGGAGGGAAGTAGGGCCTTTTTTGGGAAAATTTGCTTTCAATCTCATAATATCCGACCACTAGATTTCAAATTTATTCTTCAATATGTTATTTAAAACCTCCCATGACATTTTTCATTTAGTGTAATAGAATTTGGCCTTTGTTCCCAAAAATATTTTCTAAATAGAGTGCCACCATTTACCAGTCCTAAAATTTGAGTGATTTCCTCAATATTATTTCAATTGTAACCTTTAGGATTAGCTTTCTGTTTGCATCATCTTTCATGCCAACATTAGAATTCGATATTCTCCTTTCTAATGCCAGCCAATTGTTCTTAAATATTCCAGCTATTGTCACAGTTATCTTTATGTCATCTTGCATACCTGAAAGATATACTAGGGTTAATTATATGTTGCAACATTACAATTTTCATCAGGCTTAGAATTAATAATATATAAAACAATATAATGATAGCTGGCCAAACCAAAATTTTGGACTCTACCTACATCATCTCCATGTCTGATTTCTCAATATTTCCATGCATTCTACAGGCGTAAAGCAAGGAACTGTAAATACTTGTGAAAGATAAATTTTCAATAACACCATATGCATCATTCATGCACCCACTTAGACTGTAAAGTTTAACCAAGGGCATATTGCATTGCTCTGGGGAAAATTCCATAATATTGACTTATGCATTGAAAATAATGTCAGTTCTCATCAAGTAAACCTGAATGGCTACAGGCAGAAAAAGCACCAAGAAAGTGACATGATTGGGCTTGATGTGCTATGCTTAACCTTTTCAGAATGAAAAAGCTGAATATTATTATATGAGGGATATAAAGTTCAAAATTTACATCATATACACTCCCATTTGCAGAGAAAACCAGATGAAATCACCATGGGAGAATTCCAGTGAATAGCTAAGGAAAATTTGACTGAAACATAGTGTTCTGGGAGATCTCCAAAACAAAACATGATCACATAGAGAAACAGGAAACATATGGATGTACAGAAACATCATGTACACCATCCATAAACAAGATGATAAAAGAAACAGCCACATAAAGATCAGAGACCCGTCCATGGAAACCTGTGAAGAAAACAGAAATGAAACTAGAAGTCCGGCAAAATAAACTCTTGGATATGATAGCTTACTCCCTCAGATAGAACCTGCAAAAACCAAAAACCAGTAGCATCCTGTAGACCTGTTTTAGACAGTGAATCTGCCAGATAATTTTTGTCTCTGCGAATATGGTGGATAGAACTACCAACCATGGAATCCCAGAAAAAACTGATCCTGCCCATCCAGCCAATCAAATGTGGAACTATAATATGGATCTTATCAGAGATGTAGTCGACCATAACCTTCGAATCCCCAAAAATGGAAACATGCTGTAGATTAAGGAAGAGGCAAAATTTTAATAACCCTGCGAGAGCCTTGGCCTCCGCTTTACTATTAGAACCACTCCCCCCCTTCCAGTGAATGGAGAACTGAGTGCTTTCATCTACCATGATCAGGATGCCACAGCCACATGTGCCTTGCTGTTCCGCACCGTCGAAATACGCCTTTGGGAAGGGAGAGATTTCCAAAGATTGTTCAGTGGATTCGCCCCTTCTTTGGATAATAGCTTTCTGTGGAAGGGCTTCATAAGTAGCAACGATTTTAACAAAGATTTCTGAGCTAGCCATTTTTGAATCGTTAAAAATGATGTAGTTCCGCCATTTCCAGATGTGCCACAGGGTAGAGATTATTATCCTTTGCCAATTTAACTTCTGTACGCTGCACCAGAGGAGCATATCCATTATTGAAGCATGTGCCTTGAGTTTAATTCCATAACTGTTCTCCAGAAACTGCCAAATTTGCTGAGAACGATAGCATCTTATGAACAGGTGATCATTATTTTCCCCTTCAGATCTGCACAGAGGACATATGCCTGGACCGATCCATCCGCGCTTCCTCAAATTCTCCCAGGTTAAAATCTTATTATGAAAGGTGAGCCACGCGAAGTGTATCATTTTCGATGGACAGCCATCCTTCCAGTAAATGTGAGGAAATATCGGATTGATCGGGGATCGTTTTGATTGCAAGATGTGCTGATATACTTCTTTGACCCTTATATTATTCATCTCCTTTGAGTGGCTCCATATTAAAAAGTCAGATTCCACATTGCGAAATATTCCACAATTCCTAAGACTCACCCTTATGAGATCCCACTGATTTGCTATCGAGTGAGGCATCTGAAGTGTGTCTGCGCTTTTCCATAGTGGAATAGGCCCCTGCCATTCATCAATCAGACTATCCCAATAGAAATATCCCCTTCTGTGGAAGAAATTCAAAAGAGATTCAGGAATTTTAGACACCCCGCTGCTTCCCTTAAAATGATCTTTGCCAATAAGAATCTTGCTACCATTTTGAAAATGCCAGATATGATTCTTCATAAAATAAGATTCAATCTTGCGGAGGCTATTCCAAATAGATGATCCATATGGCACCCCGATCATTCCTTTTCTGTACCAGAAAATAAAATCCTTCCTTTTTAAATATTTCGCCTGAATCATGTTACACCATGGACGAACACCATGAACAGCTCTCCACAAAGATTTGCATAAAAGGGCCCTTCCAAAAGATTGCATATCAAGTAAGCCCCAACCGCCCATGTTCTTTGGCAAAGAGATGCTGGCTAATTTTGTGAGATGAAACTTCCTCTTGTCTGCTTGGCCTCCCAGATGAAATTGGCAGACAGTCTATTCAAGCTTTTAATAATGCTTACATGAATAGCAAATAAATGAGCCCAGTAGATCGTGAGCTGATTCAAAACTGATTGTACAAGAACTACTCTTCCCGCCAGTGTTAGACACTTGAATTCCCATGCTGATATCCTTCTGTGGAATCTGTCAAGGATCCAACTCCAATCGGATTTTGTGTAGCCATTTGCTTTGATCTGGAAACCCAAATACTTCATACCACAGCTGATAGGTTGCGCTTTGATTCCAAATAGTTCTGATAACCATCTGAAAGTTTTTAATAATTTCATAGTAACATGTCCAGGTAACCCTTCAAGTTTCTAACTTGATGAGGACATCCAGCTGGAATAAAAGCTGCCTCACCAAGGTGTTGTTCAAATGTCCATGGCTCTACTTGGTATTCCTCTTTCAATTTCTTTTTATGACCTTCATTCAAGCAAAAAGTTTGATCATGAATGGGGTGGACAACCGAATCAACCGATACATTTCTGCTATGTCTGAAGTCTTGACAGTGCTTTAATAAATAATCCTGTAACTTTGGTATGTCCTCTCTCCGGAAAATGTCCCAAAGAGCCCCACCACGTGTGACATCTAAACTATTCTCTCTATTGGCAATCCTTCCTTCCACCTTTGTTGGTATTGTACCAAGATCCTTTTGTTCACTACTATGAGCTTTCCACTTTTCTGAACCATCATATTTTGCTCCATCTATATCCCAATTTTGCTCTTCCATATAATCAAGATACTTTGCCCTCAAACTAGATTCAATGTCATTATCATTAAGGCATTCATCAATAGTTTGACTTGAAGAAACTTTTCTGTTGCTTTGAGACACAGAAACATCAAATGATGATGCCTCAATTTTAGTTGTTTTTCCTCTCTCTTCTTCACCAAAGGAATTTCCAATCCTATCTGAGTCTTCATAAAGTTCTTCCGAGTCTAATGCTCTTAATGATCTTTGAATTTTATCTATCTTAAGTTGCTGCCACCCTGGGAACTTGACTTCAGCTGTATGAGTCAATACATTTACCACATCATACATATCACAGTGCAGCTTAGTAACAGAATCACCTCGGCCAAGTTCTTCACTTGTCCCATAAGCAATGTAAGTTCTGGGTCCTATATCAGGCTTTAAGCAATTATCAGGAAGCTTTGCTGCCAGATTAAGAAGGCCCCATTCAGGATGTGTGTACTCATGAAAGGGCAATGCATTAATGAATTCAGCTCTATGGCGTGGTAAACGTTCTTCAAAGAAATTTCGTGGTGGCCAATCCTTCAGCTTCAACATCAAAGGCCAACCATTTTTATGCATTTGACCATCTGCGTACCCTTTGAAAAATTGGTTGACGCTGATTTCAATTTCACACCAATTTAAGCAATCAATGGCCTTTATCTTTGTCTCCTCATTAAACTTGCCATTCATAGTCTCTCGAACAGGCCGCAACATGACCAATGGGTCCCAGCTCAGACTGGAAGTGCCTTCAAGAACATTCTGCACAATGACCGGTTGACCTCTAATCCAGTGTTTCTGGAAATGCTCAAGGCCTTCTTCTTTAGTATCCTGTACAGTTGGACAGTACAAATAATTCACTGTTGTCCTTCCTATGAGCTGCTTGGCGTAAATTCCTTTCAGAATATCCATTTTTCCCATAAGAACCAGACTTGAAGCATGAGGTACAGGAGTGAGAAATTTTCAAGCCCTCTGCGACTTTGCAGCTGCTGGCCATTTCCTCTGCCTCTTTGTCAAGTTTTGCAATCATATTCATTCTATAAATGCGTTTTAATTCTAATAAATGACAACCACAGCCACCATATTCGGCATGGAATGCTACCATCACTATTAGCCTTCCAATCTGGTAATCTGTCTGTAGGGTCTACAGTGCTATTGCTAGTAACCTGGGAGTGAAGCTCCCAACCTGATCTTCCGCCCGACACCTTTGTTTGCTTATTTCTTGGTAATCCCTCTCTAGAATAACCTCTATCTGTAGACTGCTGTTGGGCCAATTCTGCTTTACCACCACCTGGTTGACAACCTTCTCGAAGCCCCCGACAACAACTGAGACAAAGATCATATGAACAATATGGGCATTTCCGATGGTAATCAACAATTGATGTCTTGCAGTTGTCACAGAACAGATGCTCATCTGCATTAAGTTTGGCTTTAGGAATCTCCGGCTTTATTGTTGGTTCACCTAATGCCTTATTATTATATTCCATAACAGACATCCAAGAATATATGTGTGACATCAATTTGCTTGATTGCACATCAATTCTATCTTTAGCGGAAGAATGTGCTTTTAGCATTGAGAAGACGTGATCGTTCAATGTTCTCGACTTCTTTGCATTTTCCAGATCCTACCCATAATTCGTTGGTTTTGATGTTTCTCTTGATGTCAAATATGTTATTACTACATTATCCACTTCTACAGCATTAATATTTGTATACACAAAGTCAAATAGGTCAAAGTGAAGTATATTATTGTACAACCTCCCCAAGCTACTAAATCACCAAATCGTTGTTGATTTCCTATTAAATCTTCAATCATCTCTCCACAAAATACAAATTGAAGGCTGCTATAAATCCAATAGAAATCTCTTGAGGAAGTAATGTCGATGAAACCTTTCTTTAGAGTTGGATCCCATTTATCACGCACCATGTCCAAGGCTACACTCATGAAAGCAAGAGTGTAGTCTAAAACACTTCCTATCTGTATATTGCTGATATAGAATGAATAAGTTGCTTCAACTTGCTTGGACATGGTATGAATGATGATGGCTAGAAGCAAAGTGGATGTGACAAAACTTCATTTGTTGCAGCATTAAAAATAGTTACAATAGAATTTTTACCACCTTCCAGAATTATTTTCTATTTTCATATGGAGCATATAGATTAAGGATACGAAATCTTGTCAAATAACCCCGACAATATCCCGATAAAATGATGCCAACGAAGGATTTGTAAGCCAAAAGGGAGAAAATTTTGGGATTCCATATAGCGGAAAGACCTCCAGAATTCCTTAGTGGATTGGTTGTGTAGACCGCCCAATTTGGGCATAAAATCAAGAGGATATTTTGAACTTTGTCCCTATCTACCATTGTTTCCTGTAACAACACCAAAGCAGGCTTTTTGGTTTGAATTATATTATGCAGTGTTCGACAAGACTGTAGTGATCCAAAACTTCTGATATTTAATGACATGATCCTCAATTAGATTGGGTTGCTACGGGATAGTCTTCTATAAGGACCCGTGAATATGAGGTCTTTGTTTCTTCGTATTAGTAATAAGAAGTTCCTAGATCAATGTTTGGATAGAGAGTTGCTTCATTGGTTTCAGAAAAGTAAGTGTTGAGCTCTGACCCAACTCCATTACATGAGGATATATTTTTGTATTTAGTATCCTTTTTCTTCTTAGTTGATCCATTTCTAGGGAAATCCATATTATTAAAAGACTTTGTCTCCTGAAAAAGGTCTTCTTAACTGATAACGATTCGAGGCCCAGTGATTCATCCATTTTTAGATTTTCCACATCAACATCAATTAAGACAGGGGAAGTATTTGCTTGTATATTATCATGTTGAGAAGGATATGTTGCATAAGGCCTCAATTTTGGATGTTCACTGGGTTCATTTCCTTTTGTAATATATCGAATTTGGCCAACCTCCTGAGTGAAATTTTTATCTTCATTATTCGCCGAGTTTCCCCGTCCATATGGCCTATCTTGGGAATCTATTTCTTGAGTATTAATTCCTGGAGTCAACATACTGTTATCCTTTCTACTACTATTGTTTATAGGAACTTATTCTAGCGCAGGCACCTACACTTCATTTGGCAGCTCCCAAGGGGCATGTTCTTTCTTGGGAAAAGTATGATTTTGATTTATGCCTATAGCCTTACCATACATTTTGATGTCATCCCAACCAAGTCTATGTAGGAATTTCGCTATTAGATGTATGGTATTATGGCATCCCAAACATCTAAAAGGGGTTCCCCAGTAATCCACTCGTTTTATGATAGATTGTGTACTCTAATAGATATCAAGGGTAGCCGGGAGACCTTCTATGGAATCTGGTTCAATGAAAAACCATGCTACTCATTTTTCTAGAAGGCCAGCACACCCTTCATCGACATAATAGAATTTTCCTATCTTGTTGGCAATTTCCATGATTTCCTTCTTGGTCCATAGTTCCAAAGGAAGGCCAGGGAGTTTAACCCATATGTATTTTCGCTGGGGATCTTCTTTAATAGGATTAAATCTGACCGTCTAATTCTACAAGCATAAAAATCCCCTACCTTTCATGCATGAGATTGAGCCAATCCTATCTGCATCTTCCACTGTCATGAAGTGGAATCCAAACCAACTATTGAGGAGCATGCTTACCTTCGGTCTATTTCCAACAATACAGAACCAACATTCTGCACCCATTCTTTCATTTGTCCACTAGACATCCTAATGTGTTCCCAGTGGTCCACCAATACCTTATGCTTCATCTTTACCACATTATCCCAATATATATCAATACCCATAATGAGTTTTTGTATCTGTTCTTGGGTCTTGATCGATTTCTTTTACGTTTGTCTATTTTTTTTTGGATCGGGTTCCATTTGAAGATTCCTTTCCAAGATATGTATCTGAGTCCTCATGTTGGGATGTTTTCAACAGGCCAATGGATGTGGGAACTTGATTTGGTCTTCCCAGTCTCTCGCAAATTCATTTTCTATGACTATCGATACTTCTATAATTTTCCTGTCATCATAAATCTATTCCATAGAAAAAGATTGACCAACCATGTCAATATTGACTATTAGAACTGCATTACTTTTTAAAGCCAATGTATTGGTCAGCACAATGCTACTACATATGGGTTAAAATAAAATCCAAATAAAATATGAAAGTGTGACCGATTTTATTTGTACTATAGAACAAAGGCTAGTGGGTTAATCTCCTAAAACAAGGTGTTAACATAGTCTGTCGAGAGGTACATTTTGCATCAGGATAACCCCTAGACTGCTATCTTTTTATGAGGAAGCAAAAACATGGAAAATGTTTGGTTAGGTAGGAATACAACTTGTCAATTTGGTCTAGCTTGAGTGATTAAAAGAGAAGGTTGTTAGGCTCTCCACCATTTCATGGATTGATATAGTGATGAGACAAAAGAGGCTCTCTCTTGAGACTTGACTAGGTGATTCATAACAGTTGTGGTGTTGGTGCCTTAACTTAGCCAGAAAATGCCAAAACTCTATTGATGCACAAAATTTATTACTGAATCTACCTTAGAGTATGCCATAGTCACTGAATATGACATGCATGGTTTTACCAACGAGGCCCTAAACTTTTGAACAATGAAACTTTACATTGGTATCCTGGCAGTAGCTGCATTGGTCTTATTAGCATTACACCACTTTTAATATGGGTCTTCACAACAAAGAATCACCATTACACTTTTTTGATTTGTGTTAAAAATAAACATAACACGCAATAGATTTCTTTTGGCATGCAATGTTGTTGTTGGTAGTTTTCTTGTATTTGTGCCACATGTAAAGCTAACATGCATTAAATTTCTTTCACCTTGCAATATTTTTATTGGAAACGTGCTTGTGTTTGAGCTAGAAACTATGCTAGATTTCTTTTTCTTTGCAATATTGTTGTTGTCAATTTGGTTGTTTATGATAAAAGGAAATCTAGCAAGTGTTAGATTTCCTTCACCTTGGCAATGTTATTGGAAATGTTGTGCTTGTGTTTGGGCTATAAGTTGTGCTAGATTTCTTTTGCTATGCAATATTGTTGTTTTCAATTTGGTTGTTTATTATAGAAGGAAATCTAACACGTGTTAGATTTCCTTCACCTTGGTAATGTGCTTTTGTTTGTGTTAGAAGGAAATATAGCATGCACTAGATTTCTTCTGGCATGAAATGTTGTTTTTGGTAGTATGCTTGTATTTATGCTACATGTAAAGCTAGCACGCGTTAAATTTATTTTACCTTGCGCGTTGTTATTGGAAATGTGATTGTGTTTTTGATAGAAGTTGTTGGATTTGGTTTTCCCTACAATGTTATTGTTGACAATGTGCTTTTGTTTGTGCTAGAAGTAAATCAAGCGTATGCTAGATATCTTTCACATTGCAATGTTGTTTTTGGCAATGTCATTGTGTTTGTGCTAGAATAAACTTTAGAATGTGTAAGATTTCTTTTACTTTGAAATGTTTTTGTGAGTAATATGCTTCTATTTACGTTAGAAGGAAATTTAGCATGTGGTGGATTTCCTTCGCCTTAGAATATTCTTATTGACAATGTGCTTGTTTGTCCTAGAAGGAAATCTAGCACGTGCTAGATTTATTTGACCATGTAATGTTGCTTCTAGCAATATGCTTATGTTTGTAGTAGAAGGAATGATATTGATTGTTAGCTCTCATTTGAGGAAACAATGTTTCATTACATACAATATTACTACCATACTATTTTAATTTTTGCATCTATATTACTTTTTCGTAAGTTGTGTGTTTTTGTGAAAATATAAAGTCACACTTTACATGGTTCAACCTTTTAATTACAAGTTACGATTTAATTGTTGTTACAGAATTAATACAAGCTACAATGGAAAATATAATTTTGGCAAAAGGGGACTATGTTGATCTCCTTATTAATGATCAAGTCATTGGGCTAGGAAGGGTCGAATTTGCAGAGTCTGGAACTTATTATGTTGGAGAAAGGGTTAATGCTGGTTATGTTACAATTTTGATAGTTGATGTAACTCAACCACATTTGATTGATGAGGATGTTAATGAAGGGGACATACATCCATGGAAGATCATGGGTTTGAGACACAACATAGGTAAATCAAAATATTGAAGCATGTATTATATATTATTGATAGCATAATAAATGTTTTTTTGGAGTAAATACTAACCTTATTTACATTCGTTTATAGGTGCAAATGTTTCTTCCACATTTTCTATTGGAGCCAAGGTAGATCTTCTGCAACATGGAGTGAAGGTGGGCGAGGGCTCCATATTCAATACAGAGCTTGGGCATAAAGTGCATGGAAAGATGGTAAAGAAAGGATGCATAGTGGTTAAAATCGAGAAGGTGTTAAAACATAATGCTCCTCTACCACATCCAACAGGATTTGAGCATACACTTGGGGGTGCATTAGAATCTTATGAAATTTGGCCAGAATCAGATTTGGAGCCTCACTGTCATGATCATGCCACAAATATTCCCCAAGATAGGGTTAGATTCATATGTACAAAGGTTTCTCTTACACATGAATGCATGGGAACAAGCATGTGCATTGCCAAAGGAATGCTAGTTAATGTCCGCGAGGATGACATTGTTGAGGGTGAAACACTAGGTGAAATGGATTTTGGTGTTTTTCTAGAAGAGATAGATGGAAATTGTGAGATATGTAGAATTGGGGATAAGTCTATACAATGTTTGGTTAGATGGCCAATAAATAAGTTGGTGGACAACAAAGGTGTGATATTAAGGGTTAAGGAAAAGTTCAAGGAGCCACCCAAGGAAATGGTGATATGGGATGTTATAGAGGACACAAATCCCTTAAACAATTGGGATGGGTACTTTTGTAATGAAAAAGATAGAAACTCAATTGATATGCATGTAACAAGGCCATATAAAAGGATTAAACAAGTTATGGCTACAAAAAAAATTGCAAAATGTCAAACAAAAATAGATGAAGAGAAAGAAATTCGAGTTTTGGCAGCAGATGTATGTTGTAGAAAAGATTGTCTTCAACATGTGGATAGGAAGGCCATTGCAGGTGCTAGAAGGGATATGAGACAAATAAATAAAAATGGTACTAGAGAATTTGTCTTGAATTCACTCATGTCAAACACAGTCATGTCAAAGGGCCATGGCCATGGCCATGGCTTACCACCTATTGCTAGAAATGTAAAGGACATGAGATTTAATGGGAATATTATTTGTACGAAAACATGGTATAAGATACATAAAATTCCTCAACGAACATTCTATAACTACCAGCATTATTTCCAACATGGACAGATCAAAGCTATTCATGGTAACACCAACACATGCAAAGCAAGAACTCACACAGTGGCAGCCATATAAATATTGCACAAAATTGTAATGGATAATTCAGATTTTTCACCAAACCAAACACGTCAAGTTGAAGAAGATGGAACATCTGCTCCTTTAATATTGCTTCCTTCGACTTACACACAAAATTCTTTGTTAAAAGAGATCAATGAGGCTCTTCAAAAGCTCAATTACCCATCAATATCACAGTCAACAATGAGCAAGATTTGGAATACTAAGTTTTGAGATGTGGCATTTTCAAAGAACACCAACTTCAGTAAATGCAGTGAATGTATTGTGTTGAAAGCAAAAATGAAGTCAGCAACTACAAAAGAGTTGGAAGAAAAGGCACGAGGTAGGTTGAAGAAACATAACAAGATTGTTATGTGTGGAAGATATTGCTACTATGCCCATAGAATTATGTCAGAGCGGTTTCCAAAGGAGTATTTGAGCATTATCCATGATAAAATGGACAAAACAAAGACTTCAATCCCAAGGCTACGTGTCAAATCAAAATCTATTGTAGGAACAAATTTAGGTTTGTCATTGACAAGTATGCTTACACATGGGCATAAGGCAGGAGGTTTTGGTCATTTCTCCTTACCATTTGTCCATATGGGATCACAATTTACTATTACATCTCTTGCAAAGTGCTTAAGGGACCTTGAAGACCCACAAATGGATATGTATGGTGATCTACTTTATGAAAGTGGAATTTCAAGAAACCCACTTACAAATGCATTAATTGACACCTCTATTTACTCAAAATGTCAAGGGTACAAGGATGATTTTATATCTCATGGAAGTTCAAAAATTCAAAATGTTGATTTTAAACCTCTTCCTCCACATTTGTTGTTACAGTTGGACAATGCAGCAAGTGATAATAAGAATCGCTATCTTTTCATGTTTCTATCGCTTTTAACTGCACCTGGTGTCTTCATCACTATTGAGGTTGGGTTCTTGCCTGTGGGGCACACCCATGAAGACATAGATGGAACCTACGGAAGAATGTCTTCCAACCTAAAAAGTAAAGATATTTATTCTCTACCTGAAATGATGGTTACATATCGCACAATTGAAGAAAATCGAGTGTTTCCACCTACACTTATTGACAAGGTCTATGACTTCAAAAGTTTCCTTAATGGATACATCAAGGAGGGAAAAAATGCACTAGATGGACATCTTAATGTCCAATACTTCCAATTTCTTGTACTCAATGATGTTCCAGTACTAAGGTACAAAGAATCAATTAGAGATATTGAGTGGTCAGAACCAGTTGAGTTATGGAATATAGATGATGAAGGCCGACCTATAATTCCCATAGGGAAGCCATCTTTCTTAACTTCCAAACAAAATGATGTCTATTTAAAAGAACTAAAGGAAGGGATAACATCATACATCAAAATGTGGAAAGACACTATTGGGAACGAGGATTCACCAATTGTTACAGAGGAATGGAAAAATAAAGTAGTGTATTGGGAAAAAGTTCTTGATACATTAGATGGAATCTATAATGATCATAGAATAATAGATGGAAGTGATTCATCTTCTGAGGGTTTCTGGCCCAGGACAAGGCACATTGTTGATGTTGATCGTAATGCACTCCAAGTAATGTCAAGTATTATGGATGGAGATTTTGATAATGTGATAGATGAACCAATACATGTTGGACCCAAATGCAACAAGCCAAAACCAACTTTCAATCCGATGATTGATGTTGAGAAAGGAAAGATGTTGCTAGTTAGATCAGGAAATGAGGATGCAGGAGAGGTGATTTGGATGGCAAAATCCATCTCAAATATCTTTAGGGATAATGAAAGTGAGAATCTTCATGTAAAGGTTGACTGGTGGAAGCCTATGTCAGGGAAATACAATGGAAAATTTTTAGAGCAATATTGGGTACCAAATCCTGATGACACAGAACTTGGCTCTATTCCAATTAATACCATAGTGTGGGCATGGATGCCAAAGAAAGAACATTGCAAGAAGACCAAGATAAATAAATATGGTGTAGAAGCCATTCTTGATCTACTTGAGCGAATATCTTAAGAGTAGGTTTATATGATTCATGAATGTAATTTTTTTTGAAGGATCTATTAATATACATTCATACACACTTTTCCATATTTGTTGTATATCAAATATTCTCTTCATATTCTTTTTGGAGGAGTTTTATATTATTTAATATTTCAATGTAATCATGTGTTATACAAATTACATGACAATGCCATAAAATATTTAAGTTTTCAAGGATTTATTTGACCAACATGACTTCTCACC
This sequence comes from Pinus tabuliformis, assembly GCA_031772625.1. Taxonomy (NCBI): domain Eukaryota; kingdom Viridiplantae; phylum Streptophyta; class Pinopsida; order Pinales; family Pinaceae; genus Pinus; species Pinus tabuliformis. The sequence continues at coordinate 879,440,122 of CM062808.1, read as the reverse complement.
ATATCAAATATGCATAATCAAATTCAATAATGCACTTAAAAACATCTTCTAAACTTGGTTTATTAAAAAAACAATGGAGTACCTAATTAGTATTCTATTTAATATAAACCATTTAAACACTTAATGAATAAATGCTAGACACTAGATATAATGTTTGAGGTGAGTTTTTCTTAATTTTCCTTATTATAATTGATATAAATCAAATTCACTATTTTGTTGCACTCTAATTTATAAAAAAAATATTTTGATCATTGAACAACACAACTAGAATTATAAAATATTTCCTCTTATAGATTTTGAAGTGTGCCAATATTGTACTAGTATAATTAATTTGTACTCAACGTAGGAAAAATAGTTAGTGTCAATTTAAAATGGTCAATAATAGTAAGAAAAACAATATTAGTATATTCTTAAATAACTTTATAGGTAAGTTTTTTTTTGCAAAATCTATTATTCACGAGTCAAATTTAATACATAAATATAAATGTTAATGATAATAGAAATAATGTAAGGAATCTAAGTTTTAGTCGAATATTATTCATGAGTCAAATTTAATACATAAATATAAATGTTAATGATAATAGAAATAATGTAAGGAATCTAAGTTTTAGATGAATGTTAATATGTTCTTTTCAATATAATATCCTTAAACACTACAGGAATAAAAACTAAACATTTGTAATAAATAACTTAGTCAATTTTCTCTCTTTCTTGTTGTATTTGAAAATAATCAAATTGTACTACTTTGTTACTATTCTAATTCATGATTGATTTTGATCATTAAAATGATCAGTAATTGAGATGAGAGACTCATTTTACAACCCAATATGGGGGGAAAAATAAAAATTATGTTCTAAATAGAAAAATAAAAGAAATGAATATTTTGTAAAGTAATTAGAAGTATATAAAATGTGTGAATTAGATGTTTAAATTTTATACTTTTCAAAAAAATTCAGCTAGAGATATAGAGAAACTATTTGAAGATTTATGTTAACTAATTTATGTCAATATCAACTTCATATATATCTATATATAAGAAAAAAAAAAATTATGGTTAAAATTTTTATTTGGTGGTATATCTACTCTATTTAGCATTCAAAAATACAGTTTCACCAATGAAAAATAACACATTGTATCTTTCATTGAAAATATTTGTTCACCAATGAAAAATAACACATTGTATCTTTCATTGAAAATATTTGCACGTGAAGAAATTTGATCCCTACATCTGCACTTAAAATGGATCTATGATGGTATATATTGGACACATTACTATGATCATTTGTCATTAAATAACTTTATACTTAAGATATAGCTTGCATATTAATCTATTATTCATTAAGTAGGCCTCAAGTTTTTAACATAAAAGTACAAATAATAAATAAAAATAAATTATGCTACTACTTGCATTCAACATTTAATTTGATCTTAAAAAAATATTTTCTCCTCAACTCTTAAATGGTGCAAACTTCCCACAATAGTATGTAATGTTGATGGTGATAATGATGATTATCATCCACTAAGACCAAATATGGTATATAAGAAGGTAAAAAGATATTACTAAATGTTATTTTGAATTTTATTGTTATGCTAAAAAAACATTAAAAGAAGTGTTTCAAGATCATCATAATTTTGTTTAGTTAAACAATCTCGAAGGTTGGTTGCGTCACAAATATTTTGAAATTTAATTCCAATATGAGTATAAACTGGATGATCTATGACAATTTCTAAATCTTCAACCATATTACTAGTGTTGCAAAGGTGATAGCCTTTTTATTGTGCTAACACTCTTTTAGTAATAATCATAACTTAACACATACATGATATTTTACTATATATTGGATTATAATTAAATGGGTTAATAATAGCAACATAAACATCATTATTTTCATAAAATAACCTTAACAAACTTGTCTTTTAATATAAACCATAAAAATATTAAAAATAGATAATGTAAGGAATCCACATTAAGATGTGAAAGATTTGCTTTTGCAAGTTTATATAAATTTTTTTTATAAACTTTATCATCATAATTTTTACACAAAAAATGGTGAATATCTACATTAAAATTAGTGAACTAAGTGACTTTCTAATTCCTCATTTCGAAAAAAATTAATCTAGTTAAAGCTCTAAATAATGGTATATATTGGACACATTACTAAGATCATTTGTCATTAAATAACTTTATGATATATATTAATCTATTATTATTTAAGCAAGCCTCAATCTGCTACTCACATTCAACATTTAATTTGATCCTAATTTTTTTTTTTTCTCCTCAACTCTAAAATAGTGCAAACTTCCTACAATAGTATGTAATTATGATGGTGATAATGATGATTATCATCCACTAAGACCAAATAAGGTATATAAGAAGGTAAAAAGATATTACCAAAAGTTATTTTGAATTTTATTGTTAATATGCTCAAAATGCATTAAAAGAAGTGTTTCAAGATCATCGTAATTTTGTTTAGTTAAACAATCAAGAAATTTGGTACCGTCACAAATATTTTGAAATTTAATTCCAATATGAGTATAAATTGGATGATCTATGAGAGTTTTCAATCTTCAACCATATTACTAGTGTTGCAAAGGTGATAGACTTTTAAATTGTGCTAACACTCCTTTAGTAATAATCATAACTTAATGCATACATGATATGTACTATATCGGATTATAATTAAATGGGTTAATAATAGTAACATACACCATTATTTTCATAAAATAACCTTAACAAACTTATCTTCTAATATAAACCATAAAAAAATATTAAAATAGTTAATGTAAGGAATCCAAATTAAGATGTGAAAGATTTGCTTTTGCAAGTTTATATAAATTTGTTTTATAAATTTTATCACGATAATTTTACACAAAAAATGATAATTTTACACAAAAAATGGTGAATATCTACATTAAATTAGTGAACTAAGTGACTTTCTAATTCCTCATTTTGAAAAAACTTAATTTAGTTAAAGTTCTAAATAATGGTATATATTGGACACATCACTAAGATCATTTGTCATTAAATAACTTTATACTTAATATGTATCTTGCATATTAATCTATTATTCATTAAGCAAGCCTCAATCAACTTTTTTATTAACATAAAAGTACAAATAATAAATAAAAATAAATTATGCTACTACTCACATTCAACATTTAATTTGATACTATTTTTTTTTTCTCCTCAACTCTAAAATGGTGCAAACTTCCTATAATAGTATGTAATTATGATGGTGATAATGATGATTATTATCCACTAAGACCAAAAATAGTATATAAGAAGGTAAAAAGATATTACTAAAAGTTATTTCGAATTTTATTGTTAATATGCTCAAAAAGTATTAAAAGAAGTGTTTCAAGATCATCATAATTTTGTTTAGTTAAACAATCAAGAAGGTTGGTAGCTTCACAAATAGTTTGAAATTTAATTCCAATATGAGTATAAACTGGATGATCTATGAGATTTTTTTAATCTTCAACCATATTATTAGTGTTGCAAAGGCGATAGACTTTTAAATTGTGCCAACACTTTCTTAGTAATAATTGTAGCTTAACACATAGATGATATTTATTATATCTGATTATAATTAAATGGGTTAATTATAGTAAAATACACATCATTATTTTCATAAAATAACCTTAAAAAAATTATCTTTTAATATAAACCATAAAAACTATTAAAATAGATAATGTAAGGAATCCAAGATTAAGATGTGAAAGATTTGCTTTAGCAAGTTTATATAATTTTTTTTATAAAGTTTATCATGATAATTTTTACACAAAAAATGGTGAATATCTACGTTAAAATTAGTGAACTAAGTGACTTTCTAATTCCTCATTTTGAAAAAACTTAATCTAGTTAAAGTTCTAAATTCTAGATCCATTGAAAACTTCCAAATTTAATGAAATTTGTGTTATATCACTATTTTCTCAAAACCAGACGAGGAACACATTGAACATTTGCACCTCACTTTTGAGAAATGAAGAAAATATGGTCTATCCTTAAATCCTAAAAAATTGTAGTTCGCTCTAAGTGAAGGAAAGTTGTTAGCGAAAATTGTGGCAAAGGAGTGGGTGAATATTGATCCAAAGAGGGTGGAAGCCATCAACAACGTCCCATTGATAAGAAATAAGAATGACATTCATATTTTCCTGGGTAGAATCAACTTCTTAAGAATATTCATACCTAACTATGATGAGATAGTCAAAGAAATCACAGAGATGTTGAAGAAAGATAAAGTGAAATGGATTGTCAAGCCTTCTGAATCATTCTCTAGAATTAAAAGGGATTTTGCAGAAACTCCTTTGTTAATTAGTCAAGATTATAAAAAATAAATTTTCAATTTTTCTTTTGCTTCTCCTCATACACTGGTTGTTGTCTTATTATAGAAAAGTAGTGAGGGGCATGAGAAACCAATAGAATTCTTTAGTCAAGTGTGGCAAGATGCTGATCTAAATGATAAAATTATAGAGAAGCATGCTTATGCCTTGGTTGAATCCCTGAAGTCTTTCAGAATTTATGTCCTGCAATCAAACATAATCGCTTATATTCCTACAACTACAACAAAAGACATTCTAGTTCAGGGTGACAGTGATGGGAAAAGACACAAATGGATCACTAAAATTCAATATTATGACAAGGATATCAAGCCAACCAAGCTCATAAAGGGGTAGGCGCTAGCTAAAATTATCTTGAAGCAAATTTACAAGCATTAGGCATAAATTCATTGGCAAGAGGAGACAGAGAAAGTGGAAATTTGGAGCAGCAACAAGATATTGAAACATCAGCACATAGAATTAAAATGAAGTATGTTGTCTCCCTGGTATAAAACTATTGTGCATTATCTTATTTTTCTTAGGCTTCCAGTGAATTTTGATAAAATTAAATACAGGGCTCTGAGGTTGCAAGCCCGGAAAATTGTTATCTCAAATGGCTAATTGTACCAGAAGGATCCTATGGAGATTTTTCTTTTGTGTTTGGTTGAGTAAGAAATCCACAAAGTAATGGATGAATTTCATAATTGTGTCTATGGAGGACATTATAGTTGGAGGGATACAACACACAAGATCCTTAAAGGAGGTTTTTACTAGCCCAAAATGTTTGGATAGGTTCACACCTATGTTTGGGCCTGTGAGAAGTGCCAAAAGTTTATTCAAAAATAGAAATTAGCACCTTTTCCTCTAATTATTTTTTTGTTGAAGAACCTTTCAAACAATTGGGGTTAGAATTAATTAGGGAAATGCAACCACCCTCTAGCAGTTAGCATAAGTTGATACTCATAGCCACTGATTACTTTACTAAGTGGGTAGAAGCAACCCTAGCTAGGAATGCAACTGATGTGGTAGTTATTAAGTTCATGGAGGAAAACATCCTTTCTAGATTTGGTTGCCCCAAGAAAGTTGTCACCGATAATGCTCAAGTGTTTAAGTCTGCTAAATTCATATATTTCTACCAAAAATATAACATTGTGCTAGGCCACTCCACCACCTATTACCCACAAGGAAATGGATTGGCTGAATCCTCAAATAAAAACCTAGTAAGGATTCTAAAGAAAACAATATCAGAAAATTAGAGGAACTGGGACTCACAACTAAAATTTTCCTTATATGTCAACAGGGTTACCACCAATAGAGTTGCTATAAAATCCCCATTTGAGTTGGTTTATGGAAGGACAACAATTTTTCCCATACAACTAGTGATGCAGTGGCTAAAATCTTGCAAAACATTGAGGAAGAGCCAAGTTATTTGACTAGAAGGATAAATTAATTGTTGGAACTTCAAGAGAAAAGAGAAAAGCGAATCAGAATCGAATCTCTTAGTGAGAAAAAATGAATCCCTTATTTGACAGAAAGGAAAAATATAGATATATGTAGTCTGGAGACTTAGTACTGAGATGGGGTGTCATGAGGGAAGATAAAGGAAAGCATGGAAAATTTGATCCCCTTTGGTTTGGACCTTTCAGGATTGTTGAGGAAAAAAGAGACAACACCTTCCTGATGGAGAATCTAGAAGAAGAAATGTTGGGGCTACCTATGAATGGAAAGTTTCTCAAGCTTTACTTCCAACAGTGAAAGGGTCCACTTTTATCCACTGTAAATACTGGTGAGCCATTTGTAAATAACCATCACTCTTTGTTTTCTATTCCTATTTTTGTTTTATCAAAGTCTAAATAAAACGACTCCATGCCCAAGTAGTAAGGCACTAATCTGCAAGTTCTGAGGGCATTATGTCCAATACAATGTCCCTAGTTGGAGCCAATATTTTTACCCTTCCTCATGTACTTCAATAAATTGATAGATCAAAGTTAGGGCTCATATCCAAAATTCATTTTAAATAAGCTTTTGAATTACTAATAAAACCACCTAAGTCAAAATATAGTCAAAATCAATCATGGGGGCCACTATCAAGTCCTAGAGCTAAAGGAGAAGCTCTAAAATCACAAAATTCACTCATCAGACCCCTATCGAAACATCACACGAGGGGTGAGGAGCATGTTTTACACAGGTGCACATTGTTGGCTAAATTTCAATCATTTTTTCGGTGGATCGCCATCCATCCCCGCACGAACACCCCCTGGAATCATATTGGGGGGTAACCTACTCTGGCATTAAACAAGTGCCCTCCCTGGATGGAATATTCATACGTGGATCCGAAAATCCAAATTCATTCCCAGGGGGAGCATGGGTTCTGGCCTCCTGCAATTCGACCTATCAGGGGATGGTGGGAGTGGTGACCACATACCACCTGGAAAAATTGATAGATAGCTTTTCAACCAAGCACAGATTCAAAGGTAACAATAACTCCACCCGCCCCCACTCCTATCCACTTGTCCCCTCCATCACCCAATCACACCCAACCACGTGTCATCCCCTAGGACATCATACCCATGTTATCTGAACATTTCCCCCTATTACATTATAAAACTCCTCCCCTCACCATTTTCAATTTTTTTTCTCAGCTCTCGGCATAAGCTCTCCCGCTTGTTGCTTTTCCATAATTTTGTTTGAACTCAGCCACTGAGTACCTCCTCCCAACGTAATTTTCTACTCTCTCCATGACAACAAGGAAATATAATTACTCATGTACAACTATAAATTTGTTGAGTAAGTCATAAAAATGAAGAAAACATCCCCCCAAACCCCAAAGGCCTGAGAGGCCGAAACCTCTTCTAGCATTAACCCCCTCATCAATATAGAGGCTCAAGTATCTCACCAAACTTGTGGATATTTCCTAGTTGACCTTCATTTTAACCTATATGGAAACCATGTCAAAGGGAGCACCCATTCTGGGTAGTTGACTCCAGCCTATACTACCAAATCGAACCCACTATGCACCATTTTCCATAATTCGTCTCCTTGTTGGTTGCAGCATACATTGACAAGGAAAACGACTTTGTTTTCTCCTCTGGGGTCAAAATTCTTGAAGTAACCCCATAGCTAATCCAAAAATCCCTGGTTTACCATAGTTATCTAGAACCCCAATAGTTTATTGATGTCACCCAAGTGTATCATTTCTCTACCCCCCCGATCTAATGAGTAGTAGCCTTTCCTACAAGTAGTCCTATACCCTGGCCTACAAGCTTTGCCGATAGCTTACAACTTCCCTGTCATCATCTTTGTTGAACCTATCCAACCCATATTATCCCTAATTTCTCAACTGTTGGGGGATGATTATGCCAGCATAGCCAACAAAGCCACCTTGGGGTTTTTAAGGAAAATGATGTAGGCTGGCCACCTATTTGATATTCCGTCCTACCTATCTAAGGCCATAAGGTTTCAACTACACCATTATTCCACCACAACCTATTTCAAGTACTATTATTCATTGTTCTAGCTGTTTGTTTATACCCATGTGGATGAGTTTGAGTGCCTCGGCCTCAACTTGGTGTATGGAAACAAGTAGAGGAAATCTATGTTTAACTACGACATTGTTGTTATAAAGAGGCCAGATGCTAATGGTTACTCTCAATTCATATCAAATTATATGACCATCGCATATAATATTATCCATGGTTTTTATTCCCCTAAGTTCTCCCCCAGCAAAGAGAGCTTCTCCATCTTACCAAAGACACCAGGGTAGAGGACTGGTACATTTTTTAGGATCACACAGAGATCAGGGTTTATGGGTGTGAAATTCCCCCTTACCATCTACATGTGTTCATGCTTATGAGGATATTTGACCTATAATCCATCAAGAAAAGTCTCAATGCGAACCAGCTCCACTTTTTCCCTGTAAATAAGGGACATATGTTTAAATTGGGAAAACACGTGAGGCCTTTTGTTTTCAACTCTAGATCGGCATTCAAGGTAGTGGAAGCATTACTCAAGAAAATTAATTTCGAGCTGGTAGATGTGTGGCATTATGAACCTCATGGTGTCATTGCTCAAAGGAGGAATAATATCAAAGCTTTCACCTATGAACACGAGTATAGGCATGAAATTGAATGGAAATATAATCTTGATTCATGTCTTATGGATCTAGAAATGGAGATCGAGCTTCTAGCATCCAAGGATAAAGCACAAAAGAGGATCGTGGACCAGACTGGAAATATAGAGATAGAGAATGTACATGCAGCTAAAATGAAAAGACCCAAGAGACAAAAGAAGAGGAACTTGAAACTAAGCCAATGGAGACAAAGCCATATCAACCAAATTTCCAAGTCATCTTGGAGGATCCATCATAATTTTTTGCCTCATCCTCTTTAGAGGTAGCCATATTAGATGCAAAAGGAAGTGCAACTGCTATTGGGTCAAGTTCGCCTACTGGAAAGGCCATTGAAGAAAGAAATAAGAAGGTTAGAGAGGAGATGCAACAAAAAATGGGATCTCACTTAGTTCCATACCATACCAGATGGTTGGCTGCTATGGATTTAGAAAGAAATCAGATGAAATCTTCACTACAACATCCATTTGAACAATGTTTACCATTAGGTTCTCAATTTAAAGCCTTGGATGTTTCATTGGATTTAACAAGTGTTCCCCTGCCATACAAGATAAATTTCCACAAATAGGTTGGAGAGATGTTGTATAGCGATCTGAACATGAATGAAATGACCACCAGCAAGGCCAAGAAGCTGCTAGAAAAGGATACAACTAGGTTGAAACAAGAGAGAGTCAACTCAAGTGTTTTCCACATGCATAATGAGAGATTCAAGGAGTTGTTTGTGAAGTTAGGAGTGAATCCTGAAGATAAAATTGATTTTGAAGCTCTCCTTCAAAGCTCCCAAATAGAAATTGAGGAGTTGAGGCATAAGCTAAAGATGTCAGGTGATGGACCTACAAATTAGACACAAATTAAGGTCCATCTAAACTATCCTAGGCACATAAAGGCTATATTAAATCTCTCCTTCTACACTTAATAATGTTTTAATAGCTTTAATATGTTCATTAAGAAGGTTTAGAGATAATTTGATATTTGTGCCTAATATTATTTATTTTTGTAGAATATTGGGTAGATTATAAAGATTTGGTGGAGGATATAATCTAGGGAATTCCTCCCTTCTGTAGGAAGATCAATGTTGCATAATAAATTAACAAAATATCATGAAATTATTGACAAATTTTGGAGCTCCTTTGATTGAGAAAATCTATCAATGTCTTCCATGTCATTTAATGCAGGTTCATAGTGTTGGGAACTAGATCCATTATTTCAAGGATTTCGAAGGGAAAAGATTCCTCTTTTCAAAGAGAATGCTTCCTCTTCAATTTTTATAAGTAGAAATTCGAATTTTCCTCTAGAGGCATGTATTTATTAGTCTTCTTATGGAGAAAATTTGTATTTTTTGCAGCTACACTTTCATTTCTAGTAGGGATGTACTCAGGTTGATTCAAATAATGAAGTTTGGCGCCATTTTTAACTTCTAAAGCTTGGTATCCTTCATAGGAACTTGAGTATCCTTGGTCTTGGCAATCCCAAGAGCCTTAGAGCTCTTTTTTATAATTTTATTTTCTTCTTTTCACTTCTTATTCACATGCATCTATTATTCTTGTTTTTCCTATTCCTACATTTAGTATTGATGCATCTTTTGCTGTAGGATTGGGTTAAATGATTGAAGTGAGTTTTTTTAAGGTTATTTATAGAGTCACAAGAATTATTCATCATTATAATAGATTTTAAAATTCATATTCATCATTAAGCTACTTGGATTGGTTTACTAGTTCACAAATCTCGAATTTCTGGAAGTCCCTTGTAGCAAAAAGTGGTAATTTTATGCTATTTTTAATAATGTTATAATGAGATTCAACTGATTTGTTTCCATTTTTATTAGGTCGTAAAAGAATTCAAGTTAATAACATAATTTACCCCAATGCATTTTCACTTGATTCGAATAGGCATTTGATAGGTTAACTAGCTCACTAGTTCTTGAATTTCTAGTTTTTAGAGTAGTAATTTTTTATTTTATTTTTTAGCATATGTTAATAGGGGCATTTTGGAGTGATTCCACTTGGAATGGAGTTCTAATGCATCCTACTTAACAAAAAGAATTTGACTCACCCAATTTTCATTTGATTTACTTGGTCATTCGATGAATTATCTCCACCTATAGCAATTTTGTTTTGCTTGTAGCAATTTTGTTTTGCCTCTAGCAACCTCCTGTAGCACTCCTATAGCACATGTAAACTTGAGCATATTTTATCCAAATTCTTGGTTTTTTTACTTAGGATTGAACCATAACCCCTAGGCTCTAAATCCATGATTGAGGAAGAATAAACACCAATTAGGACATGCCTTTTTACAAATTAGATTAGGTCTATTTATTTGAATTCATGCACTTAGGATTTCAATTACAAATAATTATTTTTGCCTAGGATTAATTTCTTTTTAAAGTAACATTTCCATTTCTCCAATTATTTTAGGCTTTGAAGTCATGTAATTCACTCCATTACATCATATTAATGAAATAAGGAAACATTGTATGTTTCACATATAGTGCCGACACCTTTTAAGTTTGTACGAACCCCAGGTTGATAATTAAAGTTGGTAGCCTTAAGAGTTATACCATTCTTGTTGCAGTACTAGGGCTCATCACTTTTTATCAAATTTAGTGGGGAGGTGTCAAAGTATGCATTTTTTTTCTTCCCTAGTTGATTCATTTCTTTTATTTTCTTCAAAAACAAAAAATATTTGCATTAGGCATATCAAAAACATAAAATTGCATTGCATTAGCATTCTTAGTCAAAAAAATAAAATAAAATTTAAATACTTCTCCAACATCACCATCACCATCCGCTTTTGCAGGTAGAAGAAATGGATGGAGATGATGACAATGAAGAAGATACTATTGGATTTCACATTCAAGATACTCATATCAGTGTCCATATGAAGAATATCTCTCCATCTTTCCTTCCCAACTTCCATGCTATGGGGTTAGAGGATCTGGAAACCTTTCTCTTTGAATTTGAAATTGTTTGTAGATCCTATGGTTACTTATTAAATACTCAAAAATTGAAATTGTTTCTAGAAACATTGAAGGATAGAGATCTTAAATGGTTCATTAGTTTAGGGTCTAATTTAATAAGGTCGTGGAATGATATGCAAAAGATATTTCTAGAAAAATATAAAGATCATGATCTTAAAGAAGAAATATTTAGAATGAATAAAAAATAATATGAGAGCCTTGAGGATCTAATAGAGAGGTTCATGCATAATGTTAACAGGGAAAAACTTACATCATTTAGGGTATGACACACTAAAAACCCTCTTTCGTAGAACAATTAGGGATGAGTGGATTGATCTCTTTGATCTCATGAGTAGATGTAATGTATAACAATTATCATTTTGTTGATGGTGCTAGACCCGCCAACATGTCAAGGGGATCTCCCTGGTAAGAAGCCCCAGTTAGACCTTAGACCGTTTGGTGTAGGAATCCCAGCAATGGGTCGTATGGTAATGCCTTGACCGCGATGTATGTTGGGAGCGGGTTCCCCCAAGAGCCTGTTTTGGGGCTAAAAGCCCATGTTTTGGGGTAGAAGGCCCAAATTTTGTAATAAAAATGTAAAGCCTCCACATTTTGTGGTCATGGAGCTCGAAGAGGTCAAAGAGTTGTCTACCCTTGTTTTATGAAGTCTCATTTTGACTATAAAGATCTACCCATGGTCTATGAACCATGGGATTGTATAAAAAGGGATTCTTAGAAGAGTCTAAGGGGGGGAGTGGTAATGGTAAGAAGGATTTTGGGGTAAGAAGTTCTAAGTGTTCTTGATTCTTAGAGTAGGTAGAGGCTTTGCAGCTAAGTGCGCAGAGGCCTAGGCTGGAAGTCTACAACTGAGTGCATGAACCCCTGCAGCTGTGTGCGCAAGGAAAATAGAGTCTATACTGAACTTGAGATATCAATAAAGAGAATTATTCTGCAATCAAAGTGTTTTTTGTCTTTGTTTAATGCATCTGATTATATTATGATCTGGCTTTACATTATAATGCTTATTTAATGTGCGAATGTATCTGATTATATATGTTAATTGAACACAAGCAAGAATAAAAGATTATGTGAAGGTAACTGTAAATGCATGGTAGATTAGGTAACCCTTAAGATAACTTGGGAACTTATACAGTAACTCAATCATAGAGGCAGGTAAGTGACTGGACCTCGAGTTAGGGTTGCACGAAGATCATTCAAGGACCTTCGTGGAGGTACTGAAGGATGGAAGAGAAGGAACATTGATAAGCCCTAAAGGCTTATCGATCTACACGAAGGCAGGATCAGGAAGTATAGACCGACATCATGACCATCTCAGGGTGCAGAAACTTGGTTCCTGCATCCCCCCATACTGCTTTGGGTGAGACTTCGGTCTGCGCTCTGTGGGCTGATGCCAAAAGGGCCAGTAGTGTAGGGATTTCTTGGCTGACTAATGCTAACCCTGGGTCAGGGCCCATCAAGCCAAAAAATGGTTCCGTTGCCGGAACCAAGATGTACATGAGAGATGTGTGATGTCATATCATTGGAATCTAACTAAGAAAGAAATTGAAACCTAGTTGGATAGAAAGATCCACGAATTCATGGCGCAAGAAAACAAGAACCCGTGATTGATGAAAGACCAGTGGTTGGACATATACATGTACACAGAAATACATGAAATCTTCTTTTGTTCCTTCCAGTTTGAGTAATATGAGTGGATCACAAAGTTGGCAGACGGTCAAGGAAGGTGGAGGCTTGATAAGCCGATTGTTTCGACACGGAGCTAGTACAGAGGTTAGAAGCTTCTGAAGATAAGATCATGTGTGCTATCGACCATTGGCTCGACCGCATCATAGGAGGATTTGTGACCGAGTTCGTGGTCAATACCTCTGTCAGTTATAGCGAATCAGAGCACCGCTTCTTCAAAGGACCATGAGGTAAGTATTTGAAGTCACTGAATACTTGGATTAAGATACTCTTGTGTGAATAGTGAGTTATGTGGTTACCTTGATGTTTGGAGCTATGCGAAGTAGAAAACCTTTCAGGGATGGAGGAAGAAAAGGTCCTATGTATAGCCCACTAATTGGACTCCTTTTAAGTGACGACGAAGGGACACCATAGATTTCTCCCCAGAGTGCTAGTCAGTTGATAAGACAAGGGTTCCCATGAATACCTACACTGCCTCTACCCTCATCACATCCATCCACACCACTTCCATCCTTGCCTCCACCGCTCACCCCATCACCCACACCATCACCACCTATATTCAAAGGCATAGGGAATGAGGACCTGGACCAGTTTTGGTTCATCATAAAGGTTGTATGGGAAGCTCAAGGCATTGTGGATGATCACATGAAGAAGGTGACGTTGGTTAGTGCTTTGCAGGATCCCACGCTAACCTAGTGCATCAAGTACTCCAATGACAACGAGGCAGCTATGCTGGCAGTTTGAAGTGTAGTTAATTGTTGGATTCAAGGAAATCATGATGAAACCAGGTGAGACCCTTTAGGAGTTAGATCAAAGATTGAAGTGTAAAATCTGCAAAGCTAATATGAATTTGACGAATGGGCAGCATTGCGAGTGGTTCATGGCTTCGCTCCTACCTCACCTGAGGGTTGTGTTGTCACAACAGAAGATTACGAATCAGGAGGAAGCCTTGGAGATTGCAATCAGACTGCACAAAACACTGATGCAAGATCTGAATCTCGGGGTTCAGTAGATTCATGCATAGTTGCAAAACCTTTGTCTTGAAATTCAAAGTCTGAAGCAAGATAGAACTGCTCGGCCAAAGGTGTGCGAAGAGGTTTGGTGCATAAAATGCAAGGGCTAGGGGCATGACAAGGATCACTGCCCAGTGTTCGCGAACTATGTTGTAGTAGGAGGACCAATGCCCTTACAACCAGAGGCCATGGCAGGGCCAAGTGCAGGGCCTGCACTATGGTGTGCTATATGTCAGGTAGCAGGGAAACATATGACTGATAATTGCCATTTGCTACAAAAATTTGTACAAACACCGCAACCACTGTTTTGCAATTTCTATCAATCACTAGGCCATGAAGAGCGCAATTGTCAAAGTTACGAATTGATGATGGATAGGACACTTGGATACAGAATAAATATAGAAATCTAGCCTCAGACCAAGGCGTTGGGGGAACGCGAGGTGAGTATCAGGGGTGCGGTCGAGGCTGAGCCGGAGGAGGGCCTGGGAGAGGCCAAGGACAGCTGATTTGTTACAATTATAGAGGACTAGGACACTACGCAAGGGACTATCAGAATCCAACATGATTGTCATGCCACTATTGTACTCAATTTGACCATGCAACTAAGGATTGCCTAATATTGTTGGCTAAGATTTGCGAAGCCCAGCATCCGCAGCCGACACGGATTCTCTAGATGATGAGGGCTTAGCCTCGCGAGGAAGACCCTAAGGTAAACATTATGTTGTGGAGTGGAACCACGATTGGGGAGGATAAAGGGAAGAAACCTACAGAAGGTGTATGGGTTTGCGAAGCACTGAAGAAGGAGATTGGGTTTAATTTGGAGCACACAAAAGAAACATTTATGCAAGTGAATAAAAGCTTCATTGAGGCTTTTACCTCCGGAAGTCAGGAGAAACCACTTGAAGAAACAGACTCGTCCATGCTTACCACATTCTTGGAGAACTACTTGAAGCTGCTCTATGACAGTAAGGTTGTGAAGGGCCTGTAGGAGTTGATCAATCGGTGCGTTGGTAAAGATAGCACTACTAGTGAACCGTGCATGGTCAGGAATCTTGGCAAGCACAAGGAAAGGACCAACTAAGAGATGAGACTCTCTGAGCAGATAGGGGAATATGAGATGGACCAAGTTATCCTGGATATGGGGTTCGACGCGAATGTTTTTCTAAAACAGACCTGGGAGAGAATGGGGAGACCTGTGCTCTAGTGGTCTCTAATACAGTTAAGGATGGCGATTTAATAGAAAATTATCCCAATGGGGAGGCTCCAAGGGGTCACGGTTGACATTGAGGGTGCAAGCGTGGATTTTGAGGTAATAGAGATTGTGGATGATAGCAATCCCTACCTTGCACTCCTTGGAATCGATTAGGCCACTGACATGAATGGGGTAATCAACCTGAAGAAGTGGAAGATGATATTTGAAAATAAGTCATTCGGCATAGTGGTGCCACTAGATCCCGTGGAGGGACCGCGCAATACTAAACCAGTCTGAGATTACGAAAGCGATGATGCTCTAGACCAGATTTACAAAATAATGCTATGAGACTAGGATTGAGTGAATCTGATAGCGGATGGACACATTACATGGGATCGTGAAAGCTCCTACACGTCTAACTCAGATGAATAATTGGAGAATTGGCATAACTAACTACATGAAGACCAAATCATTGTGTTGTCTATCATCTAAGGTCAGGAATCTGCCTCGTTATGATGGGCTAACTGATGTTGATTTCTTTTTGGATGCATTTGAAAGAGGAGTACCGGAGAAACATCACTTATAGGCCTTGGACTGGGTATTGCGTGCTACGCTTGCAAGATGGTGGGGTACACACAAGGATAGTCTTAGTGATTGGCATGACTATAGGAGGATGATGAGAATATGTTTTGGGCATCCAAAAGTGCCAATGACAGATAAGTATGATGAGCGAGATGACCCACACGATCACCTGGCTAAATGGAATAAGGCTTATGGCGTGGAGGCCCAACATGAATGGGTGCATCTATTTTGTCATACCCTAGATGTCATACCAATGAATTGGTACTTGGAAACCGAGCTCTGCCATGGCATGGAAGAATGGGACATCTTGCACTAGGGATTTTTAATGATGTTTAGCTTTGAGGATGGGTTTGACTGTATTGACGTGGCGTTATAGGAGGTTAAAGCAGCGATCTTTAGGATACCACAAGATCCTTTGGACCTGATCCAACCTGATTGGACTACCCAATTGAGCCATGCACTAGAATGCTATAATGTGATCATTGAAGAAGAAGACGAGGATTGCCGAAAAGTTAATATTACGGAAACTGAAGGTCACCGCAAGATTGAAGGTCTGCGGATAGAGGATCTTGACATGACTGCATCGCTGAAAACTAGGTAGGTCAACATTGGCACAGAGGCAGAATCAAAATTTGAAAAAATCAGGGACTATTGGGATGATGTGATAGTAGATAAGGTTGCTGAGCTTGTCCGTGAATATCAGGAATTGTTCCCCACAAAGTTCTCTAATGTAAAAGGTATGATAGGAGACCTGGGTTTCATGAATATAACCCTGAAACCAGATGTGAATCTTGTAAAACAAATATCTTACCACCTTATTCCTAAGTATAAGAAAAGGGTTCACGCTGAGTTGGATAAGATTCTCATGGCATGAATTATTGCACCAGTAGAAGAGTCTGATTTGGTAACCTTGATAGTGGTTCAGGAAAAGAAATAGAAAGAAGAAATAAGGATATGTGTGGATCTACGGAAGCTAAATTATGCTTGCGTGCATGACCCCTTCCCGACCCCTTTCACTGATGAAGTCCTGGATAATGTAGGCGGCCAAGAAGCATACTCTTTCACCAATGGGTTCTTTGGGTATCATCAAATCAAAATCGTGCCTAAAGATAGAAGAAAGATGACATTTGTGATGTAATGGGGATGTTTTCAGTATACTTTAATACCTTTTGGACTGAAGAATGCACCAACCATCTTTTCATGCGTATTCATTGTGGCATTCAAAGACTTCATTCATAAGTTCTTGGAAGTGTAATTTGACGATTAGACAATGTTTGGATTGGTCAAGCGTCATGTGGCAAGTCTGCACTTGATGTTAGATACATGTCAAAGGTACTAGATCACGCTCAATCTAAAGAAGTGTCTGTTTTGTGTGCCCTTTGGGATCCTAATAAGGCATGTGGTGTGCAAACAGGGATTGATGGTAGACCCCATGAAGATCGTGGTGATAATTAACTTGGAGGCACCAAGGAATGTGAAATAGCTATGTACAACCCTGGGGCATACTGGATACTATAGGAAGTTCATCAAGAGCTATGCCTAGATCACTATGCCCATGGAGATGTTGTTGAGAAATGATGTTACGTTCTTTCGGAGCGATGAATGCTAGAAGAGCTTGGACATGCTGAAAGAGAAAATGGTCATCGCACCAATCCTAGTCTTTATGGACTGTAAGAAAGAATTTCATGTGTACGTGGATGCCTCATGTATCATGCTGGGGGTCATGCTGACACAGGCAAGCGAGGGGGGATTGGACCATCCTATAGCATTCGCGAGCAGGATGTTGTCCGAGGCTGAGAAGAATTATTCCACTATAGAGCGCGAAGAACTAGCCAAGGTATACGCGCTTCAAAAGTTCAAGAACTATTTGTTGGGTGGACAGTTTAAGATGTATACAAATCATTCTGCATTAAAATACCTAGTTAATAAGCCTGTGTTTGGGGGGGGAATCTGTAGGTGGTTGTTATTATTTCAGGAGTATGATTTTCAAGTTATTGTGAAGCTTGGACGATTGAATGCGGGACTAGATCATCTGTCATGCATCAAAATTGGAGAGGAGCCCACTAATTTGGAGGAAGGACTACTTGATGTGCATCTCTTTGTGGTACGCGTCGCCGACAGTCACTTTGAGGATATCATACAATTCCTGATAACAGGGAATGCTCCAGAAGGGTATACAAGCCAGTAAAAGAAGGTGATAGTAGTGTGCGCAACAAACTTTTCTGTCATTGTAGGACATTTATACAAAATGTGGTCCAATGAAATATTGTGACATTATGTACCTAACTTTGAGTGGAGCAGCATCCTTACAGAGGCTCATGGAGGAGCTGCAGGAGGACATTATGCAGGAAAAGCGACAATGCTGAAGGTTCTACGTGCTAGATTGTGGTGGCAAACTCTGCATAAGGACACGAAAGCATATTGTAGGGCCTATGACACATGTTAGAGGACTAGTAGGCCATCGTGAAGGGATGAACTGTTTTTTACACCACAAGCGACATTACAATTGTTCGAGAAATGGGTGATTGACTTTGCGGGACCAATTTAGCCTCCGGGAAGAAAACAGGTGCATGGTACATCATCACCACGATGGAGTACTTGACCAGATGGGTAGAGGAACAGCTTGTGAAAGATTGTACTAGCATGATAGCAGCAAAGTTTCCTTTTGAATACATATTAATGATATTTGGTTGTCCAAAGATCTTGATCAATGAATGCGGTACGTACTTCCTTAATGAAACAATCAACATGTTGACGGAAGAATTTCAGGTGTATCATCAGAAGAGCACACCTTATCACTTGCAAGCCAATGGGACGGCGGAAGCATTCAATAAAATACTAGAGAACAAACTAAAAAAGGTCTGCAATGCTCAGAGAAGTGACTAGGATATGCATGTACCAGTGGTGCTATGGGCCTACAAAACGACTTGCAAGAAGTTGACTAGGAAAACGCCTTTCAGACTTGTGTATGGCATAGAAGCTGTGATTCCAATGGAATACATTGTACCTATTCTACACATAGTGGCACTCACAGGAATGGCAGACTATGGAGCCTTGGAAGAGAGGCTCATGTAGCTAGTAGAGCTTGAAGAGGACCGATTTCTAGCTAGATTTCATCAACAAGTTCAAAAGGAGTGCGGAAAGTGTCGTACGGAATTTGTCAAGGGTGCGGACACGACTGACCTTCCTAGAAGTCTAAGACATTCTAATGACAAACAAGACAAAATGGAGTGATCTTTCTCTAAATACACCTTTTACAACATGAAAACTACAAGTGTTTAGGCTTACCTTATTCCAAAATGCTGTTGTTGAAGTCCGTTCTTGACGATCCGGATGAGCTCCTCCTTCAAGTCAATTCCTGCAACCACAAACAATCAAACAATTACCAAGCACTTGCATTTCATATAATAAAACATATATTCAACATGCAGACCAAGGAACACATGAAATAACTCATTAACACAAGCTATTGAGAAAAATAAACCAGTTTGTATTAATAACGAAACAAAGAAACTCTTACAACCTGGCCTTGGTGTTGTGCAAGTTCCTCCCAGGGTCCATCAAGGGTTTTCCTCTACTTTGACAAAGCTCACCCACTTCCAAGTAGAATCAAGCAAAGACAATCTCTCCTTACAAAGGCTCTAATGGAAGACCTAAATCCTGCAGCATTTACCCAAAGAAAATGTATAGCTCCAACCTCTTCTCCCTCTGGCTCAATGTCTTTATTTATAGTGCTGTAAAGAGGTTATTCAGGTCCACTATCAATGGGATCATCCCCCTCTTTGGGTGGGATAGCTCCCTTATTGATGGGATAAGTTCCCCCTTAATAGAGATACATGAACCAACTGGAGGCGCATCCATTTCATCAAACCGACCTCTAGAATGTTCTAGAAGTAACCACAAGTAACTTTTTCAAGATAAAACTCGCGCATTTTGCCTTTTACAGAGGGACGCACCTGTCCCTTAACATACAGAGCGTCCATGGACGCAGATTTTGTGAACATGGTAAGCGTCCCCGCAGGTAAGGCTAGAGAGAACCTGCGACCCCAGAGATAAACATAGTTTTTACAAGACTTTCTCTCTTCTTTGAGTTTGAGATGGATAACAGAGGCATGAGACTTGCCTAAGAGGGTAGCATGACTGTTGATTTGAGCCATACTAACTGTAAGTAGTCAAGGTGACATTTTTTAGTGTAACAGATTGCCCCCTAAAGTGCGAAGCCTGGAATAGAGTAGGGTTTTGTAATTCTAGGAAGGGTGAAGCGCTTTATCATTTCAAGGATTGTCTTGTGGATGGCCTGGTTGGAACCTGCAATTTTCAACACAAAATACATGGATAAGATTATATCATCACTGAGGTAGGCATTCCCATACTCAGATTCAAAACTTTAACTAATGGACTAACTATTCTGATACAGGAATGATCTTGCAGTACATCATTTTTATAGACTTTTGTAGACACAGTATGGACGCAGCCATCTGTTTATGATTAGTCTACATAGATAATGAATACAAAACTCCTCGCAGCCTGGATGGTAGAAACTAGATCCAGGGTCTTCACTTCTACTTCCCGAATTGGTACGATTCTAAGCATGTGATTAAATGATTCGATGTCGAACATGTTAGAAACCACTTGATTACCAGTCAATGATGTGAACTGTTAACAAGCGTGAGAGAAACCACCAGTAATGTCAATGGTTCTCAAAGTACCAAGCACAACCCGTGAAATGTGAATAGATGTTTTGATGTCGAACACTTCACGGAATCCTCTGATCGAAAGTCAATGATGTAAACTGACGTCAAAGGCGAGAAACCTGCCATTGATGCATGCAGACTTCAAGGTACTGTCGATTCCTAAGTCATCTTTCTAGATAATGTGTCGATGTCGATAGAAAGCGACCCGTTGCAGGCAAGCCTGCAACACGAAATCATTGTTCAAGTTGAAGAAATGTTGCTGTAAGGACTGACTCAGGGATGGTCAAATGGATGACAAGTATTTTGCAGATGAAAGTTTTTGCTTGCAGACCTCTTGAACACATAACGACACGACAGATGGCTTGGTGACGAATAACTCAAAGTTAATCCCCGAAACCCGGTTAAAGACTTTCAAAGTGATTTGGTCAACTGTGAGGTAAAAGATTTCCCAACCCAGGTGAATGAAAAAAGTGTCGTGTTCAAGAGTGGTAATAAAGTTTCTTTTGAAATAAAGGTAACAAATAGGTTCATTCTTCTCTCTTTTCCCCCACCATTTCTGGCAAGTACCTCTTTATTTTTAACAAGCTTGAGGAGGATAACATATGCTTGATTATAAGCTCATCCTTCGGACGAGTCCAACCTAGTTTAAATACGAACCCTAGGAAGGAGTGGTTCGTTCCTGTTTGTAATTGAACAGGTCCTCTACTGTAAAAGTTTAACGAGCCTAGTATAGGAGAAACTCGGTGTTTTTCAATTTTAGAGAGTCTGAAAAAACTAAAGGAGACTCCACGTTGAACTTTTTCGTACATTTGTGTCCCTCAAGCCCGAAAAAGTATAAAATAATGCCTGGGGGAACCGCTTGATCTTGCGACCAAGGAGTACTTTCATAATTAGTGCCACTGACCTGAAAAGTAAAAAGCGATCAAGGACACATCGTTTTATTTCCGTATCGAGTTTGAAACGACAAAAACCCAGCAATCTTTTCCTGATTTTACGGTCAGAAAAGAGCTATAAGGGGACCGTCTTTTAATTCCGTTTTAACGAGTGTAAAAGGAACGCTCGGCAATCTTTTCATGTTTTAGGAGTCTAAAAAAGGGCTTAAAAGAGAACTCCAAGGTTTCACTTTTTCGTAAGTTTTAACGAGTTCGAAAAAGGGATAAAAATGTACTCATGGTTTTCACTTTTTCGTAAATTTTAATGAGTTCGAAAAAATGATAAAAATGTACTCATATGGCCGACTTTCAATTTAATTTACGAGCAGGAAAATACGGAAAGAACTCGGCATTTTCATTTGTTTTACGAGAATGAAAGATGGCAAAATAATCTCGAGATTTTCATGAGTTTAACGAGTCTTGAAAATAACTGAAATTGACTCGAAATAGGTTTCATTTTTACAAAAGCTTGAAACATATAAAAACTATGCTTCAAAGTAGTTTCATTTTTTCACAAGCTTGAAACAGAGAGAAAACTGTGCCTGATGCCCCCTAAGTGTAACTGCTAGAGCGCATGCCCCCCTGCTTCATTTCATTCAACCAGTTGGATGAAATGAAGGTTGAGTTACGAGATCATTTGAAAGACTCAACCTAAAACTGTAAGAAAATTATGCAAAAAACTGAAATAACTAACCTAAACATACAACTTAACATTTACGAGATCTAGTCAATCTCTCGACTCAAGTAGAGGAGGATTTGTTTCATTTTTTAACGAGCTTGACACAGGAAAAGAACTATGCTCGGATTCGGTTTCATGTTTACGCAAGCTTGAAACGAAAAACTATGCTTGTTATAAGTTCACATGCCCCCAGCATAATGACGCAAATCAAGGTACATGCCCCCCAAGCTTCATTGCATTCAATGAGGTGGATGGAATGAAGCTTTACTTTCAAAATCTTGGAAAGACTTGTGGGAGTTGTTTCATTTTTTATTGAGGTTGACACAGGAAAAGAACTATCCTCAAAACCCTTGTTTCATTTTTTAAACGAGCTTGACACAAGATAAGGAACTATGCTCATAACTATTCTCTACAATCTACCTAACAAAAACTCTACTCTAAAAACCTTGATTCATTTTTTAACGAGCTTGACACAAGACAAGGAACTATGCTCTAAAATCCTTGATTCATTTTTTAATGAGCTTGACACAAGACAAGGAACTATGCTCATGACTACTATCTACAATCTACCTACTTAACCTACCCTTGTTTCATTTTTTAACGAGCTTGACACAAGACAAGGAACTATGCTCAAAAAGTTCGCATGCCCCCGGCACAATGATGCAAAGCGAGGTACATGCCCCCCAGGCCTCATTGCATTCAACCGGCTGGATGAAATGAAGGTTTACTTTCAATATTTAACTTGAAAAGGGAGTTGTTTCAGTTTTAAGGAGGTTGACACAAGAAAAGAACTATCCTCATACCTGATTCATTTTTTGACGAGGTTGACTCAGTAACAGGAACTATCCTCATACCTGATTCATTTTTTAACGAGGTTGACTCAGTAACAGGAACTATCCTCATACCTGATTCATTTTTTAACGAGGTTGACTCAGTAACAGGAACTATCCTCATACCTGATTCTTTTTTTAACGAGGTTGACTCAGTAACAGGAACTATCCTCATACCTGATTCATTTTTTAATGAGGTTGACTCAGTAACAGGAACTATCCTCATAATCCTACTTTCTACAATCTATATACATATCCTAAAATCTAGCTGATTCATTTTTTAATGAGGTTGACTTAGTAAAAGAACTATCCTCATACTAGCCTGTTTCATTTTTTAACGAGGTTGGCACAGGACAAGGAACTGTCCTCGAACACACTGATTCATTTTTTAACGAGGTTGACACAGTAAAAGGAACTTTCCTCGCTAATCCTACTTTCCTATATAACCTACTATCTACCTGATTCATTTTTTAATGAGGTTGACTCAGTAACAGGAACTTTCCTCATAACATCCAATTTCATTTTTTAACGAGGTTGAGAGAGGAACAAACTATCCTCGTGATCCCTGATCATGGCTTCCAACTGGAAGAAAGACATGTCAATGGACACACCTTGATCATGGCTTCCAAGAGGTCTTCATCAGAAGGAAGAATAGTTCTTTGGAAGGAACACATGTCAAGGGACTCAAAAGGGATAAGAACATCGTGTTCAAGTAATCCCATAGAGTTTTCCATGTCAATTACCGGATCTAAATCAACAGTGAGAGACTCACTGACATCGGTAACTGAAAACATGGGACCAGTTGCCACATAATTAACCCGTGGCAGGGTAGATACCACTCTAGAATCAAGAACATTTAGGGGTGTCATATTATTGGTAGTTGAGACAAGACTAGGGAACGAAAGCTGGTCTACAGTCACAATACTGCCATTGTGAGGGAAAGACATCACGCGAAAGAGTGTCGATACGACAGCTTTCATTGCATAAACATAGTCTCGCCCAAGGAGTAAATTGAAATCCAAGGGACCTCGAACTACCATAAGATCAATACAGACAGTCTTACCTTCCAAGGTAATAGAAAACTTAGGAAGAATCCCTAAAGGTTCACTGATGGTTCTGTTAAAAGCTTTCAGATTCTGCGTAATAGGCGCAAGCTGAGGGGAACCCAAAGCTTTCCAAACAGCTGAGGATAAAATACTAACAGAAGCACCTTCATCTACCTGAGTACGATGTATGTCCCTACCACCAGCCTTGACAATGATTTGGAAAGGGATGGAGGAAGGAAGACGAGGTTCTGTCAGTCTATTCCAATCAAAGGAAAAGACCTCAGTACTTGGAGGGGGTTTTGTAGAAACAGGTGAAATGCCCCCCGGCATAGAAGAATCCGATGTAACAAGAAGAACATCAGTGGTATGAAATTTACTCTCGAAAAGGAGAGTGTGATCGACCGAATGTGAAATTAAATCGACCACTTGATCAGCTAATGGATCATCAACCTGAGTGACATGAGTTTCACTCTCCAATGGGAGAGTGTGATCGACTGTACTTGAATTTAGATCAATCACTCCGTCAGTTGACGGTAGGTTGGGAGTAAGTTTACGGTAACCAGTTGGAAATTCTTGCTGTGGAACAGTAAGGTTTTCCAACAATGTTGAGGCTTCATCCATGTGAGGGCAAATGTGAGTTTGATGACTCCCTTTGCATAACTTACAAGGAAACCTAACTTTACCCTTTTTCCCAAGAACCTGACTATCACTGGTTGATGGATCAACGGAAAGTTGATGAGATTTTTCTGACCATACTTCCAAGACCTTTGGAATACCAGGACAATTGACAAGGAAGTGGTCACCCTTACAAAGCCTGCAAGGGTATTTGGGTTTACGGTGCATGTCGGAATTTTCCTCAACACAACTAACCCTTACAGCCACAGTTGGTTGGTTGACTTCTTTCTTATCTTGCTTCTTCTTCTTCTTCTTCTTCTTCCCTTTCTTCTTCTTCTTAGCCTCCTGGTTACTAGCATCAAGGCTTTTACCAGGCGAAGAGGAAGAAATGGAGGAAGAAAAATTAGGCGAAGAAGGTAAAGGGTCAACAGAAGGTTGGTTATGTTGAGATGGTGAACTCTGTGAAGCATTCGGTTGAGGTGGAACAATTGGAGTACTTTGGGCCAACGAAGTTGAAAATAACCATATTGGTAAACCTATTGTAAATCCAGGTAATGACAAAGTAGCCATATAAGGAGGACCAACATTTCCAAAGTAAGGAAAAGTACTAGGATTCTCATTAGGAGGGGTTCCTAGGTTGATAAATTCCGGAACATTTGCCATTATATTCAACTTCAGTGAATTTTATTAACAATTTAAAACTAAAATTAACAATTCACAATTCACACCTAACAATTAAAATTCACAATTCACACCTATGGTCTCTAAAAGTAAAAACAAACAAATTAACACGCGCTATCAAATCTAGGAGTCAAACCACACACAAACAGTAAGCTCTCCGGACCGAAAACACTAGTTGGTGATGAAGCCCAACCTCGCAGAATCCAGTACAGAAATGGCGGGTGGAACAGTTACCCCGGCAACCTGCTTAATGAATAGACCGGCACAAGTTCCTCCACTTTAGCCGTCTCGAAATGAAGTGAACCCCCCGGAAAATCCAAGTGAGTATAGCCGACGTCTGCTCCAGGTACAGTGGGACCTTCCCTCCACCGTCACCTCGGTAGAACCCTAAAGATTATGGTCACTAAGGTCACCAACAGTAACAAATACACTTGGGGGAACAGTCTAAACTCCGACAGCACGCAAGGGCAGAGTAGCAAGCTCAATCCCCTTACCGGCTCCTTGACAACAATCCAAGGTTTACCGATAAGTGACCCCTGGCTCCTCGACAATGGTTAATCCGAGGTTTACCGTTTGTAATACGTACTGTCTGGCATCGTTCCCAACGAGGGGGGAATGATCCCCTCACTGGTTCGGACACGAGCTCGTGCTTCTCCTTTAAGAGGAGCTTTCCCAGAGTGCAATTGAAACAATTGGATTTATTCTACTCAAGATAAACTATCTGTTTGGTTTTGTAGTCTTGGAGAGTTAAGTACTCACCTACTCCAAGACCCTAGCCTAAGCTATGTTGGTGTTTCAGAGCCCTAGAAATGTAAAAATTACTAGATGAATTTTAATTAAGCGCTGTGTTATTAAGGCTGTTATTACTCAAATGGGTAAATGGAGATGAAACCAATGGTGTTATGACCCGACTCAACTGAATGCAATCGAATATGATAATGTAATCCTTTCAATTCGATGAATCCTAACTAAAGTAAGGAGAGAGTTTCCATTCACTTCCAACAATGCAAAAAATTGATCACTAAGAGAAAATATAACAAATTCTCTAATGCACTAATTTCATCAAGAAAAACTAATGCAAATCAATTCCAAACCATTTTTATTTTTATTTTTGTGTAAATTCAAATCAAAGAAAGCTGATCTAAATCTACGATTGATTTTTCAGAATGTAAACTATGCAATTGTAATCTATGCACAATTCACATGAAAAGTATGCAAATGTAATCTATGCACATTTTTCATTCATATTCTGAAACTGAGAACTCTAATTATGCAAATGTGATCTATGTAAGAGAATTCTCAAACACAAGATGATTCTAATGTAATCTAAGAACCAATCAAGTGCAAGTCGAGAAAATTGGGTGAGAGTTCCAAAGATCAAAACATAAAAACACTCAAAGGCGATTAACACTCATACATAATTTAGCCCCCCCGGCGAATGAGGGGGAAATTTTTTTGCAAAAACAAAAGCAAAAAGATGCAAAATTGTGAAAAGACTGAGAGAAACCTCCAAGTAATGACCAAAGGAAATCAAATTAAGAATTTCTCAAAAAAGAGACTCAAAACACCCAATTGATGAAAGCTAAAAATAGGAATGCTAATGAAACAAGTTCAGGTGAAAATTTTTGACAGGGTACTAAAGGATCTGGGCAGAAAACACTAAGAAAAACCAAAATCTAAAAGCAATTAAAGCAAAAATGGAGTTTTCCTAAATTTTTACAGGAAGACGCAGGCAACCCGTTAGAACAAGCGCGGGCCCGCTCTGTGCAAACGGCAACAGCGCGTCCAAAGACGCACTGTGCAGTACTCAGAGGGTGCGTCCTTCTGGAAAAGTTGAGAAAAACCAAATCTAACTAAATCTAAAGCTAAGCCACCCAAATACTAATTCTCACAGTCAAAAACCAGAAAATAAAAATGATTTTCTCAGAGCAAAGTTCACACAAAGGAAAAGACTTTCACATTAATGGATTCCCCAGCGGAGTCGCCAATTTGTCGTACGGAATTTGTCAAGGGTGCGGACACGACTGACCTTCCTAGAAGTCTAAGACATTCTAATGACAAACAAGACAAAATGGAGTGATCTTTCTCTAAATACACCTTTTACAACATGAAAACTACAAGTGTTTAGGCTTACCTTATTCCAAAATGCTGTTGTTGAAGTCCGTTCTTGACGATCCGGATGAGCTCCTCCTTCAAGTCAATTCCTGCAACCACAAACAATCAAACAATTACCAAGCACTTGAATTTCATATAATAAAACATATATTCAACATGCAGACCAAGGAACACATGAAATAACTCATTAACACAAGCTATTGAGAAAAATAAACCAGTTTGTATTAATAACGAAACAAAGAAACTCTTACAACCTGGCCTTGGTGTTGTGCAAGTTCCTCCCAGGGTCCATCAAGGGTTTTCCTCTACTTTGACAAAGCTCACCCACTTCCAAGTAGAATCAAGCAAAGACAATCTCTCCTTACAAAGGCTCTAATGGAAGACCTAAATCCTGCAGCATTTACCCAAAGAAAATGTATAGCTCCAACCTCTTCTCCCTCTGGCTCAATGTCTTTATTTATAGTGCTGTAAAGAGGTTATTCAGGTCCACTATCAATGGGATCATCCCCCTCTTTGGGTGGGATAGCTCCCTTATTGATGGGATAAGTTCCCCCTTAATAGAGATACATGAACCAACTGGAGGCGCATCCATTTCATCAAACCGACCTCTAGAATGTTCTAGAAGTAACCACAAGTAACTTTTTCAAGATAAAACTCGCACATTTTGCCTTTTACAGAGGGACGCACCTGTCCCTTAACATACAGAGCGTCCATGGACGCAGATTTTGTGAACATGGTAAGCGTCCCCGCAGGTAAGGCTAGAGAGAACCTGCGACCCCAGAGATAAACATAGTTTTTACAAGACTTTCTCTCTTCTTTGAGTTTGAGATGGATAACAGAGGCATGAGACTTGCCTAAGAGGGTAGCATGACTGTTGATTTGAGCCATACTAACTGTAAGTAGTCAAGGTGACATTTTTTAGTGTAACAGAAAGGAATGGCATGATTGACACATTAAACTGTGCACCTTCTAGGTAAATGACCTAGTTTTGTTGTATGACAGTAAGTTTGATAAATTTCCAGGAAAATTTAGGATGCACTAGTTGTGGCCCTATGTCATCAAAGAGATTACCGATGATGGATCAACTCAATTGGTTAAGTTAAATGGGGAGCCCTTCCTAGGAAAAGTGAATGGTAGCCGATTGAAGCCATACACTGGTGATCCAGCTAGGTGACTATATGAAGGAAGCATAGTCTTAGCACTCCAGGCAACTGAAAGGAGGCACAAGACTATAAACTACACTTCCTGGGTCAGGGAATTGCGTGATGAAGAAACTGAATGGAATGAGGAGATGTCACAGAGATAACACGAGCGCATAGATGGTTGCACTACTTGAGATAAAACCACACAGGTCAGCTGAAAAGTGACCGTTAAAATCACTTTTCATGATTTGATGATGAAAAAAGGGCCAAATGGAGTGGGGGGTGGCATTTAAGACGAAATCTATGGGCGAGATCCTTGAAAATTTTCCACTAATCTAGTATTGATGAACCTATTTTTGGGGGAATGGTCCGATTTGAATTCAAAATGGTCTATAAGTTACATGTGGTTGCCGAACGAAAAATGCTTGGAATTTTGAGCATTGAGTTGTTGAGCTCTCAGATGCATATGAACTATGAATTCTTTGAATCTCTGATAGCAAGTTCGGCGTTTGAGAAATTACCAAAGGAGACCCAAGAACTGTTGGATAGCATCATGTCGACACCGGTAGAAACCGTAGATATTGGGGAAGTAGTGACAGCCGAAGGGGCTATGCCAGAGGTTGCTGTGGAAGTAGAGGGATTTGCTCCGGAGGTTGCAGAGATACCCAAGTTGCCACAGTTGCCTAGACCAAGGCCTACCCAGACCTAGGAAGGTGCAAAAGGCAAGAATGGAAAGCAGACTACGACACCACCGGTGTGCACGTCACCTAGGAGAAACCTACTGAAGGACAAGCCCACTACTCAGGAAAAGGGAAAAACCATTAACCTAGAACCGGAGGAGGAAGAAATTGGGGATATCCCAATGGACGATGAGGATCTTGGGATCGACACAGAGGATGTTGAAGTTGAGGGGTCTGACCCCATTACTAAATTGCCTAAGTATGTCCCTCCATGTAGGGGTAAGGCCAAGGTGCCTAAGGACATTAACGAGAGCAAGGTCACCTTGTACACACCTCTGCTGCCGAACATGATTATTTTTGAAGGACCGTGCTTGGAACATATTCCAATGTTGAAATTAAAGGATTGGGATTTAGCTTATATGAGCGATTCCCTCACTTGGTGATAGACCAGCTGATTCACCACGTCCTCCATAAGCCCACTGGGGTGACTGCATTGGAACCACGGAAATGGATCAAAGGAGTGGATAAGGCAAGCCTGCTCAACCTGCTATGGGTGCCACACTACAATCGCACACCCATTACCTTGTTGGTAATCAAGCCGCTGTTGTGCTTGGTACATGATGGGTGTTTGTGGCTAGAGGAGCCAATACCCATCACTAATAAACTAATCCACAGAATCACGAGGCTGCCATATTCAAGGAGAATACAGCTATTATGTTTGGTGGAAAGGCAAGTGAACCAGCCCTCACAGAGTCCATGAAGAAGAAGTTGGACTAGTAAAGAAGCCATGCAGCTATATGATTACAATTATTTCTGACCATGTGGTCAAAGTTGCCACACAAATATTGGAAAGGAAGGTCATGGAGAGTGTCACTCCGATGAAGTTTCGGTGCCTATCGTAGCCCTAGTGGCCCAATGCGCGGAGGGGGTTCAGTTTAATTAGGTGTGTTACCTCTACGATGAGTTCCTTGCGAATTTCCATGAGGCGCAGGATCTTAGCAAGATCTTCCACTATGCTTGGCTCTTGCTGTCCATTATGCTAGTAGCCTGGGAGCTACCTGAAGACAACCAATTTCCCTCAGTCATGCCGAACCTGCCTGAGGCTGCAAAGTATGCTTCACTATGGGTGACTAAGGATCCTCAGTAGATCAAGAACAACAAGATATTTTGGATCTTGATGGAGATGAACATGCACATGGCCATCAACAACAAGCCATGGTTGTCCCCTAGTATCTTTGATAAATTGTAGCCATACGCGGAGTTTAAGGCCAATTTCCACCATGTATCCATAAGGGCGCGAAAGGACCCCAAGCAGAAGTGGCATGACTTGCCCTACTTAGCGACGGATGATCCGATTCAAGCGGTTATTGATAGCTGGCCAACATAATGGCACACTAAATCAGATTTAACGGTGGGATCCAACAAGATAGCTGCACAACAGAATAAGGATGAAGCTAAGCTCAAGATGGAGCAGCAGGCTAAAAAAAGGAGGAAGGAGGCTGAGGATAAGGCTAGGGTAGACCACGCTACCACACAGGAGACAGGTGGACAGATAGGAGGAGAGGAGCGTGGCTCCGACAAAGAGAAGTTGCCCTCCCTAGAAGAAGAGGAAGAAGAGGATGATCCAACAGAGTAGGGAGGAACGAACCCATAGACACCTCCATTCTGTATCAAGCATCCAAGGTCACAAGAAAAGTAGGGCCGCAGAAGAAGTCCAAGGCCAGCAAGACATCTATGGACCCGATCACCCTAACAGAGGGGGATCTAAATGACATTGGGGATACAATGCAAGATGCCACTGCAGAACTTCCACAGCTGCAGTTTGAGCAGTAGCAATAGTAGGCGTTGGGGGGAATTTAAGCGAATCTGCAAGAGTTGCAAATTCAGGCAACACAGATCGACAGGGCACCCACTAGTTTGGCCATTGGTACTTCAGAAGCCACCGAGATGCTCCGTGCAAAGGACTCCCGAGCCATGGTTTTGCCAGATGGAGCATTAATGACAGAGACCGAAGCCGATAGGCCCACTGTCAGTGCACTCAAGAGAGTAGGGCTGAACTTGGTAGTGCTTCCTAGCGAGGCACTCCACCTACTACAGGATGGGGTGATCATGGAGATGAGAGCCTGTGAACAACGTGCTTTGCAAGTGATCAATGAGCAAATCATTAACAATGCTCAGATGGTCATACAGTGAGATTCTGCCATTGCCACTACAAATGACGTGACTGATAAGAACAAGCGCATAGTCAAGGTCATGGGGGAAACATGCCAAATGGTCCCGAAGTTGGCCATTCCTACAAATGAGCCAGTAGATGTGCGCATTCACAAACTTGCTACAGGGATGTGAAACGCCTACACAGAATTGGCAAAGGTTCAGTTGGAGCTAAACCTCCAAATTGTAGAATTGCAGTTGAGGGCCTAGCTTTCAACTCCATCAGAAGTCAAGGAGCAGCACACGACTGCTATCACAGAGGTAATAGTAGCAGTAGAAAGTGTAGTGGTAGACTGCACAATGCTTTTTGAACAGTCATTCGAAGTACTAACTAGCCTACAAGAAGACCCTACTGTGAAGATGCTGGAAACAAAGGCATGGGAGCTACAATAACACTATGATGAGTTAAAAGGGACAGTGCATATTGTTGCCCTCACACAGAGGCTCGCAAAGCTATAGGAGGCCAAGGCACTGAAGGAGCTGGTAGATGCACCTCAACATAGAGAGGCAGTGTTGAAGGCATGCTTGAAGCATTGGTTGGACGAGGCCTACTTGACCATGGCCTCCACTGAAGGGGGAACATCTTTTCCACTCACAGATGTGGGTGAAGGGTTCACTGCTGCAATTCATTGTCGACAATGGCAACCAAAAGAACCTCATTTCAGCAGAGGTCATGAAGTGGTTGAGCCTATAAACTACACCACATCCATAGCCGTAGGTATCGGGTGACTTCATGAGTGATGAGACCTCAAATTTTTCCAGCAGTGTCGCCTTCCCTACAGCATCAAGCCCTTCACAGACGACGTATTGTGTGATGTTACACCTCTAGATGTTTGTGATGTATTATTAGGCTAGCCATACTTATGGAGGCGACATGCTGTGTATGATTTAAGGCCTTGTGCTATTATTATTTCTTTGGTTAATTCATTATATAGGACACCGAAGGTAGCCCCACCTACCACCACCTCTTTGATCACTACTAGGAAAGGCAGCAAGCTCATATCATAGACTAGGAAATTTATTTTCTGTCTAATTTGCTTCCAAAGTAAGGGGAAGATCATTGCTACATCCATGACCCTCGCGAAGGGTTCCTCCATGCAGCAGCAGTAGCAAAGGGATACAATCATGACAAAATAAAGGAACAACTTCTGCTCACCCACAGGGGTGCCACACAAGTTTTAGGTGGGTGACAAAGTTTGGTTACATCTACAGAAAGAATGCTTTACAAGAGCCCATAAGAAGCTCCGACCAGTTCGACATGGTCCTTATAGCATTACCAAGGCTATGGGAAATAATGCTTTGGAGCACAACACTTCTCCATTCCTTCGCTTGCACCGAGTGTTTAATATGGACCATCGTTGACCATGCTTCCAACCATTACTGGACACATTAGAGATTGTAGAACAGCTCACTAGAAACCCAGCTCACCAGAAGCTTCCTCATCTCAGGGAGGAACTCAACGCAATGGGAACCATTACTTCCTAAGTGGGGAGGAATGATCTAGGTGTATTTTGGTGGCCACCAACCTATCCCATTTGGACCCGCGTGACTATCTCTTTCAGTTTTTCAATTTCCTTAATTGTAGCTCAATTTACTATTTTTAGCAGTTTTTTAGGTCCTGAACTTCTGGAGCCGTTTTGAGATCGTAAACGACATTATTTGGGAAATCTGGGAGCAGCATGGGCCCATGGTCCAATGTTTCTCTTTCCAAAGTTGTATTTCTCGGATAGATCTTTCTAACGAGCTATTGTACGCATCAAACGGAGATCGGGTGCCAAAGTTACAACCCCAGGAAGTTGATGTACCAACTTACCCAAAATGGGGCCCACAATTTGGTGTTTCATCTTCTAGGGCTAGGTTTTGGGATCTTAAGGGTTTTCCATTGTTTCTCAATAATAAATAGGCCTTTGAGCCCCATTGTAATAGAGTTCAGAGGCATGTAGCTGCCACATCTCTTCTCAGAGATAAGCTACCATCGCCCTAGCTGGTTTATTTCCGTTATTGTTTGTAAGCATATTTCAGTATTTTACATTAATGAAATGAAGTATTATTTCCACTGCATCTATGTGTTTATGGTTATCTCTATAATTTGTTGCGTTCCTGTTTAAATCTGAATCAGTGGTATTAGAGCGGTTTTCTTTTTCTCTGTTTTTCTTTACATGTCCCCGACGAGGTCAAGATATAAGGAGTTAGGGCTTGAACTGGTCGAACCTTTGCAAGACCAACCTCGCAAATCCCGACAGCCTCCCATGGTGGATGAGAAGAAAGATGAGGGAGTAGGAGATCTTATCAAAATCTTTCTCAAAGAATCCCTTGAGCGACAAAGGAACAAGATGATGGATAGCTTTGCGCAGATCCTTCAGTAGCTACCCAGAGGCGATGCATCGGCATCCAACAGCTACTCTAGAAACTGCACGCCCTTTAAGGTACAAGTTAATTTTGAAATCCCCATATTCAAGGGTTAGATAGAAGCAGATGTTGAGGATAAATGGTTAAATATGCTAAAGGGTTATTTCTCTGTTCATGAATTTTCGAGTCAGGAAAATATTGTTTTCACTCTTCTCAAAGCAGCCCCCCATGTCAAGGACTGGTGGAAAACCTACTGCGAGCAGAAGAATGAAAGTGCGGGCTCACTATTTTCAGCCGCACCCACTCGGGATTCATTCTGGGATGTCATCAAGGAGCAGTACTACCCTGTCAAAATCTATGAGGACAAATACATCAAATGGACCACACTACGGTAGGGACAGGACCAAGATGTGCCAGAGTTCACAAACATTTTTCATACCCTTCACACACAGTTGTGTATCAAAGATTCTAAGCCACACCTGGTACTCAAATACCACGGCTACCTACACAGATACATCCAGGAATAGATGGAGTTCCTGAACATCTCCTCACTCGACACGGCATACCAATATTCTATCAAATTGAGAAAAAGTTCAAACAGAAGAAGCGAGACTTTGGATCTACAAATCTAAAGACCAAAGGACAAAGCCAAGGCAGGGTGACCCAAGACAATCTGTCAAAGCCGCAAGAAAAGAACAACACCATGAAGTTGAAGAAGGACACATGAAAGTGGTGTGAGTTCCACAAGAGTCCCACTCGTAACACAAGTGAGTGTCGAACCAAGTAGTTGCTGGTGGCCAAGTTGAAGGCTTCAGAACCAGATGCATGTTTCAACCCTGAGTCAGAACCTGACAAAGGGAATGGCAAAGGGAAGCAGATCATTGATGTGGAGCCCAGCATCACTGTTGCCACTGCCAAGATCCAAAAGAATGAGCTCGAAGATCCAGAAGAGGGGGAACGTCTTTTCCACTCACAGATGTGGGTGAAGGGTTCGCCGCTGCAATTCATTGTCAACAGTGGCAGCCAAAAGAACCTCATTTCAGCAAAGGTCGTGAAGTGGTTGGGCCTACTGACTACACCACACCCACAACCGTACAGTATTGGGTGGCTTCAAGAAGGACGAGATCTCAAAGTTCGCCAGCAGTGTCGCCTTCCTTACAGCATCAAGCCCTTCACAGACGAGGTATTGTGTGATGTTACACCTCTAGATGTTTGTGATGTATTATTAGGCCAGCCATACTTGTCAAGGCGACATGTTGTGTATGAGTTAAGGCCTCCTGTTGTTATTATTTCTTTGGTTAATTCATTATATAGGATACCAGAGGTAGCCCCACCTACCGCCACCTCTTTGATCACTACTAAGAAAGGCAACAACCTCATCTCATAGACTAGGATATTTATTTTCTGTTTGGTTTTCTCCCAAAGTAAGGGGAAGATCGTTGCTACATCCATGACCCTCGCAAAGGGTTCCTCCATGCAGCAGCAACAACAAAGGGATATGGTCATGACAAAACATAGGAACAACTTCTCCTCACCCACAGGGGTACCACACAAGTTTCAGGTGGGCAACAAAGTTTGGTTACATTTGTAGAAAGAACGCCTTACAAGAGCCCATAAGAAGCTCCGACCAATCTGACATGGTCCTTACAGCATTACCAAGGCTATGGGAAACAATGCTTTAGAGCACAACACTCCTCCATTCCTTCGCTTGCACTGAGAGTTCAATATGGAACATCGTCGACCATGCTTCCCACCATTACTGGACACATCAGATATTGTAGAACAGCTCACCAGAAACCTAGCTCACCAGAAGCTTCCTCATCTCAGGGAGGAACTCAACGCAATGGCGACCATTGCTTCCTAAGGGGGGAGGAATGATCCAGGTGGATGTTGGTGGCCACCCACCTATCCCATTTGGACCCCCACGACTGTCTCTTTCAATTTTTCAGTTTCCGTAATTGTAGCACAATTTACTATTTCTAGCAGTCTTTCGGGTCCTGAACTTCCGAGCCGTTTTGAGACCCTAAATGACATTTTTCGGGAAATTTGGGAGAAACATGGGTCCATGGACCCATGTTTCTCTTCCCAAAGTTGTATTGCTCGAATCGATATTTCTAACGAGCTATTATACACATCAAACAGAGATCGGGTACCAAAGTTATGACCCCGGGAAGTTGATGTACCAACTTTCCCAAAACAGGGCCCACAATTTGGCATTTCATCTTCTAAGGTTAGGTTTTGGGATGTTAATGGTTTTCCATTTTTTCTCAACAATAAATAGGCCTTCAAGCCCCATTGTAATAGAGTTAAGTGGCATGTAGCCGCCACATCTCTTCTCAGAGATAAGCTACCATCGCCCTAGCTGGTTTATTTCCAGTGCTGTTTGTAAGCATATTTCAGTATTTTACATTAATGAAATGAAGTATTATTTCCACTACATCTCTATGTTTATGGTTATCTCTATAATTTGTTGCATTCCTGTTTAAATCCGAATCAGGGAGTGGTAATGGTAAGTGTTATCACTCAGGTTGTCCCTTGGCTCCTTAAGGGATACGGCCGAGGTAACCACAAACCAATCTTTGGACTGTAGGTCCTAGCCCACCTGCAATCAGAGAGGGCTCTTTATTTATAATTTAGCTTTGTTTTGGGTTGATTTTAGGCTGGTTGTGGTGTATGTGGGTTTTGTTTTGATTTTGGTGGGAAGGATGATGTTTTCAAGCAGAGTTGGGACGCATAGTGTGAGGAGTTCAAACCATTGGGCATGGAGTCATGGATTAGGGCTTGCTGTTGCGTTTTCTTGGTCACAAGAGGAATACAGAGCAGGATAGCTACACATAGAACAATATCAATTGCTGAATAAGATGGAATGAAGGCCAGAGATGAAAGGCAACTAAGAATCTTTCATCAGCTGACAGGGAGGGAAGGTGAATGAATGTTTATCTAGGAGCAGTCAAGAATTCCTAAATAACAGTCATATGTGAAAGAAACAGTGTAAACATGATCATTTAAGTATGCATATTCATAACTATTTCTGAGGAAAACATGTAGAAATAACACAAATTGAGCATAGAGTGCTGCCAAGCAAAGTCTAAGCTATTCTTCCTTCCTGCTAATTGGATGGTGACATAATGGTGGCATAAGCATATATAAACTGTAAACAGAGGTAAGAAACACTTATTGAGCCATGTAGTAGCACAGGAATTCCACAGTCACTCTTCAGCCATTAAAATCACAACAGATAGTTCAACATCCAAGCATTCTAGCAGTCTTTGATTATAGATGCTCTCCAAGTATACAGCGCAAGTCTAAACTCTGGATTATCAACCAACCAACCCTTTAAACAATGAATCAGGGTGGTTTATATAGGGAAAATATCCCAAAATATCTATTACAGCAGATCTTAAACAGATCTGAGGGAAATGAGTGCTTTAATCTATCTTATCTTGAAGTAAATGCATAAAATATTTATCTAAGTGCTGCGTTGGGGCAGCTGCCTCAAAAACGAGTAAATATGTGTCCTTTGCTGTTATGCGCTGTTCACTTATCATAACTGCGCATTGGTCTCTGCTCCACTGCTCTTGAGTGGCTTTGATGTGCATTAACTGTGATCTGAGAGCCTTAAGTGGCTTCACCACTTTTTTTGACTTTGCTTGGGGGCTTTTAATGTTTATCAGCTGCAGGCTTTAAGTCCTCCACTGATATTTTTGATCTGATACTCTTTACCGCTTCACTGATACACTTTGACACTGAATCGGGCCACTTTCTCTTCCCTGATATACTTTAAACTGTCAAATCGCCCCTTTTCTACCCTTTCAAGGCAAAAATAACTGCTGCAATGATTTCTGTGGCCTTTGAAATGCTATCGGCGCTGGCCGATCAAATATCAATCATACATGAAGAAATCCTGCAAAATAATGGCGAAGGAATGCAACCTGATAACTGTGCTGGGCCGAGGCTGGCTTCCTGAAGCAATATTGGACTTTGAGCGATCCAAAATGACTGAGAAATGCATAATTTCCCTTTGATTGGGCGCGCACAGGCATACATGTGAAAATATGGAAAAATGCCTTCTTTTCTTTTTACATAGAAAAGACCCATTTCTATGCAAAATTCGTGAAAAATATGGGCAGGCGCGGCACTGTACATAATATTTAATCCTAGCCGTTGGATCTAGCGCGGGCAGATCCAACGGCTGAGATCTACTCGCAATATCGCATATCGGCGGGGCGGAGGACTTTATATATATGGGAATGCCGATGGGCCGATCGCCGATATCGCTATCGACGATCGGGAGAGGAAGGGCTTTAAACATAGTGATGGGCGAGCGAAATGGGGGGCGCCGACTAAATCTGGACCGTTGATCTGGGCGGGGGTGATGGACGGCTACGATTAAGTCGCAGTTTCACAATCGGGGAAACCCGGGGGGCAGGCTTTTAATGTATTGCGCGAAGCGATGTGATATATTAAAAAAATGCGGGATTTAGCGTTATAACTTAAGTTTTATAAAAAACTTAAGTTAAATGATAAAGCGGGTTTATAAGAGAAATACGGAGATATATGTATAAAAGGGAAATATGATGGTGGGGGGCCTCCGATAGCGATATCGCATCGGATGCGATAGCGATATCACATCGGGGCAAGAAGGAATGGGCATATATATATAAAGGGCCATCACTGCCACCACCTCCGACAGCGATATCGCGTCGGAGGGGGGGGATTCTGATTGGAGGAGGGTTTTGTGCATCGGAGAAGGGTTTTGTACATAAAAAGGGTTTTCAATGCATCGGAGGGGTTTTTATGTGCAAATGGAAGAATTCCAAATGCATGGAAAGGAGGATTTATGCCTTGGAAAGGTAAAAACATGTTTTAAAAGAGGGGTTTTTCACATCAGAGGAGGGAAATTATGCATAGGAAGGGGTCCAAAGCATTGGAAGAGGGCTAAAATGAGCTGAATGAGGGTTCTTACTAAGTTTCAGGCAAACTTAGTAATTCCCAAGCATACTTATGGTTATTTTTCAACCAGGGGGAGGGGATATGTATATAGAGGGACTATTTAGTGCTGTTTTAGTAGGGGGAGGGGAAATAGATAGGGATTTACATAATAATGTTAGAAGTTAATATGAAACTGGTGAAGAAAAGCACTAAGGATAGAAATCTTAGGCTACAAAGGGGAAATATGACTCATAGAAGAGATATGAGCACTCCCAAGCAAAGTAGACCTTTACTTAGGCAAAATGTCATGAAATATGATGAATTTGAGAGATGTCAAGCAGATCTTAACATCTTTAGGGGGAGTTAATGAATGATTTGGGGACAAGGAAGAAGAGGAAGTTAGACATGCATCGCTTGAGCTGCTCCAAATGGATTTTGCCTTAGACTTGTGATCTGAATAGATTTAACACTTGGAAACATGAAATAAATCACAATTCATCATTCTGCCACCTCAGAACTACCTACCCAGCCTACTTACCTAGCATTTTGTCTTCTTTTTGTTTGGGTGCACTTGAACTAGCAAACCCAGCTTTTTCAACTTTTCTTTTGGCTATCCTCCTATCTAAATCTACCCTTATAGCTTCCAGGGGCTCAGATTGAGCTGTTGAGCACCCTTGCTTCTCTACCTATCTACAAATCTGCCAAGATTAAATAGTTTGGACAGATATTCATTCTCTATCTTCTAAAACAAGCAATTTAAACCTAGGGAAGCCAAGATTAAGCTGTTTGGCCTTCCCTTAACTATGAAACTCTTCAAAAATGGAACTTTACATCAAAAATGGAACAAGTAGTGGCATTTGAGCTTGCACACTTTCCTGGCCTCTTGTTTGGGGTTCATTTCATTTACTTTTTTCTCTGGCCAATTCATTCTTTTTGCCCTTTGATTATTCTTTTAGGGCATACCCTCTTTACATTTTTTAAATTTTCTGAGTTTTTCTTGGAAATATGGAACATTTGCAGCATGAAAAAGATGACATATTTGGCATGTAAAACAGTCAATCATGAAATATGAAACCTATTGCAATAGGAGGCTAACAGTGGCTCCACTTGGGGATGGTTTTTCAAGATGAAAAGCCAAGAACAGCAGGTCAGATTGCCTTGATAAATTGCTGCTGTAGGACTGAAAATCCTCCTTCTCTTTGATGGCTTTAACTGAATTCTTGGAGCCTGTGCACAACACTCTTTTTAACTGAATCTGCTGTAAAATAATAGTGTTGTTTGCTTTTTTCTGCATGCTTTAAACATATGCAAATCTGCCCTGAGCACTTCTTTGGAATTATTCCAAAAACAGAGATCTGAAATGGAGCTTTCTTTTGGTCCTTTTTTCAAAATTTGCTGCATTATTCCCTTTTAGACTGCTGTAAATAAAAGTGCTGAAAATACAAATATTAATGTACAAAAATAGAGCTGAGTTATATATATCAAAAGGGATCATGATAGTGCTTGAGCATTCTACCATTAACAGGGCCTTCTTCAGCTTCTGTGTCATCCAAACTCTTTAAGAAATATGTGTTGTTGCCTTGAACAACAGAAATAATAAAGGGGCCTCTCCGCAGGAAATCAAACTTGCCATGCTTTCCTTTGTCCTCCCTTCTTGAATCCCATCTTAAGACTTTGTTGCCAATGAAGAAATATTCAGCCTTGGTTCTTTTATCAAACATTTTCTTGAGCTTCTCTTGTAAAATCTGAGCTCTGTCATAGACTTTCTCTCTTGTTTGCTGCAAATGGATGGTCTGGTTTATTCTTCTTTGGATATCATTGGGCTCAGCCTGAATTTCTTGCAGCAATTTGATAACAGGGATTCCCAAAGAAGAAGGGAACTTGGCCTCCATGCCATAGACTAACTCATATGGGCTCATCCCAATGGATCTCTTGGTTGTTAATCTATCTGCCCATAGGGCATTTACAAGCTTTTTGTGCCAGTTCTTCTTGTTTTCTTCCAGCACTTTCTTAATGATATTGATGAGGCTCTTGTTGGATGATTCGACCAAGCCATTACCTTGAGGGTAATAAGCTGTGGAGTGGCCTAAGGTAATGTGAAATTTATGGCAAAAGCTGATCATTTTCTTGGATTTGAAAGCAGCAGCGTTGTCTGTAATGATCTTCTCAGGACAGCCAAATCTAGACAAAATGTTGGTTTCAAGAAATTGGATAATGGTGGAGTCATTGGCTTGCCTGCATGGGATGGCCTCAATCCACTTGGTGAAGTAATCTGTGGCTGTTAGAATCCACTTATGCTGGCCAGAAGAGGATGGATGGATTTCTCCAATGAAGTCAAGACCCCATTGTTGAAAAGGCTTCTTGGTTGAAATGGGCTTAAGGGGCAAGGGCAACAGCTTTTTTTTGCCCTCAAAGATTTGGCATTTGTGGCATGAAATAGCAAACTTTCTCACATCAGCAAACAAATAGGGCCAATAGAAACCAGCCCTTAAAATCTTGTCAGCAATGGACTTCCAATATAAGTGCCCTCCACAGTCCCCTGCATGGAATTCTTTCATGACACTGTCAGTTTCATTTAAAGTTAAACAATTAAGCAAAATTCCTTCATGATTCTTCCAAAACAGGGCACTATCTAAGACACAAAACTTTGATGCTTTCATTTTTAAAAATATCTTTTTGGTTCTGGACAACCCTGGGGGAGCAAACATGTTTAACAATATAAAACAAATATCAGCATACCATGGGGATTGCAAAAAAGTTTCACTGATCTGTGGAGTCGCTAGCTCCTGTTCATTGTCCAATTGATTAATGTCTAAGGCTTGAAAATTGGTTTCGGACATCAGTTTGGCTAAACCTTGTCCTTTTATGAGCTTGGTGGGTTTTATGTCAATGTCATACTTAAGGATATTGGCAATCCATTTGCCTCTTTTGCCTTCTATGCCTTCTTGAGTCAATATGTCTTTTACAACAGCATTTGGCACATAAGCAATCACATGTGAATATAAAATGTAAACTCTGAAATCTTTGATTGCTTTAACCAGGGCATAGGCTTGTTTCTCCATGATTTGGTACTTCAAGGGAGCATCCCTAAGGGCTCGGCTGAAAAAAGCAATTGGCTTTTCATTTCCCTGGTCATCTTTCTGTAATAGGACAGCAGCTATGGAATGTTCAGATGCAAATGAAAAAATGATGAAATCCTTATCAAATTGAGGACTTGTGAGGACTGGGGCTTGGGTTAAGGCAGATTTTATGCCCTCAAAGGCTTGCTTGGCCTCTAAAGTCCATTTTACCTTGGAATCCTTCTTTAGCATGTTATTTAGCATTCTTATTAGCTCGGCCAAGTTAGGGATAAATCTTC
Organism: Pinus tabuliformis; assembly: GCA_031772625.1. NCBI lineage: Eukaryota > Viridiplantae > Streptophyta > Pinopsida > Pinales > Pinaceae > Pinus > Pinus tabuliformis. Next base: position 879,397,965 of record CM062808.1, on the reverse strand, counting down.
TTAGGAAATTGACCTTTCCTAGGAATGCTTGCAACTCTTTGATGTTTCTTGGATAGGGGATTTGAAGAATGGCTTGGATCCTTTTTGGATCTATTCTAATTCCATCTTTTGAAATAATATGGCCTAATAATTTGCCTTCTTCTAGGCTGAAGAGAGACTTCTTAAGATTTAAGGAAATGCCATATTTCCTACAGGTTAGGAATATTTGCCTTAGGTGTTTAAGGTGCTCTTGATCAGATTTTGAGAAAGGAGTAAGGTCATCAAGGTAGACTACCAAGAAATCATGGATTTCCTTGGCAAATGCAATGTCCATTGCCCTTTGAAAGGTAGCACCTGCATTCTTTAGCCCAAAAGGCATTTTCACATATTTAAATGTTCCCCACGGTGTTGTAAAGGCTGTCTTGTCTTGGTCATCTGGGTGAACAAGTATTTGATTGAAACCTGAAAAGCCATCAAGCAATGAAATCCTAGAAGACCCCACAACTCTTTGTAGAATATGGTCCATCTTTGGCAATGGGTAGTGGTCTTTAAGGGAGACTTGGTTCAGATTTCTTAAGTCCACACATAGTCTAATCTCACCTGTTTTCTTCCTTGTGGGAACAAGATTGGATACCCATTCCGAAAATCTAATGGGTGCTATTATACCAACCTCAAACATTCTTTTCACTTCTTTCTCAATCAAGGGGAGAAGCACGGGATTGATTCTCCTTAGTTTCTGTTTGAAGGGCTTTTGATTTGGCTTTAAGGGAATGGTATGTTGAATAACAGAGGTGTCATAGGACTTGAGGTCCTCATAACTCCAGGCAAAGACATCTTGGAACTCTTTGAACAGGTCAACATATTTTGGCTTTTGATCAGCAAGCAAAGACTTGGACAGTTTTATCATTTTGGGCTTCTCTGCTGTCCCAATATTACAGTCTTCCATGACAGCATTTAAGGGCTGCATCTTTGGCTTTCTAGGAACATCATTTGCATCAAAGATGTCTTCTAATGGAGTGAGGCCAGCAGGCAGAAAATTGTCTTTTAAATCAATGATTTCGGCCTCTGTTTCAACTATTTCTTCTAAATGCATTTGCTTCAGCTCTTGCATGTTTTTCTCATCAAAAATGGTTGGGGACAACATTTGATTTGCTGTTTCAGCTGTTATAGTCTGCTGATTTGTGTTATTTTGCTGTTGGGAATCATCTATGGCATCTTCATCAATGTTTAAGCCTGAAAATTCTTGCTGTAAAGTCAAGAAATTGTTGATCTGTACATCATTTTCAAAGACTTGCCAGTCTTTAACATTGTTTGGGACAGCAGGTCTGTGTTTTATCTCAGCTGAGAAATGGTGATTGGGCTCAAAAGGCAGCTTGCATGTGCTAGCAAAAGTAGCTAGGCTGTGTGCATGTAGATTATGGCTTCTTGGAATTTTAGCAAGCTTGCATTCGGTGAAGGAATCAAGTATTTTTGTGGCAGCAGTCCTATAAGCTCTTAGCCTATTGTCATTAGTAACAAAGTTACCTTTCATCTGTTGAATGATCAAATCGGAGTCACCTAGAATGGAAACTTTTGCAGCTCCTAGAGATTTGATCAGCTTAAGGCCTAAAAGGAGGGCTTCATACTCTGCCATGTTGTTAGTACATTTGAAATTTAATCTATAAGCATGACCCTCTGCATGATTGTTTAGTGTATTATGGATCCATACTCCTACCCCTACTCCTAGCTTATTAACTGAACCATCAAACTCCAAATACCATAGGATTTCTTGCTTTTGACTAGCATTGAGAGTTTCAACCATTTTAGGAGTGGGCAGATTTGATTTTTTTGTTTTATTGGGTTCCTCTTGTGTGCTGGTTGCATTGACTATTTTGACAGTTTCTTGGGTATGGGCAACCGATTCTTCATTTGTGCATGTTTCTTATTCTAAAGCCAAAGGCTTATCATCAGTGGGAGGAGACACATCATCATTAAACAAAATAAATGAATCCATATCAGAATGGATTGAGTAAATTGGAAAGTTTTGGGGCTTTTCCTCACTACTTACCACATATTTCATAAGTGTTTCCCTATACAGTCTCTTTGGTTGCCCAAAGACTGAAATAGTGGCATAAGAGAGGTCTAGTTGGAGAGATCCTTGGAGTTTTGCTCCCCAAGATCTTGATAAGAGCATGCCATACTTTGGTGGAATGTCAGCAACCACCACATCCATTAGGATTGTTTTGTTGGGGTATTGGACTAAAGACACACATAAATCTTTGATTAAGCCTAAACACTTGACTTGACTAGAATCAAATGAGAATAAGTCTTTGTAGGGTCTAGTGACATCAAGGTTTAGCTTCTCCATTACAGCTTTGGGCAGTAAATTGTGTGAAGCACCTGAATCAAACATAGCATTGTGCAACACTTTCTCATGAATGTGCAAACTGACATAAAAGGGTAGAACAGCTCCATGTCCTGATTTACCATTGACTTCAGGACCGAAAAGGAGCTCAGGTTGATCATCTAAAACATTAACATCATCCCTATTCTCTGGTATGTGCAATGATCTTTTGATTTGCTGCCTATATACATCATGTTTGGAAAGCTCAGAGAGGGGGATAGATATCTTTAGTTTACCAATTTCTTCCTCTAAATCAAATGATTTTTCTGATTGAGTTTTAGTATTGTGACTGGCAGATTTTCCTTTTTCAATTGGATCTTCAATGATCTTCTCTTGATTTTGACTGTTATCTTGAGATTTTTCTGTTTTGGGAAAGCTTTTGGGAGTGCTATTTACATTCTCTTTTGAGGAAGAGGATACAAAAGGCTGGTTATTAGAGGGCTGCATATCAGATACATCCTCTATGGTCACTTCTTTTAATTTTGGGTCTGTTTTATCAACAGGTTCTGTGATAACAGCTTTGTCCTTTATCTTCTTAGGCTGCTTGGCATCCTTTGGCTTGATGGGATCAGACACATCAATGGTTCTTGTTCTCAATTTGTATTGTTTGTGGACCTCATAAACTGCTAAATCATAGCCTTGTTTGAAGTCAAATGACTCTCTAGACTTGGTCTGAAATTGAGTTATGTCATGGTCATCTTGGTCTTCCTTAGTTAGGAAAACATGTTGTTCATTTTTCAAACCCATTAAGTTGATGTGAAGGTCTTCTTTTGGCTCATTAGATGTAGATGCTTCAGCATAGTTTTCATGAAAAGGAGGTCTTATATCATGGTCAGGACTAGCCCTTCCAATGTTTGGGTTTTGGTTTTTTCTAAAGTTTGGGTTTCTAACAGCATTGTTTTGCTGTCCTTCCGATGAGGCTTTTCTTTCAATGGTTCCCACTCTGTCTCCAATACTGTCCATGCCTTTCATTATAGCATCAAGTTTCTGCTCAAAAGATGAAGGTTCATCTTTGAAAGTAATTCTTCTCTCAGCTCTTGCTCTATTTCGTTTGGCAATCAGATTTACCTCCACACTAACAGTTATATTTTGCATCTCTGTTAAGGTTTGAGAGGCTCTTTCCCTTAACTGATAAGCCATGTCTGAATCAAATCCATCAGGGAATTTGTATAAAGCTAGATCAGGTGGAAGTCTAAGGTTTTGTGGAATAGCGTTGTAAACATTGTTAAACCTAGCACAATAGTCTAAGACAGCTTCTTGAGGGCCTCTTTTGATAGTGTCATATTCAGCTAGAATGTGCAGTGGGTCTTTCCTCTTCTCCCATCTGTTAAGAAATGTTTGGTAAAGAGCCTCTGGATCAGCTATGGAATTGGCAGGAAGAGCTCTAAACTAGGGCCTTACATCTCCAGTCAAACTTTGGACAAAAATTTTCATTCTTACACCATCATCATCTATTTCATAATTCTCAAAATAGTCCTGCATTTTCTTGGTATGTTGCAAGGCTGTGCAAGAACCAGTACCATCAAAATAAGTGATTTTAGTCTGATAATCCTGAGGCATAGCCCCTAGATTTGCAGGCAGATGTAAAGGTGCATATCTGTTAGCCATATTTACAGGGATAAGTGGAACAGCAGGGATAAATGGAACAGCTGGAACAGCTGTAATAACAGTGGTAGTAGTGGTAGTATGTGCAGTGAATGGAGGTGTGGAAAAGGTGCTTGGAGAAGTGGATGATGAACAAGGGGAACTAGGGGCTGAACGAAATAAAACTTTAACAGGGGTTGGAAAACAGCTTGGCTGAACTGTTTCAGGACTAGAATCAGCAAGATCTTCTTGTTTTTGTTTGCTAAGGTTTCTAGGGATTAAATTGGGATTATCAAAAACAGCTGGGGGATTTGGGTCTGGATTTGACCTAGTATTACGTGTTTTCTTCTTGGGAGCCAGCTTCTAACTTGTTTTTTGGAATTTTCTGAATAAATCCCCAGTGGAGTCGCCAATGATGTTATCACTCAGGTTGTCCCTTGGCTCCTTAAGGGATACGGCCGAGGTAACCACAAACCAATCTTTGGACTGTAGGTCCTAGCCCACCTGCAATCAGAGAGGGCTCTTTATTTATAATTTAGCTTTGTTTTGGGTTGATTTTAGGCTAGTTGTGGTGTACATGGGTTTTGTTTTGATTTTGGTGGGAAGGATGATGTTTTCAAGCAGAGTTGGGACGCATAGTGTGAGGAGTTCAAACCATTGGGAATGGAGTCATGGATTAGGGCTTGCTGTTGCGTTTTCTTGGTCACAAGAGGAATACAGAGCAGGATAGCTACACATAGAACAATATCAATTGCTGAAAAAGATGGAATGAAGGCCAGAGATGAAAGGCAACTAAGAATCTTTCATCAGCTAACAGGGAGGGAAGGTGAATGAATGTTTATCTAGGAGCAGTCAAGAATTCCTAAATAATAGTCATATGTGAAAGAAACAGTGTAAACATGATCATTTAAGTATGCATATTCATAGCTATTTCTGAGGAAAACATGTAGAAATAACAGAAATTGAGCATAGAGTGCTGCCAAGCAAAGTCTAAGCTATTCTTCCTTCCTGCTATTTAGATGGTGACAGAATGGTGGCATAAGCATATATAAACTGTAAACAGAGGTAAGAAACACTTATTGAGCCATGTAGTAGCACAGGAATTCCACAGTCACTCTTTAGCCATTAAAAACACAACAGATAGTTCAACATCCAAGCATTCCAGTAGTCTTTGATTATAGATGCTCTCCAAGTATACAGCGCAAATCTAAACTTTGGATTATCAACCAACCAACCCTTTAAACAATGAATCAGGGTGGTTTATATAAGGAAAATATCCCAAAATATCTATTACAGCAGATCTTAAACAGATCTGAAGGAAATGAGTACTTTAATCTATCTTATCTTGAAGTAAATGCATAAACTATTTATCTAAGTGCTGCGCTGGGGCAGCTGCCTCAAAAATGAGTAAATATGTGTCCTTTGCGGTTATGCGTTGTTCACTTATCATAACTGCACATTGGTCTCTACTCCACTGCTCTTGAGTGGCTTTGATGTGCATTAACTGTGATCTGAGAGCCTTAAGTGGCTTCACCACTTTTTTTGACTTTGCTTGGGGGCTTTTAATGTTTATCTGCTGCAGGCTTTAAGTCCTCCACTGATATTTTTGATCTGATACTCTTTGCCGCTTCACTGATACACTTTGACACTGAATTGGGCCACTTTCTCTTCCCTGATATACTTTAAACTGTCAAATCGCCACTTTTCTGCCCTTTCAAGGCAAAAATAACTGCTGCAATGATTTCCGTGGCCTTTGGAACGCTATTGGTGCTGGCTGATCAAATATCAATCATACATGAAGAAATCCTGCAAAATAATGGCGGAGGAATGCAACCTGATAAGTGTGCTGGGCCGAGGCTGGCTTCCTGAAGCAATACTGGACTTTGAGCGATCCAAAATGACTGAGAAATGCATAATTTCCCTTTGATTGGGTGCGCACAGGCATACATGTGAAAATATGGAAAAATGCCTTCTTTTCTTTTTACACAAAAAAGACCCATTTCTATGCAAAATTCGTGAAAAATATGGGCGAGCGCGGCACTGTACATAAGATTTAAGCCTAGCCTTTGGATCTAGCGCGGGTAGATCCAACGGCTGAGATCTACTCGCAATATCGCATATCGGCGGGGCGGAGGACTTTATATATATGGGAATGCCGATGGGCCGATCGTCGATATCGCTATCGGCGATTGGGAGAGGAAGGGCTTTAAACATAGCGATGGGCGAGCGAAATGGGGGGCGCTGACTAAATCTGGACCGTTGATCTGGGCGGGGGTGATGGACGGCTGCGATTAAGTCGCAGTTTCGCAATCGGGGAAACCCGGGGGGCGGGCTTTTAATGTATTGCGCGGAGCGATGCGATATATTAAAAAAATGCAGGATTTAGCCTTATAACTTAAGTTTTATAAAAAACTTAAGTTAAACGATAAAGCGGGTTTATAAGAGAAATGCGGAGATATATGTATAAAAGGGAAATATGATGGTGGGGGGCCTCCGATAGTGATATCGCATCGGATACGATAGCGATATCGCATCGGGGCAAGAAGGAATGGGCATCTATATATATATATAAAGGGCCATCACTGCCACCACCTCCAACAGCTATATCGCGTCGGAGGGGGGGGATTCTGATCGGAGGAGGGTTTTGTGCATCGGAGAATGGTTTTGTGCATAAAAAGGGTTTTCAATGCATCGGAGGGGTTTTTATGTGCAAATGGAAGAAGTCCAAATGCATGGAAAGGAGGATTTATGCCTTGGAAAGGTAAAAACATGTTTTAAAAGAGGGTTTTTTCACATCAAAGGAGGGAAATTATGTATAGGAAGGGGTCCAAAGCATAGGAAGAGGGCTAAAATGAGTTGAATGAGGGTTCTTACTAAGTTTCAGGCAAACTTAGTAATTCCCAAGCATACTTATGGTTATTTTTCAACCACGGGGAGAGGATATGTATATAGAGGGACTATTTAGTGCTGTTTTAGTAGGGGGAGGGGAAATAGATAGGTATTTACATAATAATGTTAGAAGTTAATATGAAACTGGTGAAGAAAAGCACTAAGGATAGAAATCTTAGGCTACAAAGGGGAAATATGACTCATAGAAGAGATATGAGCACTCCTAAGCAAAGTAGACCTTTACTTAGGCAAAATGTCATGAAATATGATGAATTTGAGAGATGTCAAGCAGATCTTAACATCTTTAGGGGGAGTTAATGAATGATTTGGGGACAAGGAAGAAGAGGAAGTTAGACATGCCTCGCTTGAGCTGCTCCAAATGGATTTTGCCTTATACTTGTGATCTGAATAGATTTAACACTTGGAAACATGAAATAAATCATAATTCATCATTCTGCCACCTCAGAACTACCTACCCAGCCTACTTACCTAGCATTTTGTCTTCTTTTTGTTTGGGTGCACTTGAACTAGCAAACCCAGCTTTTTCAACTTTTCTTTTGGCTATCCTCCTATCTAAATCTGCCCTTATAACTTCCAGGGGCTCAGATTGAGCTGTTGAGCACCCTTGCTTCTCTACCTATCTACAAATTTGCCAAGATTAAACAATTTGGACAGATATTCATTCTCTATCTTCTAAAACAAGCAATTTAAACCTAGGGAAGCCAAGATTAAGCTGTTTGGCCTTCCCTCAACTATGAAACTCTTCAAAAATGGAACTTTACATCAAAAATGGAACAAGTAGTGGAATTTGAGCTTGCACACTTTCCTGGCTTCTTGTTTGGGGTTCATTTCATTTACTTTTTTATCTGGCCAATTCATTCTTTTTGCCCTTCGATTATTCTTTTAGGGCATACTCTCTTTACATTTTTTAAATTTTCTGAGTTTTTCTTGGAAATATGGAACATTTGCAGCATGAAAAAGATGACATATTTGGCATGTAAAACAGTCAATCATGAAATATGAAACCTATTGCAATAGGAGGCTAACAGTAAAAAGGAGTTTGGGGTAGGAAGTTCTAAGTGTTCTCAAGTCTTAGCATAGGTAGAGGCTCTGCAGCTGATTGCGCAAAGGCCTAGGGTGGAAGTCCGCAGTTGAGTGCGCGAACCCCTGTAGCTGTGTGTGTAGGGAAAATAGAGTCTATGCTAAACTTGAGATATCAATAAATAGAATTATTATGCAATCAAAGTGTATTTTGTATTTTTTTAATGCATCTAATTATATTACAATCTGGGTTTACATTATAATGCTTATTTGATGCTCGAATGTATATGATTATATATGTTAATTGAACACAAGCAAGATTAAAGGATTATGCAAAGGTATTTGTAAATGCATGGTAGATTAGGTAACCCTTAAGATAACTTGGGAGCTTATACAGTAACTCAATCACAGAGGCGTGTAAGTGCCTAGACCTCGAGTTAGGGCTGCGCAAATATCAGTCAAGTACCTTTGTGGAGGTACTAAAGGACAGAAGAGAAGGAACATTGATAAGCCCTAAAGGCTTATCGATCTACACGAAGGTAGGATCAGGAAGTATAAACCAACATCAAGACCATCTGAGGGTGCGAAAAATTAGTTCCTGCATCCCCCCCCCTACTGCTTCAGGTGAGACTTCAATCCATGCTCCACGGGCTGATGCTGAAAGGGCCAGTAGTGTAGGAATTTGCTTGGCTGACTAACACTAAACATAGTTCAATGCCCATCAAACCAACAATGTCACACAGAGGCAAGTAAGATAACTCTGTCAGTAGCAAGGGTGTGACCCTTGCAGAGAGTCAAGGAAGGTGTATGAGAGGTTCCTAACACAGATTGCGTCCCTTGGCAACCTCGAAGTGTACTCAGCTGGGAAGGGAACACACAAGTGAAGATGCATCACAAGTTGGAAAGTAGTTCAGTCTAACAATCCAAAGTGATGGTTAAACCAACAACACATCTACAACAAGATTCATATAAATGAATCCAAAAGTGTTCATACACAACTACGTAAGTTAAACAACATACATTGCTACAACAACCGGAACAGTCCAACTACAATGACAACATATGCATGAAAACATGTTGGCTCTTATTATCTAAAGAAGTGTAAGTTCCAATCATACAATACATCCATGTAAGCCTGCTAGCCCCAATAGTGGAACATTACAGCCACATCCACTTGCTCCTCCAAAGAGATGTATTAGCTCCGTGTAGTGGAGAAGCCAAGGCATGTTACAATATTGTCCAAGCTCTTTCCAAGATAGTATTATCATAAGCTTAGCTGACCAAAAGCCTATACAAGGAAGTATGATGTTATATTTATAGCAAAGGGTGGGGTGACCCTTGACATCCCCCCTTTGTGACAATTCATCTACCCTCATGAATCTTCACCTACTCTATGACTGTTACATTCAACTATTAACACTTGAACTTCCACTTGACATGACGTTACATTACAATGCACATGTGCTCATGCGAGACAAAATGGCTTGAGAAAGCCATGCAAGACATTACTGACACTCGGTCTGTTGTGATGAGACCAATTATTTGACATGCTTGTGATGGTGAAGGTGGTGAGCTGATGCCAAGCTTGGTTGTCCGTGATGGTGTGCATGCACCTCATGCTGACATCTTGCTGAAGTGAACTCTTGCCTCCATTGCAACTGGTACATTGGTTCGTCTCCTTCATCCAACTCGTCTGCTAACATGTGCATGGTCTTTTTAGGTGTGGTTGAACATGCAACACACTGGTGCATAGTGTCCATGTTGATCTTCAAGTGTGTGTTGGTGGTCATGCACATCAACTTGCCAAAATACACGCTCAGCTCCATTTGGACTTGCTTCTTGTCTTCACCTTGGTGAGTGTGCTGAATGGGTTGCATTGCATGCATGCGCACAATGACATGCATGCTGCTAAATCTCCTGCATGCGATCAACAACATTGCTCACCATGTCTACTATGTGCCAACTGTTGGGATGGATCTTTGACTTGTACGGGCATAGTTTCATCTGTGAGTGCATGTTGCACCCACCGATGCTCCTGTTCCTGTTGCAACTCATTTGTCTATCTTTGCGGCTTCATGTTCTTCCTTGAGTTGCTGCTTCAGCATATACAAGTCCTTCTTTTTTATATTATCTGTCTTCGTACAATCTTCATGTCATGTCGTCGCCTCATAACCTGAGTCTCCAAAGATTCTTTCATCATCAGTGGATCTTCTTTATCTTGCAACTTTGTTCTACCTCTGTGTTGTTAGAAACCTTCCTCTTGCATTCACTACATTCATTTTGTTTGTTGCACTCATTGTGTTCATTGATGTCGTTGCATTCGCTACATTTGTTGCGTTTGCTGCATTCAATACATTCGTTGCATTTGCTGCGTCTGGTGTGTTTCCTTCAACTGTTGTTCATGATGCTGCTTGCTGTGATATCTTAATGTTCTTGTCTACGAACAACCTAATATCTCCGTGAGTAGGCAAGCTCATAGACATTTGATCAACTGCATCTCCAGGTCTTCTCTGAATAGTGTTTTCGACTCTACCCTCTTAGAAACCATTGTACCTACACTGTTGAGAGGCAGATGAACCCTTGCAATACCTGGAGACATGGAAACACTCATGGAAAGCAATATGTCAGTCGAAAACCAAAATTTTCTTAAGAATTGACTTTCAACATACCTCTGTGAATGATCATGAAGGTTGCACAATTTTAGCTGGGAGGTCAAGAAATTCACTACCAAGACTGCACAAGGAATATTTTGGGCTGCTGGGATACTGACTGACTACTGGAACTATGAAATTCACAATCCAGTCTGGCTGTTGACTGCTGGAATTACGTAATGCACAATCTCAGCTGGCAATGGCTGCAGGCTCTTTGACTGCATTGCACAATTTTTTGGGGCAACAGTCATTGTCCCTCAAAAATGCGCAAAACAGTCCTGGAGGATAGTCACTAGGCATAAATGTGCTTTTCTTGAGAGGAAGACAAAGCCTTCCCTCTCAGGATTGTGCAATGTTGTCATGGTGAGGTAGAGTCCAAGCCAAGGCTACCTAGAATTGCTGATGGGCAACTGAAAGTGAATGTGAGTGTGAATGCATGGTGATACTGAGTGTAAGCATAAGTGAATGATCATACATGCAAATGGTGAATGACAAATCCATAAAATGGAATAACATGCATGTGGGTGAGGAAAGTCATCGGATTGGTGACCGTTCATGAAAATCAAGCAAATAATACACACATAAGCGAAGTGATACCCAAGTAGTGATACACTCACATTCACTTTCAGTTGCCTGTCAGCGAGTTTGGGTAGCCTTAGCCCAGAATCTGCCTCACTAAGAGCCTCACCAAGACAACATTTCGCAATCCTGAGAGGGAAGGCTTTGTCTTCCTCTCAAGAAATGAGCATTTTTGCCCAGTGACTATCCTCCAGGACTACTTTGTGCATTTCTGAGGGACAGTGGTTGCTCGCCCAGAAAATTGTGCAATACAGTCACAGAGCCTGCAGTGACTACCAGCTGAGATTGCGCATTGTACAATTCCAGTAGGCAGTAGCAATAATGGACTGTACATTGTGCAGTTCTAGCAGTCAGTCAATCTCCCAGCAGTGCAGACTGTGCCTTGTGTAGCCTTTGTAGTCAGTTTCCTGACCTCCCAGCCGAAATTGCACAACCTTCATGATCAGTCACACAAGTATGTTGAAAGTCAGTTCTCAAGATGATTTTAGTTTTCGACTGTTGCTTGCCATGAGTGTTGCCATGTCTCCAGGTATTGTAGGTGTTCATCTGCCTCTCAATAGTGCAGTTACAATGGTTTCCAAGAGGGTAGAGTCAAAGACACAATTCAGGGACACCTGGAGATGGAGTAGATCAAATGTCTATGAGATTGCCTACATACGAAGATATCAAGTTGTTTGTAGACAAGAACATCAAGATATCATAGCAAGCAACATCATGAACAACATTTGAAGGCAACATACCGGATGCAGCAAATGCAACTAACGTAACGAATGTAGCGAACACAACAAACACAACGAATGTTGCGAATGTAGAGAATGCAAGAGGAAGGTTGTTGACAGCACAGAGGTGGAACAAAGTTGGAAGATCAGGAAGATCCACTGATGATGAAAGAAACTTTGGAGACTCAGGCTATGAGGTGACGGTGATGGTACGACATGAAGATCGCACGAAGACAGATAATGTAACAAAGAAGGAGTTGCATGCGCTTTAGCATAAACTCAAGGAAGAACATGAAGCTGCACAAATAGATGAATGAGTTGTAGCAGGAACAAGAATAGTGGTGGGCGCAACATGCACTCACGGATGAAACTAAGCCTACACAAGTCAAAGATTCATCCCAGTAGCTGGCATAGAGCAGACATGCTGAGTAGTGTTGTTGATCGTATGCAAGGGATTTAGCAGCATGCATGTCATTGTGTGCATGCATGTGATCCAACCCTTTCAACACACTCACCAAGGTGAATACAAGAAGCAAGTCCAACTGGAGTTCAGGATGTACTTCGGAAAGTTGATGCACATGAACAACAACACACACTTGAAGATCAACATGGACACTATGCATCAATGTGTTTCTGGTTCAGCCACACCCAAGAAGACCATGCACATGTTAGCAAACGAGTTGGATGAAGGAGCCAAACCAATGCACCAGTTGCTACAAAGGTAAGATTTCGCTTCAACAAAATGTCACCATGAGGTGCATGCACACCATCACGGATGACCAAGCTTGGCATCAGCTCACCACCTTTGCCATCACAAGCATATCAAATAATTGGTCTCATCACAACGTACCGAGTGTCAGTGATTTTTTACATGGCTTGCTCAAGTCGTTTTGTCTCACATGAGCACATGTGCATTGTAATGTAACGTCATGTCAAGTGGAAGTTCAAGTGTCAATAGTTGAATGTAACAGTGATAGAGTAGGTGAAGAGGATGAACTATCACAAAGGGGGAATGTCAAGGGTCACCCCACCCTTTGCTATAAATAGAACCTCATAACTCATTGTATAGGCTTTTGGTCAACCAAGATTCTGATAAGACTATCTTGGGAAGAGCTTGGATAATATTGTAATGCACCTTGGCTTCTCCACTGCACAGAGCTAGTACATCTATTTGGAGAAGCAGGCGGATGTGGTTGTAACATTCCACTTTTGGGGCTAGCAGGTTTACATGGATGTATTGTATGATTTGAACTTACACTTATTTATATAATAAGAGCCAGCATGTTTTCATGCATATGTTGATATTGTAGTTGGATTGTTCGGTTGCTGTATCAATGTATGTTGTTTAACTTACGTAGTTGTGTATGAACACTTTTGCATCCAATTATATGAATCTTGTTGCAATATGCTATTGGTTTAACCATCACTTTAGATTGCCAGACTAACCTGCTTTCCAGCTTGTGATGCATCTTCACTTGTGTTTTCCCTTCCCAACTAAGTACACTTATAGGTTGCCAAAGGGCACACTCATCTCAACACACCTGTGTTAGGAACCTTTCATACACCTTCCTTGACTCACTACAATGGTCACAACCTTGCTACTGACAGAGTTATCTTACTTGCCTCTGTGAGACATCGTGGTCAAGGCATTACCATAGGACCCACTTCCAGGACTCCTACACCAAACAGTCTGAGGTCTAATTGGGACTTATTACCGAGGAGATCCCCTTACATGTTGGCGAGTCTAGCACCATCAACATTTTTGCGCTAGAAGGAGGGCCAGATGAAAAGTTGATCCCTCACATCTGTTTTCAATCTCTACAGATCTATCATGACTCACTACTGAGCTGCTCTTCCGGAATGTATGTATTATGGAAACAATTTCATCATCCCGAAAAGCTCTTGGATAACTTGTCTCATAAAACATTTGATGGTGGAGGCTATATAGCCTTGGTAAGGCATGCGATCGACATTGTAGGCTCATGTGAAAGACATGGATTATTTGAAGAATACATGAGCTGTGCGCTGTTCATCTACACGCTTCGAGGGCACCCAATGCACTGGTGTGCCACATTACTGAAAAATCCATTCATTCTCTTTCTCATATGGTCATAGAGATAGACCATGCTTTCAATCACTTTGACCGTCAAGCACTCAACAAAGAAATTTTGAAATTTTGAAAAGCACCCGATGAATCCGTTGAACAGTTTACACATGTTTTTGTAACCTTGCATACCGATTCCCGAAAGATGATATTCATTGGGAATTTCTTGATGACATATTTGAGTATCTTCTTCACATATCCAAACCCCACTCAACACACTTCAGTGATGGAATTGTGCAATCATAGACAGGCATAGCTTCTGTCACAAGTGACTGTCCACCTTCACCTCATCAAACAACTCCACCATGACAAAGTGATGTGGGAGATCATGCACACACCTCGGTTGAACTATCACATCCTCCCACCCCATCTGCTCTTGATATTTATGCATATTTGGCTTGCAAGCCTGTTGGTTGTCACATGGACTCATTCCCTCGACCTCGGTCCTTGCATTCTATTGATCCTTCGGATTGTACTGTCTTGTTTTCTTCCATTTGGACTCCTCACCTACTGTGAACGCGGATCAAACTGTCCAAGGAGTTAGTGTTATACGGCCAACCTGTGCCATCATTCCTGATGAGCATGTGTGGGAATATAAAGAAGAGCCCACGGTGAAGGATGACTCGCTTCCAGTCGTGCCTCATCCACTTCATCCTGACATCCCTTATGATTCTACCACTGTTGATTTTCCCTATGAAAATACATTTCCGTATGTTTCTACTTCCGATCATTCACAGTACAGCTCAGATGTCAGTGTATAATTATAGTGTGGAGAGGACACATCTTCCTTGTAAAATCCATTCAATCTATCAGTTATATTTCTTAAAAACATAAAGGGTGAACATATTTTCTTCTCATCTACCCCTCTGCCTGATTCATCAAATCATGAGGATGCCGATAAACATCTTGAATTTTCTAATCATGGATGTCATGATCTATTCACTTCCTCATCTGATCACGATGTTGATTCAACCATTGTTAATCTATCCAAGGCACTGGTCTACGATGATCTATCTATCCATGAGGTTGAAACCCCCCAAATTTTCGAGGCACTTCAGCCTGAGTTGATGGTTATGTCAGGCTCTCACTCTCTTGAGGTTGGTTTCACTTCTGGTCAGGAAATTGTTGAAACACTCAAGGCTCCTCATCACTCTCTGTTTTGAACTAAAGATCAACCAAACACCCAGATGTTTCTTCCTCCACTCGAACTACACGATCCCATCACTCATGCATTAGAGGAATCTTACACAGCAAGCACAACTCCATCACTAAAGTGTGCTGAGTGGGTTTTGAATACGTGAAGAACATACTCAAATATGCCATTAAGAAATTCCCAATGAATATCATCTTTCGGGAATCGGTATGCAAGGTTACAAAAACGCATGTAAAACTATTCAACAGAATCATCGGGTGCTTTTCAAAATTTCAGAATTTCTTTGTTGAGTGCTTGACATTCAAAGTGATTGAAAGCACAGTCTATCTCTATGACCATATGAGAAAGAGAATGAATGGATTTTTCAGGTAGTGTAGCACACCAGTGCATTGGGTGCCCTCGAAGCGTGTAGATGAACAATGCACGACTCATGTATTCTTCAAAGAATCCATGTCTTTCACATGAGCCTATAATGTTGATTGCATGCCCTACCAAGGCTATGTAGCCTCCACCATCAAATTTTTTATGAGACAAGTTATCCGAGAGCTTTTCGGGATGATGAAATTGTTTCCATAATACATACATTCCAGAAGAGCAGCTCGGTAGTGAGTCATGATAGATCTGTAGAGATTGAAAACAGATGTGAGGGCTCAACTTTTCATCTAGTCCTCCTTCTAGTGCAAAAGTGTTGATGGTGCTAGACCCACCAACATGTAAGGGGATCTCCCCAGTAATAAGTCCCAATTAGAACTCATACTGTTTGGTGTAGGAGTCCCAGTAGTGGGTCCTATGGTAATGCCTTGACCGCGATGTCTCACAGAGGCAAGTAAGATAACTCTGTCAGTAGTAAGGTTTTGACCATTGTAGTGAGTCAAGGAAGGTGTATGAAAGGTTCCTAACACAGGTGGGTTGAGGTGAGTGCGCCCCCTGGCAACCTATAAGTGTACTCAACTGGGAAGGGAAAACACAAGTGAAGATGCATCACAAGCTGGAAAGAAGGTCAAGTTGACAATCCAAAGTGATGGTTAAACCAACAACACATCTGCAACAACATTCATATAATTGCATAAAAAAGTGTTCATACACAACTACATAAGTTAAACAACATACATTGATACAACAACTGAACAATCCAACTACAATATCAACATATGCATGAAAACATGTTGGCTCTTATTATATAAATAAGTGTAAGTCCCAATCATACAATACGTCCATGTAAACCTGCTAGCCCCAAAAGTGGAATGTTACAACCACAACCGCCTACTCCTCCAAAGAGATGTACTAGCTCCATGCAGTGGAGAAGCCAAGGCGCATTACAATACTATCCAAGATCTTCCAAAGATAGTCTTATCAGAATCTTGGCTGACCAAAAGCCTATACAATGAGTTATGAGGTTCTATTTATAGCAAAGGGTGGGGTGACCCTTGACATTCCCCCTTTGTGATAGTTCATCTACCCTCATGACTCTTCACCTACTCTATGATTGTTACATTCAAATATTAACACTTGAACTTCCACTTGACATGACGTTACATTACAATGCACATGTGCTCATGTGAGACAAAACAACTTGAGCAAGCCATGTAAAACATCACTAACACTCGGTCTGTTGTGATGAGATCAATTATTTGATATGCTTTTGATGGCGAAGGTGGTGAGCTGATGCCACACTTGGTCGTCCATGATGGTGTGCATGCACCTCATGGTGACATCTTGCTGAAGTGCAATCTTGCCTCTGTAGCAACCGATGCATTGGTTTGGCTCCTTCATTCAACTCGTCTGCTAACATGTGCATGGTCTTCTTGGGTGTAGCTAAACCAATGACACATTGATGCATAGTGTCCATGCTGATCTTCAAGTGTGTGTTAGTGTTCATGTGCATCAACTTGCCAAAGTACATCCTCAACTCTAGTTGGACTTTCTTCTTGTCTTCGCCTTGGTGAGTGTGTTGAATGGGTTGGATCACATGCTTGCACACAAGGACATGCATGTTGTTGAATCCCTTGCATGCGATCAACAACATTGCTCAGCATGTCTGCTCTATGCCAGTTGCTGGGATGAATCTTTGACTTGTGCAGGCGTAGTTTCAACTGTGAGTGCATGTTGCGCCCACCGCTATTCCTGCTCCTGCTATAACTCATTCGTCTATCTATGCAACTTCATGTTCTTCCTTAAGTTGCTACTAAAGCGCATGCAACTCCTTCTTTGTTACATTATCTATCTTCGTGCGATCTTCATGTCACACCGTCACCTCATAGCCTGAGTCTCCAAAGTTTCTTTCATCATCAGTGGATCTTCTTGATTTTGGAACTTTGTTCCACCTCTGTGTTGTCAACAACATTCCTCTTGCATTCTCTACATTCGCAGCATTCGTTGTGTTTGTTGCGTTCACTGCATTCGTTACGTTCATTGCATTTTCTACGTTTGGTATGTTGCCTTCAAATGTTGTTCATGATGTTGCTTGCTATGATATGTTGATGTTCTTGTCTACGAACAACTTTTAATCTTTGTAAGTAGGCAAGCTCATAGACATTTGATCGAATCCATCTCCAGGTGTCCCTGAATTGTGTCTTTGACTCTACCCTATTGGAAACCATTGTAACTACACTACTAAGAGGCAAATGAACACCTACAATACATGGAGACATGGCAACACTCATGGTAAGCAACAGTCGAAAACCAAAGTGATCTTGAGAACTGACTTTCAACATACTTGTGTGACTGATCATGAAGGTTGTGCAATTTCGGCTGGGAGGTCGAGAAGCCGACTGCCAAGACTACACAAGGCACAATCTGGGCTGCTGGGAGACTGACTGACTACTAGAATTGCGCAATGTACAGTTCATTCTTGTTGTTGCCTACTGGAATTGCACAATGTGCAATCTCAGCTAGCAGTCACTGCAGGCTCTTTGACTATATTGCGCAATTTTTTGGGCCAGCAGCCACTGTCCCTTAGAAATGCACAAAGTAGTCCTAAAGGATAGTCACTGGATAGAAATGCTCATTTCTTGAGAGGAAGACAAAGCCTTCCCTCTCAGGATTGCACAATGTTATCTTGGTGAGGCTCTTAGTGAGGCAGAGTCTGGGCTAAGGCTACCCAGACTCGCCGATGGGCAATTGAAAGTGAATGTGAGTGTGAATGCATGGTGATACTGAGTGTAAGCTTAAGTGAATGATGATGCATGCAAATGGTGAAGGACAGATTCAGAAAATGAAACAACATGCATGTGGGTGAGGCGAGTCACCAAATCAATGCCCGTTCGTGAAAAATTGTTTCATGCATGTGACAGTAATGAGATAGTGACAAAAACTAAAACAGTGCTAGGACAAGCTAGTATACATGTAAACAACAACAAGAACTTGCTGAAATCAAAAAAATAGTACTCACATAAGCAAAAACACAAAAATTGATAGAAATGCAACACAAGGCATGGGAAGCGGGCTTACCCCAAAACAATTGAGCTGAATGTGCTAACTGCTCCTAGATGTGATGCGGGATGTCAGAGCTACAAGCTTGATGTGAGGAATGAGATTTGCAGCATTTAGTTGATGAGTTTTGGTAATATCAAGGTTGTCATGTGCATGCCACAAATCTAGGGAAAGCGACACTTGGTGGGAGGTTCCGGAAATGATCCTTGCATGTAACCTCCAACTGCTAAACTTAGATCCCTGAAACAAGGGATGCCTTTGTATGCTTCATTGGGAGAAGCATCCCATGCATGCAAGTCTATTTAGCTCAGTCCTAGAGGGAACTGGTCAACTTAGCTGCACATGCAAGAGGTTGTTCGACAACCGAGAGAAAATGCACATTTCTGACTGGGATCTGGGGTGGCTACCCAGGAAATTTGTGCAATTTCTGGGCCGAGCAGTTGACTGCTGCCGAGATTTGTGAAAATTTTGGGCTGAGTAGCCCTGCTGGGGAAAATTGTGCAATTTTCTCTATGAACATTGACTAGCAGAATTGTGCAATTCTGGAGCCCAACAGGCTGCCAGTTAGGATTGCGCAATTTTTGGAGGGAAGGCTGGTTTCCCTCTAGAATTGTGTAATTTCTTGGGGGAGCTTCTCAACCTACAGGTGAGCCAAGTCCGAGTAATCAGCCTATGAGGGGAATGCATCAGGTGGTGATCAACAGGCTACCTTTGTGCAAGAAAAACACTAAAGCTTGTGAACTTGACGAAGTAAGGCAAGCCGCTGTGAAGGTTGGAAGGGAGGCTCCGAAACGAAGCTAAGGCAAAATTTTGGAGGGTGGTTGTAGATGCTACAACACATTTGAAGAATTTTTTTAAACATGCAAACACATATCAAGAGGAAGAGCAAGAGTAAGTAAATCAACATTAAGGTCGGTAAGTCAAGCTAAACTTGGAAATTTGTTTAGTGACTTTAAAATAGAAATTATTAGCAATCTAAACAAACAAGTAGAAATGTCAAGAATGCAATATGAGGAAAACGATGATGTTGATATTTGTGTTGTCCATGTTGAATCACATGATATTAAATATTGCCCATCATTACCAAGGTTGAAAGACGTTTACCAAGAGGACAATGGAGGAAGTCAATCACCAAAGAATTTATGTTATGTAGCTTTGTTGAAGCCTGGAAATGTCCTAGCTCAACACATGAGAAATTTCCTGGTCAAAGTCCCAATTATACTCTTTTCCGTTGCGATGGCAATCCAAACTTGTTCAAATGGTTTTCCAGTTACCCATGTTCTAGAACTAGCCTAAGTTAACCTAGTCTATGCTACCTAAAAAAGTATGTACAATATGCACAAGAATGACCTTTAGTTTGCTTATGAGTGATGGTTATTCAAGAGTAGCATACCAAAGGGAAAAGGAGTCATCTATATGATAATGTTTAGGTGAGATGATCCTTAATGATTTGACTGAAACCAAGGCTCAGTCAAGCCACTATGATGCTTGCTCCTTTGCAAGGAGTCTTGAAAAATAAAAGAAACAAATGCAACTAGTTTTATGATGCAAATGAACATAAAAGGAAATCTATCTTTACCAAGCATAGGATAACCCCGTCCTTAGTCAAGAGCTAAAAGTGCTCTAATTGTAAGGGAAAAGAACTCTGTTTGATCTTAGGATGAAGATTTAATTGCAAATCCTAAAGAAATTTAAAGGTCTACAAATTTCTTTAGCATAAATGCAACTAACACAACCTTGCAGGGTCCATCAAAAGTATGCAACGTGGATACTCCTTGGATGAGAAATCAAATTTTCCATCCACCGAGTGTTGTCGCTTGAAATTGAGTAAACCCATGAGGAGATAAGTTGAAAATACTAGTTGAAAAATAGTTTTTTCTTTTTTCCCTCTAAAATTTGATGATGTAATCTAATCTTATTTTATTATTTCCACTATTATTATATAATTTCCTTAGGAGGCCCATTTTAGACCCCAAAATTCCCTTGATGTTCCATGCATCAAATAAAACACCCAGATCATTCACATTCAAGAAAGTTTTAGGTGACCAAAAGGTGGTGATATAGGCAAAGCCAATCAATGTGATGTGGAGGAGATGTTATCAAGACAACCAAACACAAAGTGTGAGGTGATATGGAAAAATCAGACCAGTGATGCAAGCATCACTCTGAGGAGAGGAGTAACAACATGAAGTGACACAAGTGTTGTCATGTGAGAAAAGGGTCAAGGCAGAAAACATCACTTAATGTAAACACAAAATAAGACCAAAATAAATCTTGAAATCATATGAAGGTAAAATAAGTGAAGGATACCCATTTATTATGAAAAACGAAAACTGCTAAATGGGGGGTTGTTTCAGTTACAACAAGCTCCAAGAGGACCATGCATCCTAGTCAACCTAGTATGATGTAAGAACCTAATTCAGAATTTCAATTTTATGCACATCCATTTCAAATTAATTGGAACACACCCTTTCCTTGGAAACCTTAGTTATCTAAACCCCAAAACCAATCTTGGAAACAAGGTTGGTAAGGAACTTATGAGAGTAATCCACAATATCCTCAATATTTTCTGCAATATCCTTCATACCTAACTCCATGTTATCCCTACCATCCACCTCCACCACAACCACAACCCATACCACATCCATCTCAAAGATCCACTCCCACTCAACTACCTCAACCATTTTCAAACCCACACAAGGAAGTAGCTCAACCCACTTACAATGTTGAGGTACAACACTTCCTAACATCCCCTCTTATTCTCAATGATATTCATCTTAACTTGGAAATAGTATTGCAAAAAGGAGATTCTCTTGATGTCATTGAAGGAAAAAATTCAAAAAAAGGAATATTCAAATGAGAAGACCAAAGAATCATGGCCTGCAGTTGATGAAGAGTAGACATTAGAATCAAATATTGAGAAAGTTCCCTCATGTTTACCATGAGATCCTCCATGTGGTCAAGAGAATAATATGCAAAAACAGGAATATTTGAATGTCATGGTAGAAGAAGACATGAATAATGATCCAGTTGAGAAAGAAAACCAAGGGCATCACAGCTATATTGAGGTTTGGTTAGAGAAAATCAACAAGATGGAGCATCACTCTCTTCTTCAATAGTACTTGATATCATCAAAGTCAAAGAATTTGGTCTCTAAAAGTTAGATACATGTCAAAGCATACATTTTGAGCCTACCCATGAGTTTATCTATCATCTTGATGTGTATGTGCCTTTATTGGAAGTATTTGTATACTTGAAAGAGATTTTGTTTTTTCAAGTAGAGTAGGATAGAAAAGAAGAAATAAAAGATGGAAAAAGAGAAAAAGAGAAAAAGAGAAAAAGGAAATGAATAAAATCTCAGATGAAAAACTCTTTTGATGCCCTTGGCATTGGTTCACTAATTGAAAAGCTTTGTGAGATGGTCAATGGGTTAGAAAAAGGAGAAAAAAAGAGAAAAAGAAAAGATCCTAGGTGAAAACCTCCTTTGAGGCGCCTTGGCAAACTTACTAGTTGAAAACCTCATTGAGGCAACTAGTAGGCCTAAGAAAAGAGAAAATAAATGAAAATAAAAAAATGTATTGTTTGCTCCATGAATCTCTCTCTAATAAATGCAGGTGCTCTCCAACCTTTGCAAGCAACAAAAACAAGTTCGCACCAAAAGAAAAAGTTGGTGAAAAATATAGTCAAAGGAAGTCAAACTTGGACTTTCTCCTCCTTTGCTCAAATGCTCCAAAAGGACCAAGGCCATGTCAATCTATCACCCTTGTCCATTTCCAACATCCATTTTAGGTCAATCCAGCCTATCGTTTGAGAGATATGGATAAAACAATTATTCTATAGGAGGTTGTCCTGAAATGCTATAGGAGGGACCAGAATTGCTATAGGAGGCAGATCTGATTAGAGAAAGAGGCCAAAATCCTAATAATGTGATTAATCCAGAAGACAGATTTCTACATTATGGATCACAAAAGTCTTAGATCTTACAATTCATGTATTATTTATGAAATGTTGAGATAGTTCCACCATAGCCTCATCATTCATTTTCCACACCACTTGACCTCTTCTCCACTCTCATTTTCATCCCTATCCATGAAAAGAACCCATTTTCAACCCTTCTTCTATCCCTTCCACCACAAAAATGACCTTTTATCCTTGTCAAAATATTACTCATGAACTAACAATATTTTTAAAGGTATCACCTTAAGGAAATAATGATCCTAGGAGAGTCTATATGATTGCTAAAACAAGACACATAGTCCTTTAGTAGTCTACACAAGCCCTCTAGAACCAAAATCAAAAGCACTTAGAAGCACCAGAATGAAGAATTGACCAACATGAAGCATTGAGGGATCATCTCCTCGATCTTGGGTAGGCACAAAACATTTGTAGGGCTACTACAGGGCCATTGATCATCTCAAACAACAACAACTTGATCCACCATTAACAAGGCCCTCAAAACCATGTTACAGCATATGGTAAACACTCACAAAACCGATTGGCACCATATGGTGTTCTCCGCATTGTGAGCATACCGCACAATAGCCAAATCATCCACAGGGTTTACACCCTTTCAACTTGTGTATGGCATAGAAGAAGTACTTCCCATCGAGTGTGAGATCCCCACCATACACTCGGTCATTGGGATTTTAGCATACATCATACCTTTAGAACAAAGGTGGGTACAACTGGACCTCATCGGTGAATGCTGAAGGGAATCTCTCCAAAGTAATGAATCCCACGAAAACAGGGTCAAAGCCTCATTCGACAAAAACATCACCTCTCAGACATTCACCATGAGGGATTTAGTCCTCCGCTACGATGTTTCCTAGGAAGCAATAGGACCTAGAAAGTTTAAAACCTTGTGGAAGGGCCCATACATCATCAAACATTGCCTCTTCAAGGGAGCACACATACTATCAGAGCCCGATAGGACTTGCCTAAAAAATCTCGTCAATGGTCTCTACCTCAAAAAAATCCACCCATAAAATGTTAGAGTAAATATGTATGTACCATGAATTATTTTTTATGATGATCACCTCATCATGGATTTACTCTAAAAATCATTCTCTCATCACATGTCAACAAATGGATCTTCCATGAACTTATCATCATGGGTTCACTGACGGCACATCTCGATGGCTACAAAACCTCATTGTTGTAGCCTAGGTCATATACTCTCTTGACCAAACATCTCATCTCTTTAATGGACTTTGTATCGAATCAACCACCAACAATCAAGTAAAGTATGATGCCAACATAGGCCTCTTGGCCGATGCCCACCATCTAGGTATATGTCACCTGCATGTATTCCTTGATTCCAAGCTAATTGTATCACAACTAAACATGACCTTTCAAATCCATTATTCACGCCTTTTTCGGAAAAATATTCATGCACAAAGGTTAGAAAGATTTTTTTATCATATCACATTTACACATATACCAAGGGATCAAAATCATACAGTTGATCCCATCGCTAATCAAATCTTAGACTGGCATGCATCACATATATATAACCATCAAGATACATAAAACATCAACATAAGATACATCTCAAACAAAATGCAGAAATACAAAAGAAGTATAGATGCATACAACACATCATGAGAGCCACCAAAAAACGATCTCATATATATATCAAAAAATATATGAGTGAAAAAGATATCACTGGCCCACAACTAGGAAAAGTAAGTCAACAAAATATAGGGGAGCATGTTCATAAATGGGTGCTTGACCTGGAACATACATAATCTCATAAAAAAGCATAACCATCAAGTCTATCTAGGGCCTCGGTGTCTCAATCTCTGCATCTGGAGCCAAAATCAGACCAGCTGTAGCCATAGCCATGGCTATATGGTGCAAAGTTGGTCGGTGTGCTCACTCTATTGACATCGTCATCTCAACAATGACCGCTTCCAAGCCAGCCCATCCATCGATAGGAAACCCTCTAGTAAGGGTCTCCACCTAACCCTAGGCATCACTGTAGTTCTATAACTCTACCTCGGCAACTGCCAAGCGCAACTCTACATCCTTAGCATGGTCACGTCATCACTCTACCTCCTCACTCGTTTCTGCACTACTACCCTCTCTAGAGGACCCACCAATCTCTAATCAATGCCAATGTGTTGGTTGCTTAGGCCCACCCTAAGGAACGATCAATGGCCTCACCACCCTTGGTTTCTATGCCCACCCTAAGGAACAATCAGTGGCCTCACCACCCTCAGTTTCTATAGAATAGGGGAATCCCCTATAACACCCATATGCCTTGGATCATCTCCTGCCAAATAAGAAGTGGGCGCCCCCGCGGCCCCGCATCTACAAGTAAACAAGCATGGTATCAACATCATCATAAATAAAATATCATAAAAATACATAAAAGCACACATATGTATACAAATGAAAAAATCAAAATATACCTATTGGTCCCCAGGCATCGCCCTGAGGAAGTCCCATATATGGATCTCCCAAGAATTCTGCTTTGTGATAGGGAAACTCTAGAACCAACTAAGGGTTGGTGTTGGGTATAGAAAGCCCAGTGCAATGGTTAGAGGGCATGAAGCTGGACATTTTGGGTAAAGTTAGGGAAAAGACTCCGCTGAAAGTGTGGAGCACGAATTAAAATAGGTTGAGTCAAAGGGTAGTCCGCCCGAAAACAATGTAAAGAAAGATAAATAGAGTCAGCCCTTGCAGGGATCGCGGACCAAGAAAGGGTATAAATAGAGTGAGGCTCTATGGGTAGAAAGAGTAGAATTTTTGATAGGAAATCTGGAATATGGAATGTAATGGGTTCTTGAGGAAGATAGTCTAAAAGCGTTTGTAAGTCCAAGTCAAGGGAGGGGTAGTACATAGAGGCTTTGTAGCTGTGTGCGCAGAGGTCTGGAAAGTCCGCAGCTATGTGCACAGACCCCTGCAGCTGAGTGCGCAGGGTAGATCTGGATGTATTGGTGGAAAATAATAATAAAGATAAGTTTGCTTCTATAAATTTTGTGTTATCGCTCATCTTTCTTTATGGTTTACCTTTCTATATCTAGTTAATGCAAATGTGATAAGTGTATGTGAATCTGGGTTCATTTTGTGCACGAATCAATTACGTTGGTTAAATTTTTTCTTAAAGGCCTTGTTGAGTAGTTTTGAATCATAACCGCTTCCTTCAGTAGAATAGTGTATTAATAAGAAAGATATAATCACTCTAGATCTATGTGAGTACCGAGTAGTGCGGAGCTGGAAACCAGTGCACGAAACCTCTAGACCACACCAAGACATCCCTAGGGTGCAGAAACCGTGTTCCAGCACCCTCCCTTACTACCTCGGGTGAGACCTATGTCCATGCTCCTCAAGCTGTTGCCGAAAGGGCTAGTAGCTGCAGGATTTGTTTGGCTAAATAACTCTTCCAAACCTGGGTCAGGCCCATATAAGCCAACAATTGGAGTTGAACCAGTCCTCAACGTTGGTGTTCCAGTAATGCCCCACCTCTCCACCCCCATACCTTGACATCACACCTCCCCAGCGGCACATACGTGGATCCCTGGCAGGCCCCGCTGGTACTGCTAAGATCGGATGAAGCATAACTACCCACTCATACATAATGTTGCATAGCACACTCCAATAGAAGAAAATCTTGAGTGTACCACACTACACCTATGTAAGTTGCGACAACATCCCCTCATGTGGTAATCAAGCCTAATCGAAGAAGTGCCCTGCTTGTAGTTGCTACAATACCACTATATGGGGCCCTGATGCTTTGTTAGGGGATGCTGACCCCACCAGTCTCACAATAATAGCCACTGCTACTCACTCAGCTAGGTCCAAAACAAATGTAATCTTAATACAACCCTCCTCATATGGGTCATTCCCATAGTGAGCGACACCCTCTACCTATACCCAATGTCGAATATGCACGTGCCCGGCTGATGGTGGATAAGGTAGCACCTCCTCACGAGGCAATAGACTAGTAATAAAGTAAATAATAGTATAAACTGGTATCGACAATCCATGAGCTGAATGACCATCACTTGACAATCCACATCCCAACATCTAATAAAAAAATGTAGGAGTCTATCCTACAACCTCATCAGGAGGTTCTAGAGGAACTTCAATAGCCCCCACTACACCAGTATTTGGCTAGTTGTTGGGTCCAGTGCCATAATTGTATGCAGTCGCTCTCAATCCCTCTCCCTCCAAATTATCGTACCAACCAAGATACCACGTGTCAAAAATATAACCCCCCAATCTATTAAAAATGGAAAATATCATGAGAAACCTTTTTTCCTCATAGCCTCGTGCCTATAAGCCTGACAGATGTGATGTCACGTGTTTGTTTTCCCAACAGACGCACAGAAGCTCGTCTGTCAGGACCTTAAGCCATGACATCCAACACACTTAGGACTGCGCGCTTATTTCTCAAATAGGAATGTTCTTCATGTGTCTGTACCTCACATAGATGCACAACCATCATGAGGTAATATGGCCAAGCCACAGTGAACCTCGCAAGGTTTCTCTGAGTCACCACATAAAACCCTAAGGTTTGTGCTACGACCATATGACTCCAGGCCAGTCACCCACATGGCCAAGAGAAATTAACCCTAAAAGGCCATACAGGGGACCCCTGTATGACCCACCTACCCTAAACACTACCAAATTGATGAAGATTAAGGTACAAGCTCTTACTTGGCTCTCCCCATGTGCATCCTAGGTGCTCTGGTTGATCGCAATGGTAAGAAAAGCTCTAGCAACTCGCTGTGACCTCTACAACATAGTAGTGAAAATTAGTGATATTTGGACCCCTTAGCCCTATCTATCACCCTTTTCTCCATCTTTTTGGGTCCATTATAGAAGCCTGGGATATCCATTGACAAAACCAGAAGAGACACAAGGATCAATACCACACCATCTTCAACATGGAAATCTGTGTTCCGATAAATGTAAAAACTCATTTTTGGGCCTATCGCACACTCAGAAACTCATGTCAGGTACTCCTCTAGTTCTTTAATTCATAGCATTCATTATATGTATGTCTTAAATAATGCTTTCACTTGGGGTATTGCTTGTGTCCATTGCAAGAACATCACACATGATCCACTTCGACCAACACCTTGGCAAGCAAATAATAGAGCAAGTATCATTATCCACTTAGCATGATAGGCTTCCTCCTAAATATTTGCATATAATGACATCATTTCTCCAAAATTCACCATAAGATCCATCACCTCAACCATATTTATCACCATCTTTCCTTCTCATACAATAAACATTTGTGTCGGTCGATAGAACCCCTCCTCATGGCTCACTCCATCTTTGTAGACCCTTCTTCACGAAGATGGGCCATGACCACTTACCCCTTCCTGGAAACCATCCCACTTACATTCCTTGAAGTTTAGCCTCATTATGCTACACTCATTACACACACACACCACTTCTCGGGCCATCTCTTGTACTTTACGACAGATCTAGATAGATGAACCTCTATGTCCTACATTTGGCCTATCATTCAATCATATTACATAGCCCATATGTGTCACTTCATCCACCTCACCAACCCAACATGGAGACCAACCAATGGGACCCCCGCCCTCAGTGAAAAAATTTACACCCCCATATAGGTTTCTGCCATCATGGGGTAGCCATCTCCGTGGTTGTACATCCAAACCACCCTCATATTATTTTGGCTAGGAAAAATACTCCCACCCACATTTTTTGCTATTGATCTCTTTTACCAAGCAGTAGTTTCTAGTCACCCTTGGTCAAAGCTTACACCTCACTAGCAATTACTTTCCATTTTTACACATGTCAAAACATATTTACACCCACCCTATAAATCCTACTAACTCCAGGACCATCACCATCAGGAAACATGTTTTGTCTGTCACCATTTGCACATCAAGCTCTGACCTCGAGCCAATTTTCCATATCCTCTTACATAGTCAGCTCTCGCTATCATGCTTATTTGACCCAAGTTATCATAGTTTGTTCACATCTCATATTGATTCCCCAACTCAGCATGTCAGACGGTTAACGCTCCTCTCCTGTCAACTTGAACAATTGTATTCCAGGATAGGGATACTACCTTGGATACTCCCCACTTGAAGGGATATCCTTAGGTGGAACAATTTTTATCACCAAAAAAATTATCATCTAGCCTAATTTACTAGATGGATCAAAGTACACTATGTAAAGCAAATTTTACCATAGTAAAATTGCTTTCACTGTGAGAAATTACTTAATAAACCACCTTTGTTAAGTAATTTATAGCTAAACCCATGAAGAATAATTAAATAAATCACTATTTATTTGATTTTCTTCTAGGGATAATTAATTAACCCATTTTTTTATTATTATTCCTTGTCATATTTGACCCATCATGAAAAATAAACAGATAAATCATTATTTATCTTATTTTTCTATAAGAATAATTAATTAATCACTAATTAATTATTATTCTTTGTTAAATTTGACTAAATCCCTTACGAATAATTAAATAAATCTTTATTTGTTTATTATTCCTTAACTAATTCCTTGATATGATAAATAAATCATTTATTTATTTATTATTTCTAAATAAAATTTTAAATACTTTTTCCCTCAACAAATATAATAAAATATTCCAAGTGGTTATTCCAAGAATGGGATCAATAATATTTTATTATTGCTCATTATCGAGGACAACTCAATATTTTGTTATAAATAGAAGGGTTTTCCATTCATTATTCACTTTTGATTATTTTCATCACTGCACTCACTATTGTAACTCTGATTATTTTCATTGTTGCACACCATATTTTTGTCAGGTTTATGCATTATAGAGGAGAGAGACTCTATAACAAAATTAGCGACTCTGTTGGCTTTTATACTTTAGATCAAGAAACCTGGGTGACATTTGGTTTTTAGCTTGGGGTTTCTTATTTTTTCAATTCTCTTAATGTTTCCAAGTTTTTTAACCCTATATCTAATAAATTTTTGACTTTTGCAAGCTTTCTGGTCGTTTCCACAAGTCATAGGAACCAGCCACAAAAAAGGTAGCACTATTTTATGAAATTTTCCAACCAAGATCCATGGAATAGAAATCATAGTTTTTAGCCCAAAAAGTGCGATCTAGGCTTCAGAACGCACCCTTAAGCCCAAAAAGTGCAATCCCTGCAAAGAAACAGGTCAATACCAACAATTTCTGGGTTTTAGGGTTTTTCTCATATCGGTTTCTAGGTTTTGCAGAGAGATGTTTGCTAGGTATCCGACCTTTGTCTCATCCCACTTAGGCCTTGATCCACTCAGTTTTACTTGTTGAAGTCAAATTTAGCCTCCCCTAGGGCTTCTCGTACACTTCCACCTTTTTAAGAGGAGTTTAGCTAAGTGAGGAATCTGAGTTTCTGCAGTGCTTTCAGCCACATTTTTTAGATCTGTACTTTCTATTTCATATCTATTAAGATAGGTTTTTATCATCCATAGTGTCACATTTTCACTTGTTTGGTCATTTTCCTTAGGGTCCCATCGGTTTCCCTAGGTGTTTCACCCATCTCCCTATCTTTTTGCAGCGATCTTCCCTCTAGTTTTTTGTTGTTGCTACACCACTTTTCAGCATCTTAGTGTCACTTCATCCTAGTCACACTCACATTCATATCTCTGGACCGTTTCAGTGTATTTCCCATCGGTTTAGCCACCAAGCAATACAGTGTTTGCAAACCTAGTTTGGGTGGGGTTTAGTTAATTGTTTTGCTGTTCATTTTCTATTATTTATTTCAGTTTATTTTCAGCAAGATTTTTTACTTTTTACAAACACGATCTATGCTTAATCAATTAATACACTTGCACACACATTCACACCTTAAGCGAAGGGCGCTTGGTTTACAATGTGAAGCCAAGACTTAACATAATAAATTTATCTCCCCGCATCGAGACAAAGATATATTGCTAATCCCCCTTCACCATTTTCATGTTATATTTGTCTTATTATCATTGTGCCACCAAGGCGTGTGTCACAGATACTATTAGGCCTTCACCCTTAGTTTCCACTTGGGCGTATTTCTCCTCCCCATTAGATTTGAGTTCATAGCCCTCCAAGTCCCCATACTGGCTCTTCTCCTGGTTCTTCTGATTCCTCATCTAATTTTGAGCCTCCTTCACTGCATATCGTCACAATGTCTAGACCCACAGCAAGTGCAGGAACCCAACCTGGTGTTGGCTCCAGTTTTATACGGGTGGTCACATCAAGCAGAGAAACCTCTAGAACTGTTCTGGTAGCCCCCATGCTCCCCTTTATGGTTGGGTTAAGTCTACCAGATCTTAACCAGTTGATAAATGACCCCATACACCATGATGCTAGTTGGCCCTCTATGCCGACTAAGCTTCCATCAAAAATCCCAAAGTTTGAGGGTATTGCTGGAGAGGATCCTACCAACCATGTTCGATCCTTCCACATGTGGTGTTCGTCCAACTCCATAATCGATGACTCCATTTGTCTTTGGCTCTTCCAACATACGCTCACTGGAGACATTGCAAAATGGTATGTAGACCATCCCTCCACATCTCATTCTATTTTCACAACGCTTGCTAAAGAATTTCTTTCATATTTCCAATTACCTATTCGGTACGACACTAGTACGGAGCTATTGACCACAATTTGTCAGTCCTCTGCCACTCGACTTTCTGACCATGTTCAAGAGTGGCATCAAAGGAGGAGCACATGTTGTGCCCTGCCATTTGAAGACCGTGTTTATTTAGATTAGTTTCTTAAGAGAATTTTATCCCCCTTTGGGAAAGATGTCGCATCCCATTTTCCTCAAACCAAGGAAGAAGCTCTCCAAACTGCTTTAAGATATGATCTAATTTATCCCCAATCTGGTTATGTCTATACCATCATTCCAGAACTCCCTCGTCCTAGAAGTGTCAATGCACCGAGGGCATCTCACGCTGCTAATGGTATCGTTGGATCCCTTTCACACTCTTCGCTATATACTCAACAGAGTTATGGATACCCATAGGGGGCCACCAATTCCTAGAACACTTATGTCCCTCCTGCTAGCAGCATGTTTCCTAGACCCTAACCCATTTACCAAACTGTTTCTCCTCCTTATGCATAGCCAAGAACTCCATCCACTCAAGCATTAGCGTCAGAGCCTCTCATGCATCCTCAGCCCCAACAACCACCGCCCCTCGGGGTCAGGTGTTTTCACAACAAAGTACTACCAATCCCAAAAATTTGAAGAAAAAGAATAAGGGGAAGGGTAACAATGGTAACCAGGGTAATCGAGGTAACCATCCTAGTGAACCCTAGAGGAACCAGCCTAACACTAACAGCCAGCAATAGGGTGACCAGCCCAAGAAAAACAAGGTTATTTGTACGAACAAGCCTTGTGCATGTTGTGGTGTACATGGCCATTATAGACATGAGTGCCCCCTTTTACCCCAGATGCACCAAATGTGGGAAGCTCAAGTAGCTTCTAGAGGTCCACAATTGCCTCAGAATCCCATGCCACCTCCACCGGAAATGCTAACAAATCCTTTCCCTCAGTAAGGATTTGTTGTTGCTCAACCTCAGGTAGGTCAAGTAGCCCATCTACCCCAACATTCTAGTCTTGGTGACTACCAGATTCTTATGATGAACTCTGATGAAGTTAATCCCTCCCATATCAACATACAAACTCGGTCGCATCAATATGACAAGCCCCCCATTTCATCAGCTACTGAGTCCAAAACCAAAGTATCTGTTGAGCCTCTTACAACACCAAATGGTCCTTTACAGATCCCTCAACCTAAATTTGAGGTCATTCCCAAGATCCCATAGGGACCATTACATAGTAATGTGTCTTCTAACAAAGTTACCCATACATATAGTATAGTAGATGACTTGGTGCAATCACATGCTACCATGTCAACACTGGAAGTCCTCCAGTCATGCCCTTCCAAAAAGAAAGCTCTACTAACTGCCTTGGGTGTAGTGGATCCTTCCTACGATCGTTTTATTGTCTTCCCGGTTGATACATCAGAGCACTCCCCATTGCCTTCATCTGTTGCTTTCCAAATACCAGTTAGAGTCCATAATGCCATCATCTCTAGATCCATTATTGATGAATGTGCATCCACCTGCGTGATGTGCATTGTTGTTTGGAAATAGCTTAAGTCACCTGAGTTTTCCCCCACCACTGTCACTTTGTGTGCTTGGGATAGACACCCCTCCCATCCCCTTGGCATGTACTGCAAATGTCCAATGAACCTTATGGGCAAGACTGTCCATGTCAATATCAAAGTCATTGATGCCCCTTTAGATTACAACATTCTCTTTGGTCATAGTTACACATAAACCA
This sequence comes from Pinus tabuliformis, assembly GCA_031772625.1. Lineage (NCBI taxonomy): Eukaryota > Viridiplantae > Streptophyta > Pinopsida > Pinales > Pinaceae > Pinus > Pinus tabuliformis. The sequence continues at coordinate 879,365,160 of CM062808.1, read as the reverse complement.
TGTCAGTTGTCGAGTCTGTGGTGTTCCGCAAGATGTGCTTCCCCCATGAAGGGAAGATCGTTACCATTGATCAGTTGACTTACTACAAGTCGACATCCGTGACCTCCCCCGTGTCCATTATCTCATCGATGTTTGACAACAGTCTTCAACTCCTTGCACCAATGTCTCAACCTAAGTCCATAAGGATTCCTCATTGTTGGGTGCCTTCCTTGGTCCTCCCCCTCCCATTTCTGAACCTACTTACATGAGTGTTTGCATGTTACAAGAGTCACAAGCTGCCCTCAAGCAGTCTGGTACATCTGATCAATAGCCAACTCCTCAGTGCCCTATTGTTTCCCTCCAACTGAAACCTTAGGACCCACTCCCCTAGGACCTCCTCTATTCGTGGTTACCTCTCCTATGTTCCCACCAGGAACTATTCCGTTAGGTCTCAACCATTTAGGAGCTATTCTATCGGGACATTATCCTACTATCCAAATACTTTTCTTATTCCCCCCTTCGAGAATTTTTTCTATACCTACCATGGCTTCATTGATCCTTCCTAACATGACTCTCAGGATCCTAGTATGGTACATCAATCCCCTTGCAAACATCCCACCTACTTAGCCAAGACCATATCATGCTTTGACCCTGGTTCAACCGGTCCCCATGACCCCTGTCGCTGCTTCACTTCCATTACAACCTCAATAGGAACCAACTCCTATTTCGAAAGCATCTGGTGAGGGAGGAAAAGCCAAAAGGAAAGATTCGAAGGATAAGGCTCCCCAAGCTCCTCCAACCCCTAAGGCCCCAAAGTTGACACTCATGTGCACTTTGTGTCAAGTTGTTGGGCACACCGCCAACAATTGTCCTGAACTTCCTCAACTTAAACCTTTGGTTCATGAAGCATTCCTTGAGTCCAATATCTTGGAATTCCATGTTAACTTACTAGCCCCAGCTAAGAAACTCAAAACTCTTTGCACAAACCACCCTTGTGCCCTATGTGATCTTCATGGTCACTATTCCCATTTTTTCCCTCATCTCGATGAATTTTTTGATTGCCTTGGGGTGATTCATGAATACGAGGCCACTCGTAGTGGAGCCTTTACTCCTCTACCTATGGATTCTGGTACCACTAGTCAATCAAAATAAGGAAACTCTGGCCCTACTATTGTGATCCCTCCCCCCGATGTCGAGATGACGGACACCATAGGCCCCATTCTTTACCTGTCGTCATCCTTGAGTTCCTCGCAGGCAAACCTTTCTGAGGTTTTTGTGTGCACTTTTGTCGAACCTCTTTTGATAGAATTCCATGTCTCAACATCAATCAATCCTCCATCTACCAGTTTGTTGTCTACCATTCTATATGATGCATATGTGAACCTTATTTCTCAAGTTGATGCACCAAGTAATGCTGTCACATCATGTAGTTAGTCTTCCTCCCGTCCACCCATCTCCCAGCTTGATGAGGACACCATGGAAGCTATTCCTACCCCCGATTATCCCTACCCTTAAGTAAGGGGACATTTCTTTAGAGGATTTTGAAGACCATTTCCTTCCTAATTCTCTCAATTCCCTCTACCTCAAGAAATTTCTCTCGTAGCACATCCCTTTGATTTGTGTGTCTTTATTTCTACCATGAAGTTAGGTAGATTGCATCATCTCATCTGTTGTATTTTTCACCTTTCATATGGATCCATCATCCACACCGTATATCGGTCATGCTGATGGTGCAAATTACTTTTCCTGGAACCTAGCCCCAGTATCCTGGGCCATTTTTACCCCCTTGCATATGTTAGTACTTTAAAACGGTGTGTGCATTGGATCTGGCACCAATAATCAAGTCGAATATGATGCAGTGATAGGTTTGTTAGTTGATGCCCTTGTTCATCGCATCCTTCATCTTCATGTTCATTTAGATTCCTTACTACTTATCATGCAATTGAATGGTGTGTATCATGTGCATAACCAAAACCTATTTAGAAAATATCCACGAGTTAAGCTATTGGTACATGAATTTGAAACCATTACTTTCAGTCATGTGCCTAGAGTCCAAAATCACTATGTAGATACCATTGCAAACAACATTCTAGATTAGCATATATCACATGTATACCATAGAAGACAACCATAAACAAAACAAATGGTGAACCATCATCGTCATACAAAATGCATAACCATATTATGTATCATAAAAGTGTTTGGAGCCAAAGCTCTAAATACATCCGACATTCCCATAGCATGTTACAAAAATCACAATCAAAGGGACCCACATGTCCCTGCATCTAGTCACTGTCAAGCAGATCTCGAGCCAAAGGCTCTGCTCCACCTACACGTAGATGATGTACTACCTAACCTACCACCGCCATGCGCTGCATGATACCTCACCACTCTGAGGGAATATTGGTGCGCTCATCTGTGTATCAGTCCTCTAAATCATGCCATCCGTGCTCTGAAACCCTGGTCAAGAGTACATCAAACCTACGATGCAAATCAACAAGCAGCGCAGTATCCGCTAGACCCTTCTGTGATGATGATATCCCCCAATCTGTAGCCCCAAGTGTTGCGGCTCGACCTACATATCCTATCGGCTTCATGGTGTTATGTCTGCATACAACATATTTCACACTCAGTACCATATACATGTGACAAAAATATTAAATGCACCAAAAAACATAGCAACTTAAAACTTACCGTCTGGTCCCCATGCTCACCTAAGCAGAAGTGGCAAGTCAGGATCCCCCTGATAGTTCATCCCGCTATAAGGGTAGTCATCTATGTAAAATGGAATCTAATCCCAATGTACAAAAAACTATGGTCGGAACACCCATCCGACTCTCCATCCTCCTCCTCTCCATAGTAGCTAACCCCAACGACGCATCCTGGGCTCCTATGGGCCCCCATCTCAAATCTGCACATGAGGATATATAGTGGGTATATTCTCAAATAAGAATGCACATAGTATTGTGCCAAAAGCGTAGTCATGATTCACTTTCCTCTTGCAAAGACTCAATTGTCATGTCACTGATGACAACATCATCTTGACCCACCCATAGTAGGTCCCAGCCAAAACACTCTCACCTAACATCATCTTCCCACCAGTGATGTGGTGGAACGATTGGCTACCCAAGACCCATAGCACAACTACAGCAATAGCCTGTGTCTTTAGCCTCTCTAGATCAACAAGCGGGATATTCATGCCCTTGACACGAACACCTCGTCAACAATGGTGCTCCATAAACTTAGTAATGTTCCTACCATGAGATAACATCGAATGAATATCCCCCACCACTCTGAGTGAAGGTAGTCTGGTCAAAAAGTAAATATAATGTAATGTAAGCTCAATCTTGTGCCCCTACATGACAAAGACCTCCTGGTCTAGATCCCAATAACTCACAATTCTTGATAGAAAGGGCTCACTGTTGGGTCATGGAAAAGGTATGCATTTACTATTAACTTGTTATCCTTTTCCTTTATTCTCATCCTTTCTATATCTCAATGAACTAATCTATTAAGGAAATATGATAAAAAAAATAGAAATTATCTACATCTACGCTTTGACTAATTATTACCTTCCTTTCTACAGAAAAACAACAAAAGGGACAAATCTTGTTCCCTGTGAAGAAACAACAAACATCGACAAGCTAAGGAAGGAATGCGGCGGTTGCAGATATGTCCAAAAGCAAATCAGCAAGATCAGCACAAGATAGGACATAATGTCCGAAGATGGAAAATTGTTGTGAATCCCTCAAGATCAAGAGATCCCGAGGGATCGCATTTATCACTTATCTTTGTACCCTTTCCGATTATAAAAGAGATGTTTTTGTAAGAAGAAGAGGGAGGAATTGATGTATTATTGTAATTGTAATTGTATTCAAAGACTCTCATTGTCGAGAAGAACACGAATATGTTATAATGCTCATTCAGTTTGATGACTAATATATAAGTAAGGTTGATGTTCCCTCGCGTTTCCTAAAGTAACTTAGCAGTGTTTCGCTGGCGGCTAAGGGCCTGGCCACTAGTGGATTCAGTTGCTCTTCCTGTGTCATACATTTTCAATTCTCGCAAGTGTGATGGTTTGATAGTATTCTCGCTTTCTGTGATTTTATGGTTGTTTTGTTTATTATTTTCCAGTATTGACAGAATCTCTTTATTTTATATAATTTGCAGGCTTGTCATTGATTCAGTTTGCTTTCCTTTCAGATAAGGTTTCTTAGATAAATATTCCTCTTTATATAATCAACTGTAAAGAGTATTAACTATTGTTGTTGAAACTCTTAGATTGATATTCATTCACTGTTTAGATTAATTATTGATGATTGGGTTTGATTTAGATTAAATCAGTTAAAGAGGGATGAGTTATCACTATTGTACACTCAAATGATGTCGTTGTTACTTTGATGAATGTAAGATTTGATTTAGTTAAAGGATTGAGTTTTCTTTAGCTGCAATTGGAATTTACTATATGCATCCTTTTACTCTTGTATTCAAAAGATCTATACTACAATTTAGAAACATTAGTCTCTGAGTTAAATAGGCACCACACACTGTGTACACTCTTGAAATAAGAAGACTTGCCCGCATTGATAATTAATGTGAGGATAATTAGGAGTTTGAAAAGGCACCTTTTATCAACCAACATTTTGGCGTCGTTGACAGGGAGAGTGTAGCCATTTCTAAAAGAGTAATGTACATTTGATGATTGTTGTTGAGGAATAATTTGGTTTTGAAAACAGAAGGTAAGAACCTACGTAACGAGCAAGTAAAGTGCTTGCTCCTCCGCCCACTTTTTAGCACAATTACAGAAAACTGAAGTAGGTACTTGCTGTTTGTCTATTGAGAGAGAACTGGATATTAAAAACGAAAGGTAAGAACCTGTGTACAGAGCACGTAAAATGCCTACTTCCCGCCCACTTTCCAGCAGAATCGTTAAGAACTTAGGGTAGAGGTAAACATTTCAATTATGTGTATGAATACTAAGAAGAAAAAACCTGAAAATAATCCAATTCCACTACCCAAAACTGACAGGTCTAAGAGACCGGTGACCCTTGGACGATCAACATTCATAGACAACATCTTAAAGAGAGTCGAATCTCAGCCATCAGTAGGTCCTAGAAACATTTCTTCCAGACAACCTACTATTTCTCTTCGGGCCATAGGCTCACCATCTGTAGCCTACATTGAGGTCCACAGCAAAATAGTGGGAACTGAGTAGAGTTTTCAAGAGATTGAAAATTCACGCCTAATTTCCTCTCAAGAAGGGAATTCTTGTAATCTTCGTGAAGGAGGAGGAGAAACATGGGAAACAGAGGAGCCAAGATCCCCTCAAGTAATAAATCAACAAGGAACACTCAGTATCCTAGATCGAGGGAGTGTTGTTAAGATCATCCCTACCCCTTCTAATCATCCTAGGAATAACTCTCTAGAGATCCTGGAAGGCTATTGGCATATATTTGATCAAATGGCCAATAACCCACAAACACCTCAGACCCCTACATTGCAATGTCCCATCATTCACACAGCTGTCAATGTACCCATGAAATCCATTCCTCTTCATAATATTCCCACCTTTCATGGATTAACATCATAGGATCTAGATGCATTTCTTTTTGAATTTGATGTATTATGTCGAGGTTATGATTATACCACCGCCCCCCAAAAACTAAAACTGTTTCCTTCCACACTGAAACAAGCAGCCTTGCGTTACTTTATGGGATTAGGTGGTGGTACAATAAATGATTGGGATCAAATGAAAAACACTTTCCTTAAAAAATATCAGGACTATTGCAAATCTAGGGAATTGAAAGATGAAATATTCCAAATGATAGCAAGACCCAGTGAAACATTAGATTAATATGTGGAATGATTTCAATATAACCTCCAGCAGTCTCCCTATGAAACTCTGCCTTTACCTTATAACATGCTAAAAACTACACTGATTAAAGGGATGAAAGAACAATGGATAGAAACATAAAATATTATGGGTAAAGGTGATATATATCAAGAAGAATATGCTGACATTATTAAATTGTGTATCAGGTCCTCAAGAGGCAGTACGAGAGTGAAACCAGCAAAACATGACATGACCTTCAGGGACAACAAAATCTCTAGTGGAGGTATAACTCATGCAAAAATTGAAAACCTGCCAGAGGATTTCAAAACATATATTTTTGGAACTCTGACAACGCAATTTGACATTATGCAAGCCGGGAAAAATTAGGTGGAAGCAGAACAAAACTTGGTGATATTCTATCCTAGATGCAGGAAGAAGATAGTCACAAAGAATGTCCACTGGATATGGTGCAAACCTGTGTTATATGTACAAAAGATCATGCCACAGAAAGCTTCCCATCACTCCCAGGGCTAAAGACAGTCTACAAGGAGGAAAAGGAAGAAACAGAACCAGTCTACCTACTAAATCAAAGTCGCCAATGGCAACCACAACAAATAGGTACGCTGAATGATCCATCTCCTTTCTTCCAACCTTCGCAATATAATTCGCAACAACATCCAAGAGCCATGTGGAAAAACCAGCCACCTTTTTCCAATTGGTCACAACAACCATTCCTTATGCCACCTTGGCCCAACCAATCAAATCAAAATAACAATTGGCCAAATTCCTCTTACTTCCCACTGTTTTGGCAGAATAATGCATATCAATCCCAATGGCCACCCTCCACCTCATAGAAGCAGAACTGGTAGTCAAACTAGCAAAGACCTACAAATCAGCCAGCAAGAACAGTCCCCCTACCTCAACCCACACTGCCAGCACCCTATACATTACAACAGAACCCTCAGACCAACTTATGACCGCAACTCCGATCCCAACCCAACTCAAACCCTAACAACAACCCGATTCAATTTGTGTAAATTATTGAAGGACCAGAGCCAGAAACCAAGTTAAGGGAGTGCAATGAGCTTCAATTAAGATCTGGGTGGATAATAGAATTAGAGGGGGATAAAAATAAACAAATTGAAGGACCATTACCTGTAGAACAAGCACCACAAGTGGATAACATGGTTAAACATAAAACCCATGATCAAATGATCACCTCTTCTCCACCATGCCCAGAAAGATTAATCATACCATGCCCAATCGAATATCCCAATTTTGATCTTCTAGGAGAATTGAAAAATTTGTGTATAAAAATACCGCTCCTCCAAGCTATTCAGGACATTCCAATTTATGTAAAAACTATTAAGGAATTGCATATGAAAAAGCCAAAGAGGAAAATGAAAACAACCCCAACTGTCCATGTAATCGGTACCTTATCTAATTTACTATCAGGCAGAGAAACACCTGAAAAATATGAGGACCCAGGAAATCCTATAGTCACTATACAAATAAATGGATGCTCCTTCCCCAATGCATTAGTCGATTTAGGAGTAGCAATCAATATTCTTACAACAACGACTTGTCAAAAGCTTGGCATTACATCCTTGGACCCAACCATGACCTTGTTGGAACTAGCTAACTAATCGGTAGTCAAACCAGAAGGCACGTTACAGGATGTAATATCGTCTGTAGACTCTTGGGAATACCCTACAGACTTCATGATCATCAATCCTAGAAACCGACTCGATGGACATCTCTTAATTCTAGGCAAACCTTGGCTAGCAACCACAGATGCTTACATAAGTTGTCAAACAAGCAGCATGATGATAGCAAGAGGAAGCAATGTGAAGAATCTAGCCTTATATCCTCCATCTCAGCCAAGTTTAACAATAATCAAAACCAGAAAACAACCTGTATCATATCTAACTGAAAACATTAGATCACCGCTAACTATAGAAGATGCTCTTGAATTCAAGGATCAAACAGAAGAAGACATCATTAACATTCACATTAACCAATCAGATGTCGTAACCCATTTAAAATGTCACATGATTGAAGTAGCTCTCGATAACGAAACAGGAGAAGATCCCTCAAAAGTTATTAATGACCAGTCAATACCAACAACTTCTATTTATAACAGTAAAACCATAGAGATTGAACCAGGGAAAACTTTAAATATTAACAAAAACCTGACTACTGAACAGGAACAAAAGCTTGTTCAACTTCTAAGAAAATATAAAGAGGCCTTCGCATGGGATTACTCGGACATGAAAGGGATTGATCCCCAGTTATGCATGCACCACATCTATACAGAGAAAGATGCCAAGCCCATTCGACAACCTCAACGGAGGTTAAACCCTCATCTTAAACACATTGTTAAAGCTGAATTGCAAAAATTGTTAGATGTAAATTTCATCGACTCTATATCTGATAGTAAATGGGTCTCTCCTTTAGTAGTGGTGCCTAAAAAGAATGGAAAGTGGCGTATATGTGTTGACTATAGAGATCTTAATAAAGCAACCCAAAAAGACCATTTCCCCTTCCTTTCAACGACCAGGTCTTGGACACATTGGCAGGAAAAAAATTCTTTTCTTTTCTAGATGGCTTGAGCAACTACAATTAAATACAAATTGTCCTTGAGGACTAGGACAAGACTACCTTTACCTTCCCTTGGGGGACATTTTCTTATAGGGTCTTACCTTTTGGGTTGTCCAATGCACCTGCCACATTCCAAAGGGCTATACTCAGTATTTTTTTAGATCTTATAAATGAAGGGCTCGAGGTGTACATGGATGACTTTACACCTTACGGAGATGACTTCAAGTCGGCACTACAAAAATTAGAAAAAGTTCTGCAAAGATGCATTTCTACTAGGCTTTGTTTAAGCCATGAAAAATGCCAAATGCTGATGATCGAGGGCCTCATCTTGGGCCACTATATCTCAGCAGCTGGAATCCAGGTAGATCTAGCAAAAATTCAGATAATTCTTTTAATGCCTACCCCTTCCACACAGACTGAGGTATGCAGTTTCTTGGGATTTTCTATCTATTATAGAAGATTTATAAAGAATTTTTCTCAAATTGCTGCACCATTATATGAATTAATAGGAAATATTGATTTCATCTAGACTAACAAATGTGACATCGCTTTTGAAGATTTAAAATGGCTTGTATCAACAACCCCAGTATTACGGGGCCCAAACTAGGATTTGGCATTCCAGATCTCATCTGACGCTTCAGACATAGCCATTGGAGCAGTTCTCAGTCAGGAGGAAGATAAAAAGCCATATGCAATATACTATATCAGCAAAAATCTATCTACTGTTGAATTAAATTATACTGTTACTGAAAAAGAAATTTTGGTTGTAATCTATGCTATCAATAAATTCAGACATTATATAATAGGATACCATGTGGTTTTGTATACTGATCACTTTGATATCAAATATCTAGCTAATAAACCGGTTACAAATGTAAGTGTTGGCTTGTTTTGGCCTGACCCAGGTTCGGAAGAGTTATTTAGCCAAACAAAGCCCTACACTACCGGCCCTTTCGGCAATAGCCCGCAGGGCGTGAACTAAGGTCTCACTCGAGGTAGTAGGGGTGGGTGCTAGAACCAGGATTCCATACCCTAAGGATGTCTAGATGTGCACTGGAGGGTTCACGCACTATTCTATAACTCCGCACTCCTTGACCTTTACGTTGATCCAGGGTGATTATAATTTTCTTATTCATGTGCTATTCTACTTGAAGGAAGTAGTTATGATTCAGAACTATTCAATAGGGTCTTTAAGAAAACATTTAATCACCATAATTTATTTGCACACAAAATGAACCCAGATTTTCATACATTCATCACATTTGCATTAAGCAGATATAGAAAGGTAAACCATAAAGACAGACGCGCAATAATACAGAATTATAGAAGAAAAAATTTCTCTATTATTATTCTTCACCAATACATCTAGATCTACCCTGCACACTCAGCTGCAGGGGTATGTGCACATAGCTGTGGACTTTCTAGGCCTCTACGCACACAGCTGCAAAGCCTCTACCTCCTACCTAACCCTTGACTCGGACTTACAGATGCTTTCGATATTTCTACTTCAAGTACCCATTACATTTAATACCAAAAGAACTGCCTTTCCCTCATAGATTCGCGCTCTATTTATACCCTTTCCTGGCCCGCAATCCCTACGCGAGCTGACTCTATTTACATTACTTTTTATTATTTTCGGGCAGACTACCCTTTGACTCAATCTATTATACTTCGCGCTCCACATATTGCGGAATTTTTACAATATCTAAATCTTACTTCTTGGGCTTTCTGCCCCAAAACCCTTACGCGGGACCTCCGCTACCCAACAATCCCCCAACACAATCATGGTGACTCATCCCGAGTCACTCGTCGGCGCAACTAGATGCTCTGCCTTGGCTTCATGGTTTGCCTCCCTGTGAGTGACGGTCGTCATCCTGGTACTCCTTCCTTGTCTCCTGCAATGCTTCATCCGTCTCCTGCTTCAGTGTTTCTACCACATCTCACAACTGATGATGCTCATTCTACTCTGCTCGGTTAACACAAAACACCCCCTCTAAGGATTTTAGTGTGAGTGGGGGAGCCGCCTACAAGACCGCCTGGTACCAGTGTAGCCATTTCCAACCTTCATATCCTCCCTTCGCATCATCCGTTGCAGCCTGTGTTGCAATTTTGCAAGACCCTGGCTACTGTCTGCAAGATCCCAAACTTCGAGGGACATCAAAGACGACTTATTAAGTGCATATCTACCTATTGTCCCCATTTGTCCAGCATTTCGTTGTTCTATTGTAGTGCACCGGCCTGCCCCTAGGTGAGGTGACGGCCTCCGGACCAATTCTACTCCATGTTCCCTCTTGTCCAGTACATTTCCTACTAGTGATGCTACAGTTGTCACCCCCTACTCCTTATAGAGTCTTGCCTCGCCATTGGCCCAAATACTACCTTCGGGCACATGCCTTGTGCATGGATAATGAAAAGATCCATCGGTGTTTTTGAACTATAGGCCACCGAGTGGAGTTCCCTTGGTAATTTATAAACCCTATGAAATTCAAATGCAGTGATTGCCACTCGTTTCCACACGTGTAACCATCCCATTTGGAATTGGTGGCTGCTTGTTCCATATCCGGCTCGCACTGTTTCTCTTAATGTCGCTCCACTCCGTTTTGCCATGTTGCCGACATCTTGTCATGAATAGTGATATCAACGGTCATCATTGTGATCAGCGCATCCATGTGAGCCTCCTTGCACCACCATGAACCTTGTGTTTGGTCAAATGCTCGCACACCATGGTACTTGCACATTTGTCCCCCAGGCTGCTTTATTAGCCTGTGCTCTCTTTCAACTAGTTGGAGTGATGAGACTATCTTCTCCTTGGCTAGTCAAGCGGTCGGCCCGCCTGTGTAGAGCTTTAGGCGACTGCCATTCACTCTTCCTAGAAATGGGTCTCCATTGAGTTTAGCCAGTTGAACTATGCCTCCATCGGTAACTTCTTTGATGACATAGGGTCCCAACCAGTGCATGCGGAGTTTTCCTGGGAATTTTTCAAACTTACTATCATACAGCAAGACTAGATCATTCTCCTTGAAGGTGCGCACCTTGATATGGCGATCATGCCATGCTTTCTCGCACTGTTTCTGTACCTACTGATGGAATCCAGCCAGAAACCGTTCCTCCTCCAATTCTTCTAGCTGTGCAAGCCTCTCTTCCAATGCCCCACGGTCTACCATACCTGTGATTGCCGCAATCCGTAGACTAGGCACAATATATTCCATAGGCATAACAGCCTCTTGGCCATAAACTAACTGAAACGGTGTTTGGCCTGTTAGCTTCTTGCATGTGGTTCTGTATGCCCATAGCACAGCAGGAATTCGCAAATCCCAGTCATTTCATCGCACATTGCAAACTTTCGTCAATGCAGTTTCCAGAATTTTGTTGAAGGCCTCAATGGTCCCATTCACTTGTGGATGGTAGGGTGTACTCTGTTGGTGATAGATCTAGAATTCCTCAATGAGTGCGTTGATTGTTTCATTCAAAAAATGTGTTCCCCTATCGCTCATGAGAATTTTGGGGCAGCTAAACCTAGTCAGTACGTTTTCGAACAAGAATTTTGCTATTGTTGCCACCATGCAATCTTTAACTGGCTGTGCCTCAGCCCATCGGGTCAAATATTCAGTCACAGTGATGATATAGCGCGCACCTGTCTTTCCTCACGATTCAATAGGCCTGACGAAGTCAATCGCCCATTTCTCAAATGGCTGTAGCATCATCTGTGGCTGAAGTGGCATTTCGTCCCTTCGCAACAGCTTGCCCATCCATTGACATACATCGTAGGCCCAACAGTATGCCTTCGAATCTTGATGTAGAGTGGGCCACCATAATCCGGCACGAAGAATCTTCTGGCTGTGGCGCGGCCTGCATAATGTCCGCCAGCAACCCCTCCATGTGCTTCAGCCAAGATCTGTCCACGCTCGAATTCAGGTACATATCTGTGCAATATTTCATCGTTACCCATCTTGTAGAGGTGGCCTGCAATTACGGTAAAATCTGCTGCATGTATCACCAATTCCTTCTTTTGCTAGACAGAATACCCCTGTGGCGTAGTTCTCGTAGTTAAAAAGTGGATTATATCTTCAAAGTGGCCATCTACAATACGCACAACATATAATTAAGTGTCCAGAAGTCCTTTTTCTAGATTTATTGGTTCTTCACCAGTCTCAATTCGGGACGGATGATTCAAACCTGCATTCAGACGTCCCAGCTTTACAACAACCTCAAAATCATATTCTTGAAACAATAGCAACCATCGACAAATGCGCCCCCCCAACATAAGCTTATTCACTAGGTACTTGAGCGCAGAGTGATCCATGTACATCTTAAAATGTCCTCCGAGCAGATAGTGACGGAACTTCTGGAGCACGTATACCATCGCTAATCCCTCTCGCTCAGTAGTGGAGTAATTCTTCTCTACCTTGGACAACCTGCGACTTGCGAATGCAATCGAATGGTCTAGTCCCTCCGCTCCTGGTTGAGTGAGTATTGTTCCTAGTGCGATACAAGATGCATCCACATGCACATGAAACTCGATGTCCCATTTCAGAAAGACCAATATAGGAGCGGAAGCCATTTTCTCCTTAAGCATCTCTAGGCTTTTGTCGCATTCCTCATTCCAACAATAAGTAGCATCCTTTTTCAGCAATCACTCCATCGGATTCGTAATCTGGGCGTAGATTTTGATGAACTTCTGATAGTAGCCCGTGTGTCCTAACGTAGCGCGTAGCTGCTTTACACTACGCGGCGCTTGCAAATTCAATATGACAGTGATTTTTGCTAGATCCACCATCAGTCCTTGCTTACAAACCACATGGCCCAGCAACTTTCGAAAGGGACAAGAAAAGTACACTTCTTTAAGTTGAGCACAATTTGGTGCTGTCAGCAGGTATCCAACATTAATCGTAAGCTCACGACATGCTTCTTGACAAGGCCAAAGACGGTCCAGTCATCCAGGTAGACTTCTAAGAACTTGTGGATAAACTCCTTGAATTCGGTTACCACAATACAGGAAAATATCGCGGGTGCATTCTTCAGTCAAAAGGGCATTACTATATATTGAAAACAACCCCATTCGGTAGCTAACGTTGTCTTGCTCTGATCTTCAGGCACGATCTTGATTTGATGGTAGCCGGAGAACTCGTCTGTGAAGGAGTATGCTTCCTGCTCGCCCACATTTTCTAGTACCTCATATGTAAAAGGTGTTGGGAATGGATCGTTAACACAAGCACCATTAAGCTTTCGCAGATCCACACAGATGCGGATCTCCCCCTTTTGTTTCTTCTCCTATATGACCATAGGGCTTACCCAATAGGACTCCTCAGCTGGTTCAATAATTCATCCTGCCAACATCTTATCCAATTCCTCGTGGACTTTTTCTTTGTATTTTGGATTCAATCGATAGGGTTGTTGCTTCACTGGCTTCGCATCTAGCTTCAAAGTTATTTTCATCATCCCTAGGTCTCCTAGAATACCTTTTAACTCTATCATTCTTGTAGGAAATAAATTGTAGTATTTGTAGGGTAGTTCGACGACCTTTTCCACCATGGCATCATCCCAGTAGTCCCCAAGCATGGCATACTTCGACTCTTCCTCTGTTCCGATATTTACTTGCCTTGTTTTCAACGGTGCCGTGATGTCTGGATCTTCTATCTCAGGGTTGCGCACCTCACGATTCCCTTTGGATTCTAGTATATTGATGTTACACGGGTCATCCTCATCATCTTCTGCTTGTACATTATAACATGCTAAGGCCTGGTTCAACTGTCGCAACCAGTCTGATGGCCCAACTTCTTCTAGTTCTGGCGGTGTTCTGAATATGGTGGCCTTTACTAGCTATAATGCGTTGTCCATAGTATCCATCCATTGGTCTTCAAAGAGAAAATTCGACAAAAACCCTTCGTGCAGGATATCCCATTTGCCAGTGCCATGCCGGAACTCTGTTTCCGTATACCAGTTTCTTGGAATGACATCCAAGGTATGATAAAATAAGTGCACTCATTTTGGTTGAGGCTCCACACCATAAGCTCAGGTCCAATTGGTCAGGTGCATGCGTGGATCATCTCATCCATTGTATTTCACCGTTATTCGTAGCTTGGGCTTCCCAAATCTTACCTGCATCATGCGCCTGCAACTTCACCAATCTTCGAAGGTTCCTACATGGGTATGCCACCATCGTGCCAGTGTCACATGCAATGCCCATTTTATTGCATCGAACCATTGGTACTTTGGTACTATGCTTTCAAATTTATCCAAGAAGTCCTCTACTACTGTCAGCCCGTCATACGTCGACAGTTTGCAGTTCTGAACTTTAACGCAATACAGGGATTTTGTCATCATATTATAGTGTAATGTGGTTGCCTCGTTCACCCTGTTGCACCATCATTCGTCCTCCTCATCTGAATCACTGGCGTAACCCCACGAGAATCTCCACTCCTCTGTTGTAGCAAGTTTGTAGATACTATCTAATACATCGCCCCTCTCTTCGCTACACGTCGGTTCTGTGTAGCACGGTTCATCTGTTGGGTCCAACAGAACAATGACCGAGATTGACTTCTTCTCAAATATCATCTTCCTCTGTTTGAGGTTAATAACCCCATTCATATCAATGGCCCAGTCTATCCCTAGCAACACAGGATATGGACTATGTTCGTCCATAATTTCAATAACTTCAAAATCTGTCTGGGTACTTACGCCATCAATGTCTACTATAACCCCTTGCAGCCTTCCCATGGGAAAGATCTTTTGTTCGTTGGCCAGCCACAATTGGATAGGAGACCATTGTAGTGTAGGCTTACCCATGTGCTCCCAAGTCTATTTAGGCAATATGTTTGCATCAGAACTCAGGTCCAGAACGACTTGATCCATCTCGTAGTCGACAATTTGCACTGTTAGCCACATTTCCCGACCTGTCCGCGATGCATGTCTTCCTATTTTCCAGACTGTGTGAGGTTCACCCCACCCTGCGCATCTATTAATCACTTCCTGTAACCCTCTAACTACCCGGTTGTCGCGAAGCAATTTTAGGCATGTCTCTAAGAAGGTAGTCATCATCGAGGGATCCCAAGTTGGCCCAGGTGGATCCCTACTACCTTGGGTAGAGACATCCGTGAAGCTTTCCCTAGCTTCCATAATAGTCTTCCCATCGACCTTTCCTGTAGCTGCGCCGCGTCACAATATCCTATTGACCATAGGTTTGTAGTCACAGGGTTCAGATCTCATCATTTGCACATTTTGCGTTGTTGTAGGAGGCGTTGCCTTCTTTTCGTGAATCTGTGCTATCAGCATGGGGAAATCTAGTAGCTCGTGATCGAATTGCTCATAATACGGACATGATATTTGGGTTGGATTGGTACAATCTCGCGCATAATGTCCCGGTCCTCCACAGTTGTAACAGATTAGCTGCCCGCGACCCCTTCCTAGTCCCATTCTGCCCCGTCCTCGACCCCATCCTGGGAACCCACTGCGCCCAATTACTGTAGCTGGATCCTAACCTCACCCCTCAGTCTGCATTTTGTAGGCAGGTGCCTGGTCCATCAACATTTGATAACTACGACAATCCCTTTCCTCGTGACCCACTGATCTACAAAAGTTGTAAAAGAGCTGTTGGGGGGTTTGGTTGTATTTTGGTAATAGATGACAATTATCCATGTTGTGCTTTCCTCCTACCTGACAGATTGCGCACCAAAGCAGGGTGACCGCGCTCGGCCCTATTTGTGCCTTTGGTCACAATGGTGTTGGTCCCCCTGTGACCACAAAATTCACCGACACTAGACAATGATCCTTATCGTGTCCCTGGCCTCTGCACTTGATGCACCATACTTCCTCCCAAATTTCTGAACGTGTGGAGTCTGGTCGTGTTTTAACTTTTGTATCTCCAAACACAAATTTTGGACCTGTGCTTGGATTTGCTGAACTCCCAACCCTGGGTCTTGTACCGGGGTTTCGTGCAGCCGCATTGCTGCTTCCAGCGCTTCTGCTTGGATTGAGATCTTTTGTTGTGACAAAGCCATCTTTAGATATGGTGTTAACGATGCAACGAACCAAGTGCAATGTTGTGCATCTATCAGGGTCATGTTGGCCTTGCGAATGGTGCTTTTCAACCTCTGATCCAAATCCCACGGAGTCTTGCCAGGCATCATCGTGATCTCTTTGAATCCTACGACCGACTGTGCTTCTGTCTTTGGCCGGCTAAACTCCTTTTTCAATTCAGTATGGATATCTGCTATCCCTGTCGTTGGGTTGGTGCTTGAATACTTCATGTACCATGTTAGCACCCAGTCCTGTAGTGCGTTAACTAAGATGGCTTTCTTGATGTTATCATCCGTGACTTGCTATGCGTTCCATACTGATGTTAGCACAAACCAAAATTGTTCCGGGTCTTTGCCTCCGGCTCCCTTAAATACAGGTAACTGAATTGCATTCGCCATTGCTACTCTTAATATATCACCATCCCTGGTTCTCTCAAATTTTTCAATGTTTTTTCTCTAGTGGGTCCCCGCGTTCCACACCTAAACACCCTCCCGGTCCTGGCAACATAACCATTTGTTGGCTTGTTTGTGCCTGACCTAGGTTCGGAAGAGTTATTTAGCCAAAGAAATCCCGCAGCTACCGGCCCTTTCAGCAATAGCCCACGGGGCGTGGACTAAGGTCTCACCTAAGGTAGCAAGAGAGGGTGCTGGAACCAGGTTTCCGCACCCTAGGGATGTCTAGATGTGCACTGGAGGGTTCGCACACTGTTCTATAACTCCGCGTTGCTTGACCTTTGCACTGATCTAAGGTGATTATACTTTTTTTATTCATGCACTATTCTACTTGAAGGAAATAGTTATGATTCAAAACTATTCAATAGGGTCTTTAAGCAAACATTTAATCACCATAATTTATTTGCACACAAAATGAACCCAGATTCGCATACATTCATCACATTGCATTAACTAGATATAGAAAGGTAAACCATAAAGACAGATGTGCGATAATATAGAATTACAAAAGAAAACTTTTCTTTATTATTATTCTTCACCAATACATCCAGATCTACCCTACGCACTCAGCTTCAGGGGTCCACGCACACAGCTGCAGACTTTCTAGGCCTCTGTGCACACAACTGCAGAGCCTCCACCTCCTACCTAACCCTCGACTCGAACTTACAAATGCTTTCGATCTTTCTACTTCAAGTACCCATTACATTTCATGCCAAAAGAACTGTCGTTCCCTCATAGAGTCGCGCTCTATTCATACCCTTTCCTGGCCTACGATCCCTACACAGGCCTACTCTATTAACATTACTTTTTATTATTTTCGGGCAGACTACCCTTTGACTCAATCTATTATACTTCGGACTCTGCATATTGTGGAATTTTTACAATATCTAAATCTTACTTCTTGGGCTTTCTGCCCCAAAAACCTTATGTGGGACCTCCTCTACCCAATAGGAAGAGTGACAAGATGGTTGATCCTTTTGCAGGAATTCGATATCACTATTAAAGATCGACCAGGAAAAGAAAATCTAGTAGCAAATTTCCTTTCACGAATGCCAAATATAGACAACTCGGCAACAGTAGAAGACCAGTTCCCTGATGAACACTTATTTGCTGTCATTGTGAAAACACCATGGTCCGTAGATGTCGTAAACTACCTACCAGTGGGAAAGTTACCCAAGCACTTGACGCCTAATGAAAGAAAACAAATAGTACAGCGTAGCACTCGGTTCTCCTGGATTAGAGGATATTTATTTCATACAGGGGCCGATATGCATATTCGAAGATGTGTCAGGGAAGGTGAAGTCTTCGACATCCTAAAAGCTTGCAACAATGGGCCTTGCAGTGGTCATTTTGCAGATCGCAGGACTGGTCACAAAGTCTTACAAACAGGCTATTATTGGCCCACCATTTTTAAAGATGCCAAGAAGTTCGTCCAGGCATGCAACAGTTGCCAAAGAATGGGATTCCCTGGGCAGTCTAATGAGATGCCCCTGCACCTGCAATTGGTCATTGAACCTTTTAAATGATGGGTGTTAGACTTCATTGGTCCAATAAACCCATCATCTAATCAAAATACATACATATTAGTCGCAAGAGAATATGTGACTAAATGGGTGGAGGCAGAAGCATTACCAAGGGCAACAGAGGACTCGGTAATCCACTTTCTTTTCCAACTATTCATGTGATATGGCTTTACTAGAGAGGTAATTACGGATGGAGGGCCACAATTCATAGGCCATAAAGCACCAATAAAGTAATTGAGGCAATACTCACAAAGACAATTGCATCACATAGGTTTGACTAGGCTTCCCAATTGCCAAAAGCCCTGTGGGCATACTGCACAACATGGAGAAATACCATGGGATATTCCCCATATCAACTAGTGTTTGGCAAAGAACCTATCTTCCCAACTGAATTTGAAATCCAGACATTGAGGGTAGCTCAGGAGGTAGGTTTGGACTTAAATGAAGCACAGATTAATAGGCTACATCAAATAAATGAATCGGATGAAATCCAGCTATCAGATCTTCATCACAATGCACTGATCCAACAACAAAGAGCAAAATGGCATGATGCCCTTATCAAAAAGAAGATCTTCCACAAAGGAGATTGGGCACTCCTATATGATTCTAGGTTCCAAGATTTCCTGGGAAAACTCTAGACCAGATGGTTAGGACCTTATGAGATACAAAAGGTGCATGATAATGGAACCCTCACATTAGCCACCATTGATGCGTCTGGTTACTCTTTTAAAGCGAATGGACATCGAGTACGACTTTATCACAAACTTCTTATCAAGGAGTCCTTTTGCCAACAATTATGGGAAGATTATACAATAGAAATTCTTGTTGAGGGAGACAACCCATCCTCAGCACTAGCCCAGTGAATAATTCATTTGTTTTTAAAATTTGTACATAAAGTTTTCTTTCTATTTTGATTGAATGTTCTTGTATAAATTGTATATAAGTTCCCTTGTTTTTCTACTTTTTCCTTTGTTGTTCCCTCCAAGGAATAGCTAATGTTCCCTTTAAGGAACAACTACTATCCCTTCTAAAGAACAACAATGTTCGTATGGATTTTTTTTGCTGTTCGCTTTAAGGAACAACTATTGTTCCCTTGAAAGAACAGTTGTCGTTCCCTTTAAGGAACAACAATTTTGTGTACAGATTTTCATGTTGTTCCCTTTTAAGGAACAGTTGTTGTTCCCTCTAAGGAACAACCGTCATTCCCTCTAAGGAATAGCAGCCCATTATATATTTTATTTTTGTTGTTCCCTTTAAGGAACAATCGTTGTTCCCTCTAAGGAATAGTTGTCGTTCCCTCTAAGGAACAACAGTTCCCTGTATATTTGTTTTCATGATGTTCCCTTTTAAGGAACAATTGTTGTTCCCTCTAAGGAATAGCTATCATTCCCTCTAAGGAACAGTAGCCCCCTGTACATTTGCTTTTTGTT
This sequence comes from Pinus tabuliformis, assembly GCA_031772625.1. NCBI lineage: Eukaryota > Viridiplantae > Streptophyta > Pinopsida > Pinales > Pinaceae > Pinus > Pinus tabuliformis. Next base: position 879,345,326 of record CM062808.1, on the reverse strand, counting down.
GTTCCCTTTAAGGAACAGTTGTTGTTCCCTCTAAGGAACAGTTGTTGTTCCCTCTAAGGAATAGTAGTTTCATGTGCATTTGTTTTCTTGTTGTTCCCTTTAAGGAACAGTTGTTGTTCCCTCTAAGGAACAGTTGTCATTCCCTCTAAGGAACAACAGTTTCATGTTCATTTTTTTTCTTGTTGTTCCCTTTAAGGAACAGTTGTTGTTCCCTCTAAGGAACAACTGTCGTTCCCTATAAGGAACAACATTTTCATGTGTGTTTGTTTTCTTGTTGTTCCCTTTAAGGAATAGTTTCAGTTCCCTCTAAGGAACAGCTATCATTCCATCTAAGGAACAACATTTTCATGTGCATTTGTTTTCTTGCTGATCCCTTTAAGGAACAATTATTTTTCCCTCTAAGGAACAACTGTTGTTTCCTCTAAGGAACAGCAGTTTTGTTTGGATTTGTTTTCTTGTTGTTCCCTTTAGGGAACAGTTGTTGTTCCCTCTAAGGAACAGTTGTTGTTCCCTCTAAGGAATAGCATTTTTGTTTGGATTCATTTTCTCGTTGTTCCCTCTAAGTAAAAACTGTTGTTCCCTCTAAGGAACAGCTATTGTTCCCTCTAAGGAACAACTGCTGTTCCCTTTAAGGAACAGTTTTTGTTCCCTCTAGGGAACAACAGTTTCGTTTGGATTTGTTTTCTCATTGTTCCCTTTAAGGAATAGCTATTGTTCCCTCTAAGGAATATCTATTGTTCCCTCTAAGGAACAACAATTTTGCATCCAATTATTTTTCTTTCTTTTCGTTGTTCCTTATAAGGAACAGTTGTTGTTCCCTCTAAGGAATAGTTGTTATTCTCTCTAAGGAACAGCCATTGTTCCCTCTAAGGAACAGTGATTTTTTCAGCATGTATATCCTTTTGCTGTTCCCTATAGGGAATAGCACCATCTGCGTGTACTTTTCATTTGTTGTTCCTTACAGGGAATAGTTGTTGTTCCCTCTAAGGAACAACACCTTTTTGTGTGTCTTTTCTTGCTATTCCCTATAAGGAACAACACTCTTTGTGTGAGGTTTTCTTTAGGAAATAAGCACTTTGTGAATATTATTTCACTCCTTATGATCCTCTATAGGACAAGTATACAAATATATATGGAAGGATACAACATTTGAAGTTTACTGGAACAATCAAATCGTATATTATCATCTTTAATGAGATTGCTTTCTATTGATCAATGAAGGAAGGACACAACCATCTATATCACTTCATTGTCCTTATTTTCACTATAAATCGAATTGATTGAGTATTTGTACCATGCTGATTCTTCCCTAACCCCCATAATTCTCTCTATTCATTATCATTAAATAAGGTTAAGGGCATACTTTTTTTTTTCTATTGATATGTTCAGACTTCTTCCACCATTCCTACTCTTAAGGAGTGTTGAGCCACCCTCTATATATAAATAGGAAGTGTTGTTCCAAACCAAAAATACACACACACACACACACACACATATATAGCTGTTTACTAACAATTCTATGATTTTTCAGATGGAGGATAGGGGGTCTCATCATGAGCTAGCCTACCATGATCATAAGGAAGCAGTGAAGTGACATTCCCACTATGGCCACCACACCAGGGATATGATCCAATGGATGCATAAGAAAAATAAAGTCCTTGGAACAAGAGGTTTCATCATGAGCTGGCCTACCCACCTTTCGCTCATTCCTAGTGAATGGCAATGTATTCATCTGGTTACCAAGCCAGTACATTGGTCTCCACTCTGACATCATAATGCACTTTCTAATTATACATAGAGGAACATGGTTCCAAAAGGTGAAAAAGAAACTCTGTCGATGTTATAAACACCTGCGGACAACAGAAGCACTGCTGATGGTATTGGAGTCTTATTCTTAACATCAATAGTTATTATAACTCCCTTTTCTTATTTTTTTACCTTTCCTACAAAGAGATTATGTTCCTAATCTATTTTTGAACCTTCAAGCATGCGATATTTTTTAAAAATCAATCATAGTGGTTTACTTGGAATGATGATAGCAAAGTATCTTTCCTGCATCCGATGTCCTTTTTCCTTTTTGAATTATCTCACCACATCTCCACACTTATTGATAATTTTCGTTATATGCATTGATTTCAGCACTCCGATATATTTTGCAATCTTATCATTAATATGTGTACCTTGCCACTTTTATCACCCCTGTACTCTGCCACCAACATGTCATTCCTTCATTCATTCGGTCGAAGGCAACCTATCATTTTAAAGGGGGGAGAGGAGAAACCTCCAGTGTATTTATATATGCATTTCAGTCCTTTATTAGATTGTGCAGGGCAATACAACATTCCATAATTACGGAGTAAGTGGTATAATAGCAAGTTCTAGTTAATGGTTTTCATGCTTGTAAAGTATCATTCGAAAATAACCATTATAATGACTTGACATTCCATAGCTCGACTATGTCTATTGCTGTGATATCTCTGCTATTCTAACTATTTGTAGAATCCAGGCCAAATGGGAGGAAGAACAGTGTGCAGGGAACCACTAATACTGGCTATTTCTGATGCAGCCAGAGAAATTCTCGCCAGAGCCAGGTGGATAACATATTTCACACGGTTTCAGCAACCCAATGAAGCAATCACTATTGAGTTCCTACAAAATCTACAAAACGGGCAATCTATGATAAGCGGAAGGCAAATCACAGTAACAGATGTGATGATAGCTGAAGTGTCCAGATTACTAGCAGAAGGACCCGTATGGGTTAGTAAAAGGTTAAAATTGTAGGATGTTATTGCAGTTTTCAAGGACAAGGGATAGGACTTAATCGTCAAAGGCAAAGGATTTCAGCCATCATCCCTTGGAGAACTGTGGACAGAACTATCCAGAGTCATCCAGAACTTCATCACATGTGACGAGCGAAAAGATGTGGTAAGGCCGCTTCAACTTAAACTCTTAGCTGTTCTAAAACAAAAATGTTCTGTGAATTTGCCTGCGTATTTGAATTTTCTATTGCATGAAACCAACCGAAGCATAAGAAAATCCCAGCATGTAGAAACAGTCATGAGCCACCACTTTTTGATTAAGCTGATAGTGAGTTACAACCTCACCCAGCAGCAATCAAGTTGGGAGGAATTAGTATTTGCCATTGAAGGGGGTCTAGCTATGACTACACCTAACCCTGTTCCGAAAAGGAAAAGGACTACCCTTACAGCAACCACTCCTCAAAAGTGAATACATTCCGCTAGGGTGAGGACAAACCTAGAAGCAACTGAAAACTCCTAGGGCAATATCAACCAACCCATAGAATTGTCTAGCCCGGGAAGTGAACATCAATTATAGATAGAAGGCTAGTTGAACCCCGAGTCATACCATGAGGAGGAATCAAGGAATTCTGAAGAAGAAGAAAGAGATGAATTATAAATCCCCTCAACATCAAGCCCCCCAGGTGATTTACTGCATGATATCGAATTGACCCAAATTTTGGCCGATATGAATGACTTCATACAACCCGAAAGCCTGCTCAATTTGAACATTGGAGCAACCCAATCTACAGAGAACTCTAGCCACGATAGAATTATATCAGAAAACATAAGTTGTGAAGCAGAAAAAAGGGCAGAGACCACTCAGGAAGAGGTAAACCAATTTGGTAATATGCCTCCAGAAGAGCCTAGTCAGGAAGGCCTAGATGCAGAGAATGTAGGCCAAACAAGAGAAATAGAAACAAACCAGGGAATGGACACATTTCTTGAAGAACAAAACCAAGATGAGAAATCGAGCTCGTTAGGAGCAGAGACTATTAGTAGAACAATCGTCCCTCCTAGAAATCAAAAAAACAAAATTAAAAAGCGTAGGAAGGAACAACAGAGGCTGTGGAAATTAGTAAAAAGACTCAGGCGAAAAATAAGAAAGTTAGCAGCAGGGAAGGTTCCAGACAAAACTTGGAAACAATAAACGCAGCCATCCAAACTAAAGTACATAAAAAAAAAGCTACGAGGACCCAAACTGAGCCCATCCTCACTAAACTTGTTAGGGAACAACATCAATTTTGGCAGAAGCAGCTACCTAAACAGAGGCTATACTTTCTCATGACTTAGCCATTCAAACAGAGATGGTACCCTCCTACAGCACGACTACCCAGACAAAGGCTTCCATTCTCACAACAAGAGTACACAGACAAATACTCAAGCCAAAGATATCATAACAAGAAGCGACCAAAGTATAGTGAATCTTCAAGAAGATTTAACCAAGGCTCAGCTTACCATAGAATGGTTTGAGCTGGAAACTATCTCCCAACAAAATCACCAGGAATTACAGAAGCAACTTCAGGACATGAATACATTAGAAAGTGAGACCTTCGATAAATATCGAAAGGCAGAGGAAAGAATTGAGAAAATTAAGCTCATATTAGAAAAGGTCATGAGTCAAATGGATACTATTTTCTCATTGTACACTGATGTCTTGGCATGTAGATCCCCTGCCAACAATTATGCCTTATTTTTGCTAGAAAGATACTTGCAGCTGAAAATCAAAGCCGTCAGGGCTGGAAAACCTATATAATTAAAAACAAATAAGGATTTCATAAACTATTGCAAACATCATGGGGTAAAAGTTCAAAGATTGTTGTGTGAATTTTATTTACATAATTTTGTATTAGAGGAAGAAATTGAAAAGAACCCTAGTCCTTTTGTGGGGGATGTGCAATTTCAAGCTTTTATTTCATTCGTTGTTAATCAACTGAAATGGTTCAAGGCTCATAACACATTCCAGAGGTAGGAAAATGGACAAGACCTTTGGGTCAATGGTGAACCAAAACTGTTGGGTCCCTATAATACTAGTGATTACCCCATTACTATTGTGGTTATACCCCTTATTTATATTGTTGTGCCCCTATTACCCCCATATTGTTATTTCTGTGCCCCATAGAATCCCTCTATTGTTATTTTTGTGGCTTTATATTATTATTGTTAGGTCAGCTGGATTATATTGTGACTCCTTAGACTCCTATATATAGAAAGGAGGTTTTGTCATTTGAATCATCCAAGAATTGTTCATTTATGTAATGTAAAGGAGGTTTCCCCCTCGAAGAGGCTGAATTCTAAGGCGTTGATCTATCTTTTCTATCTTTTCTTGAGCTGGTTTCATAACATTTGGTATCAGAGCTTTGGATTCTAGGGTTTCGCTGCTCCAAATAGGTCATCGTGGCATTTTCGCTATAACTTTTTTCTGTGACGTTTCAGAAGTCGCAAAAAAAAACCCATTTGAGAAGAAATCGCGTTGAATCTTGGGTCCGAATTTCAGATCTTTTCGCGCGATATTTGCGGAGATATGATCTGAGGAAGTTGGTCTTTTTGCAGACTCCTGAATTACATTCAAAACAGGTGACCTGGGGAAAATCGTCATAACTTTCTCTCTGGGAATCAGATTAAAATTTCGTAAGAAGGTACAGAAAGAGGACGGACTTTAGTTTCTTGTATATCTTTTTCAGAACCAAATATCGAAAATTGTACACGTGGCACTTCATACAACTTCGCTCTTCTGGAAAGATCTATAATCAGGTCATCTTGGGAGATTGTGCATAACTCTTTCTTGGAAAATCCAATTTGGATCAGACTGGTGGCATTGGAAAGAGGATACAGAGAGCTACTACAAATCACAAATTCAGAACTAGATGATTGGAAAGTACAGAGATACATCAGAGGCAATATCGAGCTCCTACAAAGTGAAAAAAGGTGTGTAGATTTTTTTTAAATTTTTGCTTAAGCTTGGTTTGAAAATTTATTTTGAAGGAATTCAAAGGGCATAGTAGAGCATTATTATCTGTAACTGATGCCCCAAGGAAAGAAAATGCAAACACCTAGTAAGGAACCTGAAAGCTCTAGCATGACTCATGAAGAAGAGGAAGAAATGCTACATGATATATCAAAATTACAAGAACAAGTGCAACAAATGTCACGCTCACAAAAGTTAACAGAAGCTAAGATAAATGGTGTGGAAGCTAAGATGAATGGCATGGAAGCTAAGATGGACAATTTGAAGATAGATTTGAACACAAATTTGAAGACAGGCATGGCAGATTTGAAGACAGATTTGACAAATTTTCTACAAGAAATACTTACTAATGGTGAAAAGGTAGTAAAGGAAACTCATGATGAGAACAAAAGAAATGTTAATCATGATTCCATAGACGCTAATGTTGGATCAAAGAATCACCATATTCCAAAAATCGATATGAGGAAGTTTGATGGCAAGGATCCCGCCACATGGATATTACAGATGGAGCAATTCTTCGATCTCAATAATGTGCAAAACGCACAAAAGGTACGTATGGAAACTGTATATTTGGAACCAAATCAGTTTGTATGGTATCAATGGCTTTGTTCTCGTAAACAATTTATCACTTGGGCAATTTTTACGGAAGAATTGATAGCACATTATGAGGATACAAAAAGCAACACTTTTTTTAGCCAATTGATAAGTCTCAAACAAAAGGGTTCAATAATGGAGCACATTGAGGAGTTCCAAAAATTGAACATAAGGGTAAAAGATATTCCAGAGGAGCATAGGATTGATGTGTTCATAGGGTCTTTAAAGGATAATATCCAACATGATGTTCGCCTTTGGGAACCTGATTCATTAGAGAAGGCATTCAGGTTAGCAAGAAAAATGGAAAGCAAAATTATGGCAACTAGGAAGCATACCACTCACAACTATAAAGACGGAAGTGTTGTTGCCCCTAGTCTTCCACAACCTACAAGGTTGACACCACAACAATTGGAAGAAAAAAAAGCAAAAGGGCTTTGTTACAGTTGTGATAGCAAATACACAAAAGGTCATAAGTGTGCTGAGAAGAAATTATTCTACATAGATTGTGAAGAGGAAGAAGAAAAGGAGCAAGAAAGGTCAAAAGAAGAGGATATACTCCAGGAACAAAGCCTAGATGAAGAAAAAATAAATCCGACCATATCTTGTAATGCATTGGCGGGAATTACCACTCCTCAAACCATCAAGATAGAAGGACAAATCAAGAAGAAAAAGGTAATAGTGTTGATTGATTCAGGAAGCACCCACAATTTTATTCATTGTAGGGTAGCAAAAGAATTGAATTGCTTCCTATATCCAGCACCAGAGTGTCAAGTGATGATTGCAAATGGAGGAACAATAAATTGCTCTGGAAAGTGCCATAATATCAAGCTATCCATGGGAGAATATGTATTGACTAGCCCAATGCTTTCCATTCCAATGGGAGGTGCTGATGTTGTACTAGGAGTCCAATGGCTACAATCCTTGGGTACAATAGCTTTTAATTTTCAAGAACTTTTCATCAAATTTTCTACGGAAGGAAAGGAAGTTGAATTAAGGGGTATTGCAGGGAAACCAGGAAAGATAATCAGCTCTAATGGCATGACAAAGCTTCTAAAAAAGGAGCAAAGAGGTGTAATTGCACAATTATGTTCGCTAGATGTTTCCACATTGGAATCATCTATTTCTCCAGATCTCCAAAAAGTCCTGGACAATCATTCCAAGGTATTTGAGACTCCCAAAGGTCTCCCACCTATGCGTGATCATGATCATGCTATTCATCTGATTCCAGGAAGTGTTCCTCCAAACATCAGGCCGTACAGATATCCCTATGTCCAAAAAAGTGAAATTGAACGTATGGTTGCAGAAATGCTAGAGGCTGGTATAATTCAACCGAGTCAAAGTTCTTTCTCAGCTCCAGTAGTATTGGTGCACAAGAAGGATGGATCATGGCGCATGTGTCCGGATTATAGGGAGCTCAACAAGCTCACTATTAAAGATAAGTTCCCCATTCCTGTCATTGATGAATTACTGGATGAATTGCATGGATCAATTTACTTCACCAAGTTGGATCTTCGTTCGGGATATCATCAAATCAGAATGAAGATTGAAGACATTCCGAAAACGGCATTTAGAACTCATGAGGGTCATTATGAATTTTTGGTCATGCCTTTTGGCCTTACCAATGCACCTTCAACATTTCAAGGTTTGATGAATTCAATTTTCAAACCATTCCTTAGAAAATTTGTGTTAGTATTTTTTGATGATATACTAATCTACAGCAAGTCTTGGAAGGATCATGTTGAACATGTTGACAAGGTGCTACAACTATTGGAGGAGAAACAATTATATGCAAAAAGATCCAAATGTTTCTTTGGAGTCCAGGAGGTGGAATATTTGGGTCATATTGTATCTCATGAAGGAGTTAAGGTAGACCCTAGCAAAATTAAAGCCATTAAGGAATGGAAAATCCCCACATCCATAAAGCATCTGCGAGGATTTCTTGGGTTGACAGGGTATTATCGCAAGTTTGTTAAGAATTATGGGAGAATAGCAGCACCTCTAACAACATTATTGAAGAAAGATTCATTTTCATGGACTCCGGAAGCAACAAAGGCCTTTGAACATCTTAAAGAGGCAATGTGCCAAGCACCGGTCTTAGCTACACCGAACTTCACAAAAACCTTTATTGTGGAATGTGATGCTTCAGGAAATGGAATTGGTGCTGTTCTAATGCAAGATGAAAGACCCATTGCTTTTGAAAGTCGTCCAATCAAGGGAAAGTTTTTAAGCAAAGCTATTTATGAGAAGGAAATGTTGGCAATACTCCATGCACTTAAGAAATGGCGACCCTACCTAATGGGAAGACACTTCAAGGTAAAAACGGATCATGATAGCCTTAAATACTTTTTAGAACAAAGATTATCCTCTGAAGAGCAACAAAAGTGGGTCACAAAGATGTTGGGTTATGACTTTGAAATCATCTACAAAAAAGGGAAGCAAAATGTGGTGGCAGATGCACTCTCAAGAAAGGATGAGGATGTGGAAGCATTGTTGTGTGCCATTTCTATTATCCAACCAGATTGGATAAACGAAGCAAGGGAGGAATGGAAGAATGACGAAGAAGTGTGGGCACTTATTCGAAAGCTACAACAAGATTCCAGTACTTCTGATACATTTAGCTGGCAAAATGATTCGTTATGGTACAAAGATCGCTTATACCTCTGTAAGAATTCCCAGCTAAAACAAAAGATTCTTATGGAATTGCACACTTCTCCCTTAGGAGGGCACTCAGGATTTTTAAAAACTTACCACAGGGTTAAGAAGGAATTTTTTTGGGATGGCCTTAAATCAGATATTCAAAAGTTTGTGGCAGAATGTTTGGTTTGCCAACAAAATAAAGTTGAAACAATTAAGACACCGGGTCTATTACAACCTTTATCCATTCCAAGCCAACGTTGGGAGGAGGTTTCAATGGATTTTATCACAGGTTTACCCAAGTCTGAGGGAAAGAGTGTCATCATGGTGGTAGTTGACAGACTTACCAAGTATGCACACTTTTGTGCATTATCACATCCATTTAAAGCCAGTACAGTTTCTACTGCATTTATGGAAACAGTTCAAAAGCTACATGGAAACCCAAAGATTATTGTAAGTGACAGAGATCCCATTTTCACTGGAAATTTTTGGACAGAATTATTTTCTTGTCTTGGTACTCAGTTAGCTCATAGCTCATCTTATCATCCTCAATCTGATGGGCAAACTGAGATAGTAAACAAATGTTTGGAAGGATATCTTCGTTGCTTTGTATCTGATAAACAGACACAATGGGTCAAATGGTTGCCTCTGGCTGAATGGTGGTATAACACTTCCTTCCATACAGCAACAAAAATGACCCCATTTATGGCACTTTATGGGTATCAACCACCATCCATCACATCATATTTAAGAGAAAATTCTAAGGTTCAGGCAGTGGAACATCACATCGAACATCAACAACAAGTCCTCCAACTCTTAAAGGATAACCTCGTGTTGGCACAAAATAGAATGAAACAACAGGCAGATCAACATCGCAGTGAAAGAAGTTTTGATGTAGGTGATTGGGTATTCCTACGGCTACAACCATATAAGCAAATGTCCCTAAAGCAAGCTAAGAAGGATAATAAATTATCACCAAAGTATTATGGTCCGTACAAGGTGTTGCAAAAGATTGGTACTATGGCATACAAATTGGAGCTTCCTGCAGCTTCTCGATTGCACCCAGTTTTCCATGTTTCATGTTTAAAGAAGGTTATAGGCGACAAGCTCCCAATTCAAACAATATTTCCAGAACTTGACGAGGAAGGAAAAATTATATTGGAACCGAAAGCAGTCACAGAAACAAGAACTCGACAGCTACGAAATCGATCAATTTCAAAGTATCTTATCAAGTGGAAGAACTTATCCACTGAAGATTCCACATGGGAGGATGAGAATTTTATGCAGAAGTATCCAGAACTACTCAAGCGTTGAGGACAACACTTTTTTGAAGGAGAGGGGCATGTTGGGTCCCTATAATACTAGTGATTACCCCATTACTATTGTAGTTATACCCCTTATTTATATTGTTGTGCCCCTATTACCCCCATATTGTTATTTCTGTGCCCCATAGAATCCCTCTATTGTTATTTTTGTGGCTTTATATTATTATTGTTAGGTCGGCTGGATTATATTGTGACTCCTTAGACTCCTATATATAGAAAGGAGGTTTTGTCATTTGAATCATCCAAGAATTGTTCATTTATGTAATGTAAAGGAGGTTGCCCCCTCGAAGAGGCTGAATTCTAAGGTGTTGATCTATCTTTTCTAACTTTTCTTGAGCTGGTTTCATAACAAAAACACCCATTACAAATGCTTGCCAATCACAAAAGTTTAATGAAGCGGGAAGGAGTGATCAAAATTCTAGGCCCTATTCAGAAAGAAATTGTCCAAAAGGGAGTAGAATACTTCCTCTCCATTCAGGAAAGCTCCTTGGTTGTAGCCATGTTCAGATGGACAGTTTCCAATAACAATGTACAGAATAGAGAGCCATTTAACTATAAAATTTTAAATTGGCTGCAAAATGCTTTGTCACTTATAATAATCTCATCTTAAGGGAAGGTCCTTATTGGCTAGGCTGTCGGTTCCGCAGCCCTATTATTTGGTATCCTAATGAGGGGTACAAGGCTATATATGAACTGCCTAAAGGACAGATAGGGCACATCTTGAGCTCTTGGCCAAGAACCATGGTTTCAAACCACTTTACAACATTCCTTCTCCAGCTTATTCGTTGACTACTCTGCATATGAACTACATGGTTTTCATGAGGACATGAAAAATAGTACGCAGGAGAGTATGTTGGGTCATGGAAAAGGTATGCATTTACTATTAACTTGTTATCCTTTTCCTTTATTCTCATCCTTTCTATATCTCAATGTGCTAATTTATTAAGGAATTACGATAAGAAATACATAAATTATCTCCAGTTACGCTTTGACTAATTATTATGTTCCTTTCTGCAGACAAAAAAAAAGGGAAAAATGTTGTTCCCTATGAACAAACAACAAACATCGACAAGTTAAGGAAGGAACACAGCGGTTGTAGATACGTCCAAAAGAAAATTAGCAGGACCAGCGCAAGAGAGGAAATAATGTCCAAAGATGGAAAATTGTTGTGAATCCCTCAGGATCAAGAGATCTGGAGGGATCGCGTTTATCACTTATCTTTGTACCCTTTCTGATTCTAAAATAGATGTTTTTGTAGGAAGAAGAGGGAGGAATTTCTGTATTATTGTAATTGTAATTGTATTCACAGACTCTCGCTATCGAGAAGAACACGAATATATTGTAATGCTCATTCAGTTTGATGATTAATATATAAGTAAGGTTGTTGTTCCCTCGCATTTCCTGAAGTAACTTAGTAGTGTTTCGCTGGTGGCTAAGGGCCCGGCCACTAGTGGATTCAACTACTCTTCCTGTGTCATACATTTCCAATTCTCGCAAGTGTGATGGTTTGATAGTATTCTCGCTTTCTGTGATTTTATTGCTGCACTGTTTATTATTTTCCAGTATTGAAAGAATCTCTTTATTTTATATAATTTATAGGATTTTCATTGATTTAGTTTTTTTTCATTTCAGATTAGGTTTCTTAGATAAATATTCCACTTTATATAATCAACTGTAAAGAGTATTAACTATTGCTATTGAAACTCTCAAATTGATATTCATTCACTGTTTAGATTAATTATTGAGGATTGGGTTTGATTTAGATTAAATCAGTAAAAGAGGGATGAGTTATCACTACTGTACTCTCAACTGATGTTGTTGTTACTTTAATGAATGTAAGATTTGATTTCGCTAAAGGATTGAGTTTTCTTTAGTTGCAATTGGAATTTACTAGATGCATCTGTTTACTCTTGTATTCAAAAGACCTATACTACAATTTAGAAACATTACTCTCTGAGTTAAATAGCCACCACACACTATGTACACTCTTGAAATAAGAAGACTTGCCCAGATTGATAATTAATGTGAGGATAATTAGGAGTTTGAAAAGGCACCTTTTATCGACCAACACTCACCTTCCCTCATCAATGGGTTCTCTACCAGCTTGAGAACCCCATAATGAGCCAATGCCCCTCAAACCGCCTGATCCCCATGGATCTCGGACCGAAGAGTATCCAAGTCTCATTCAAGCCAGCTAATTTTAAGCTCTGCCATGCTTGCAAAACACCACATGTCTTATCAGTACTGAGAAGAAAACAATGGTATGCACTGATCAGCCTACAACCCCCACCAAACCAGTAGACCAACCCTTCCTCCAGCCACAAATCACAGCTTTCAACCCAAAAAGTGCGAGCTCGTAGGTTTCTAGTCGCTTCTTGTGAACCAGATCGCACTTCTAGACCTAGAAAGTGTGATGCGGCTGTGAGCAAGGGAAAGGGTCTCTCAGGGAGCTGACAGGTGCCAAAAATCAGGAAATAAACCAATGAAATTGAAGAGATGAGTAAGGCCACATACCTGAAAGTTGCAAATCTTGATTTTGACAGTTGGTTTGTCCACTACCATCTCCACAAGATTTAGGGCCTTTTCCTCCTCTCCAAATTCACCATAGCTCACATAGAAAATGAATCCAAATTGGAGGGAAAACACCCTTTTATAGAAAAATACCTAATTTTGCTATCACCCATTGCAACTAGACCATAGCTTAGTTTGATGAACCATCAACACTGTTGGAAATCTCTCACTGAGGTCTAAAATGGATCTTCCTCAGTTTTTTTATGATTCAACACTTCACCTAGAAACCATTTTTCCAAGAAGGTCACTTTGCCGTCTCTCAAAATCGAACTTCGTCATAAAGAGACACTTGTACTTTGAGTTCCACCTCCTCTTATTATTTGTCATACCATATGTCAATTTTCTTCATGAGTAACCATCATTTACTCATGTTTTTGTGGTCCCCACTGGGCCTCGTCTGTGTGGCAGTGTCATTGAGTCACCCTTGTTCAGAGCATCCACGATGAATCACCCTTATAGTCTTAGAGTCTATTTCATGCCCCATCATATAACGTCATAGTATTCCATCCATATTTGCATACCATTCATCCTATGGTGCCCATTTTGGCCTCCCGTCATACTGTCCCCATCCCCTCTGGAGTTGAGTTAGTTGTTGTCGGGTCAACCGTGCACTTTATTCTCTGATCATCGATGGAATCATCTTCAATGGAGTCATCTTGTCCTACTCATGTGCCATTATCATGCATGAACCAAGAGAGGGAAGATGGATTCAAAAAATTCTATATAAACAGGTCATGGGAGAGACAAAATATGAGACATTGTTATGCTAGCCAAATTGCTACCTAATCAAACCACCATTACATTGTTTAAGCCAAATAAGGGAAGATCACTAACATGTTGGCCATATTTCTTCTAAGTAATCCATCCTCTTAGTGAAATAAGATGAATCCACCATTGGAGAGTCTTCATACTTCTTTGAGAGAGAGGAGAAACTTGCAAAGAGATTGAGCAAAAGAATCCCCCTTGTTGAGGATGTTTTAGCACCATATCTCAAAGAATTCTCTTCAATTATCCAAGATTCATCTATTGTATTCAACCTTTACTACCAGCAGCCAATAAAGGGAGATTTTTCCATTATCTTATTGATTTTTTTCTCCATTTGAGCAATTTTGTGTATTTACCTCTTTATTTAGTTTATGTTTATGTAGGAATTGTTTCCACTACTTACAATGTTGTGTTTATTTTAGTATGTCCATTAACAGTACCAATTTTGACTATGATCCTTTGTAGGGAATAATCAACTACTAAGGAGGTGTATTTTGGTACACCATTGCCACAAAAATACTACCACACTATTGAACCAATGCTCCTGAAAATTGAAGAAGGCCCAGAATAGTCAAGAATCCTTAAATCAATAACTGAGTGAGAAGAATAAAGCTTGTGAAAGGATAGAGAGTAAACTTGTTTTTCTGAGAAAAGAAATAGAAAAGGGAAAACCCAACATAGCATTAATCAGAAGTTTAGAAAAAGGACTGCTAATTTCAATGAGCTTTTGGAAGCACAAAGAGTGCCCAAAGATCACATTAGTCTTGGATTTGAGGTTGAATCTAGCACAATAGCATAATTAGAGGGTAAAAAGTAAATCACCTTTATACTTGCAATAAAGGAAGGGATTGTGAAGCAACAAAAATACAAAGACAACACACATTTGAATAACCAGCCAAAAAATTATTAGCAACAGAAAATTAAAGGGAAAAAATTTGCACAACAAAAAAATAGTTTTGGACAGGAAAAGTGAAATACACGTAAATCAACCCAACCAATTAATGGAAGATAGATTTCCATGTATGCTGAAATTTTTCTAGGTTATTGTTTTATTGCGCCAATTATGGACATAAAGAAACAAATTGCAGAGTGAATTTATCCTACAAGTAGCTAAGAAAAATAAAAACAAATTAACATATTAGACAAAGGAATAGTAGACCCAGGTATAAAAATTCTTTCACTCCTTTGAACAATCTGATTCAATGTTTTAAATGTCAAAATTTTGGGTGTAGAGCAACTGATTGCAAAATTGAGGGTAAGAATCCTCAACCAGTTATTGATAAAATTAAACAAGATCCCAAAGTCTGGAGAGAAAAGGATAGCACATAGCAATGTGATATTTTTTTTGTATTCTCGTAATGAAGGCAATTACTGATATGTGGATAGTGGTTATTCCAAGCACATTTAGGAGACAAAAGAAATTTCCTAACATAGAAACTAGTTGAAAAGGGTAATGTAACCTTTGGTGACAATGCACCTGATAAGATTGTTGGTAAAGGGGTAGTCAAACTATCAAATGGTAGAGTAAAAGATAATAATGTATGATATGTTAATGGTTTGAAGCATTATCTACTTAGTGTGTCTCATATGTGTGATCAAGGCTATGATGTGATTTTTAAGGATAAAAATTGTTAAATCAAGTCAACAAGCATAAGTGAAATAATGGTTGAAGTTGTGAGAACAACAATAATGTTTATGCCTTGAAATATAAAACAAAGAGGTTCTTCTTATCAAATATCGATGAGTTGGTTGTGGCATAGGAGACTTGGACATCTAAATTTTGATCATATATTTAAATTGAGCAAGAAGAATGTTGTCAAGCATTTACCCATGCTATCAAAACTAGGGAATATGATTTGCAAGTTTTGTCAATTGGGTAAGCAAAGTCAAGTACCATTCAAGTCTGAGGAGATCTCATCATCAAAGACACTTCAACTAGTACACATGGGCTTGTGTGGATCATCAAAAATAAAATCACCCATAGGTAATGATCCAGGAGGATCTCGTCAGATCAGTTACACAATTTCAATGTCGTCATCAACATTCAGTTCAGTGTCGTCAGCTTCGATAGTGTTGTTTATGGTTCAGGTTTTTCAGGTGATGACTATGGTTTTTCATGGTGTTTAGTTGATGTGGTTTTGTACCTAGCTATCGACATGTGTTTGTCGTCAGTTCCACCAGGGTTTGGTTGTCGACATCTTCATCGTCAGTTCCTCCAGGGTTTATCAGAAAAGATTTAGGTCTTGTCATGTGGTTGTATGTCACATTGTGACAATTGTTGTAAAAGGATTTGTTCTTAGATCTAAAGGTCTAAAGACCTACACCTAAACCATAACACTTTGACCTTAAACTAAAGTCTACAACCCTAAATCCTTTAATTCATGCATTAAAATGTCATAAACTAAAACCATACACTAAAAACATAACCTAAGTCATTACATAAACCTATGCTAAAACCTAGCCCTACAAAATATGTATAAAAACCCAATTTCCTAAGTCTAAAACCCACATAAAAAACTCTCTGCCTATGTTAAAACACATAAAACATTACAAAAAAACATTATGGACAGTCCCTAACCGCGGAGTCTAACCGCATCAGAGCCGCAATCAACGTGACATGTGAACAAAGTGTAAAGTCATCTGGGTTAGCCTTGAAAGCATTCTTAACCACGAAGGAGACCGCATGCCATGTGAATGGTTAATGATTAGCCATCGAGTTAGCACTGGGAATTAATCATTCAGAACAAGCCCAAACCATAACTGTGTCGCGACTGTAGTCATGTGAACAGAGGAACCATTGGAGTTCACCACAGAGTTTAATGTGACCGCAGCGGAGTTGTTGCCGTAACAGATTGACATGTGAACAGAGGTGGATAACCACCAGAGCACCATTAGCCGAGACCATCGGGGGCAAGCATGGAGGTGGCAACCTATGTGATGCAGGAGCATGTGACTCAGAGGGAAAAAGTCTTCAAAATTATTCCAAAAATCCAAAAAAATCTACAGGCAAGGGAGTGGGGTCCTTTAGCCTACAATTTCCATGTTTTTTTTAGTTCAAGATAGGATAAAATTAAGAATAAAACATGCTAATTATATTATAGATGGATAAGCTATGATAAAGCTTTACACTTTAAATCATTCTATGTAAAGCATGCTTTTGTAATAGAATAGGTCCGAGAAGGCCTATCCATTAATATAAATAAAGAGGCAATGAGACTCGCATCAGAGAGGAGCGGGTTCCGGAAGCATTATTCTTGAAACTTTTCTCTCTGTGCATCTAAATCAATGGTTTTCTGTTAATTGAAATGTGTATGCATGTATCGACGAACTTATTTTACTGTGTTTCGAAGTTGATGAATTTGTCTTAATTTTCCTGCATGATGCTTGATTTAAGCATGTAGGGTCGTTTCCTTTTCATTGCGACGTCAGCAAGCTCTCTAAGTCCTTTTATAAAGCCCAGAGGATAATTCCATTTACACAGAGGATGCGTGATATTTTACATAAGCGGAACACTGTTCCGGACGTGAAAGCTTGTTAAGATTGGTTCATACCCATATCGGGTCCGAACCAAATATCGCATCGGAGAAGCGAGAGGGCCTTTAACATTGCTAAGTGCGAGAGCTCCGACTTCCCGGAGCCGAATCATTATAAAGGAGAGCATATAGTAGTGTCAGGTCCACAAGGGCCTTTAGAACTGTTAAGTGTGCGCTCCAACATCCAGAGCCGAAATATTATAAAGTGCAGCTTAAAGGGGCGTCGGGTCTGCAGAACCCATTACATTACAAACCCACCGATAACGAACCCGCCGATATTCCGGACCCGAAATCAATATAGAAAGGAGCATAAAGGGCGTTGGGTCCACGGGGTGTTCGCATTGCATATTGGAGGCATTGGCACCATAGAGTTCGCCGATAGCGATTGCCGATATCGAATCGAGGAAGAGGGAAAGGGAAAGCATAAAGCCGCCGATAGTGTTCTAAAGTAATTCTTTTAGACTTACTGCCCGATAGCATAAAGCCGCCGATAGTGTATAATCCCTCCATAAAGCCGCCGATAGTGTTTGGGGTAATTCTCTTAGAATTACTACCCTGATAGGAATAAAGCCCAGTTTTTGTCAATTAGCAAGGTTTGTGGGGTTCGGAGAGAAATCAATGAAGCTCTCAGTTTAATGACTGATACGCATACTGAAGGAGAAAGAGAAGTTGAGGCTGATATAGAGGAAATTGTGGTTAGATTTGGAAGGTTATCCTTATCGCCTGCACCCAGCGCATCATTAGTGGTATCAGAGCCGTCAACTGACATTGAATTAAATCTCAGAAGTAGGAGAAGGATGGCTTTTAGATTTGGAAGAGGATGAGGACGTGGTGGAAGAGGACGACCTATTGCAAATGCTGAAATAATGGAAACAGTACAACAGTTGCAAGCTAGATTGGATGCATTAACCTCAGATAGAAATTTAGATGATGGAGATGTTAGCGAACTCGAGGTTGAAGCTACAGAGGAGGAAGCTGTAGAGGTTACTCCTGAGATGAGGTTCTTTCAGTCAGTGTTGAGATCCACAGCCAGGCCAAAGACTGAAGTATCGGTATACCAAGGAGGACTGAATCCAGAAGAATTGATAGACTAGATTAATGACATGGAGAAATTCTTCGATTACGAAGAAATGGAAGATGAAAAGAAAGTGAAGTTTGTTGTCACCAAGTTAAAAGGCCATGTAGTGCTTTGGTGGGATGGTGTGCAGGCAGAACGAAAAAGACTTGGTAAGCAACCAATCAGAAATTGGAGCAGGATGGTAACAAAGTTAAGAGGTAAGTTTCTGCCAAGTAATTATCAGCAAACATTGTTTAGACAAATGCAAAATCTTAGACAGAGATCTTTGACAGTAAAAGAATACACAGAAGAGTTCTATAAGGTGAGCATAAGAGCTGGAGAAGCCCAAGATATAGATGAGAAGGTGGCTAGATATATGAATGGCCTCAGGATGGACATTCAAGATGAGATAAGTCTATTGTCTCCAAAAACAATAGAGGAGGCTTATCAGATAGCACTGAAAGCTGAAGAAAAACTCATGAGGAAGCAGTCTGCCAGAGGGAGAGGGACTTTCAGAGGAAAGGGAAGTCAAGGTGGTAGAGGAAGATCTACAACACCTAAATATGGAGCTAGAAGTAGCTCAACCTAGCATGCAACCACAGGAGGTGATGCAAGAGGCAGAGGGAGTTTTTCTAGAGGAAGAGGAGGCAGAGGAAGAGGCAGAGAAATAAGATGTTACAGATGTAACAAGCTAGGACACAGAGCTTTTGAGTGCCCAGAGAATGTAGAAACAAAGCAGAGGAATGCAATTGTTGCTCCAGTTGAGAGAGAAGCACCAGTGGCAACAGTAGCAGAAGAAGAAAATACACCAGAAAGAGGAGAATCTTTGGTAGTTAATAAAGTTCTACTTAAGCCAGCAAAGGAGGTGGCTGAACTGCCACAAAGGAAGACTTTATTCAGGACAATGTGTAAAGTTCAAGGGAAATGTTGCCAAGTGATCATTGATAGTGGCAGCACTGATAATTTGGTCTCTACAGAAGTAGTGGAGAAATTGAAGCTGAAGACAATGAAGCATCCAACACCTTACAAAGTGTCATGGTCGCAAAAGGGACATCAACCGTTAGTAAATGAACAGTGTGAAGTGGAATTTCAAGTGGGCAAGTATAAAGATAAAATTGTTTGTGATGTGATGCCCATGGATGTGTGTCACATATTGCTTGGAAGACCTTGGCAGTATGACAAAGGAGCCATACATGATGGGAAAAGAAAAACCTACAAGTTTGGAAAGGATGGTGTCAATCATACGTTGCTGCCTCTGCAAGAAGAAGATGTACCAGGACAGAAGACTGATCCAAAAACTCTGTTACTTGGAGGAAAGGAATACCTGAAGCAGATTGAAGAAAACGATGTAAATTTTGCTGTAATATGCAAGCCCAAGGTAATAATGACCTCTACTAAAGTTTCTGATTTACCCATTGAAATTCAAGAAATGCTAGAGAAATATTGTGATATTATTGTTGATGATTTGCCTAATGAATTACCACCCATTCGAAGAATCAGTCATCATATAGATTTGATCCCTGGAGCAAGCCTACCTAACAAAGTAGCATATAGAATGACTCATGCATAAAATGAAGAAGTTAAAAAATAGGTGCAAGAATTTCTTGACAAGGGGTTGATCAGAGAAAGTTTGAGTCCTTGCGCAGTGCCAACAGTACTGAGCCCAAAGAAAGATGGAGGTTGGAGAATGTGTACAGATTCGAGAGCCATCAATAAAATCACAATCAGGTACAAATTTCCATTACCTAGGATTGAAGATTGAATGGATTGCTTGACTGGAGCAAAATATTTTTCAAAACTAGATCTTAAAAGTGGGTATCATCAGATAAGGATAAGAGAGGGGGATGAGCGGAAAACCACTTTTAAGACCAATGAAGGACTATATGAATGGAGAGTAATGCCTTTTGAGTTGTCAAATGCACCAAGTACATTCATGAGACTCATGAATGAAGTTCTTAAAGAGTTCATTGGCAAATTTGTAATAGTATATTTGGACAATATATTAGTCTATAGCAGGTCCAAGGAGCAGCACGTGAGGCATTTAAATTATGTCTTACAAAAGCTATAGCAAGAAAAACTATTGCTGAATCTGAAGAAGTGTTCATTCATGAAAGAGGAGCTGGTGTACTTGGGATTTGTTATTTCTGTTGAAGGGTTGAAGATGGATCCAGAGAAGATCAAGGCAATTATGGAGTGGCCTTCACCCAAGAGTGTTTTTGAGGTAAGGAGTTTTCACGGTCTTGCTAGTTTTTACAGAAAATTCATTAAGAATTTTAGTAAGATTAATGCACCTATTATTGAGACCATAAAGAAGGATAAACAGCCATTTAAATGGACTGCTAAAGCAGAGAAAAATTTTCAGCTGTTAAAGAAGAAAATAACTGAAAAGCCTGTTTTGGTCCTTCCTGATTTTAACAAAACTTTTCAAGTAAAGTGTGATGCAAGCAGAGAAGCAATTGGAGGAGTTTTAAGCCAAGAAGATAGACCAATAGCTTATTTTAGTGAAAAGCTAAATGATGCAAAAAAGAAGTATTCTTCTTATGATAAGGAGTTCTATGCAGTTGTGCAGTCATTAAAGAAATGGAGGCATTATTTAATGTCAAAAGAATTTATTCTTTATTCAGATAACCATGCATTACAGTTTATAATGCAACAGCCAAAGCTCAGCCAGAAACATGCTAAATGGGTTGAATATCTTCAAGGTTTCCATTTTGTGTTGAAGCATATAACTGGGCAGTCAAACAAAGTTGCAGATGCCTTAAGTAGGAGAAATGTATTGCTTCAAGAAAGTCAAATCCAAGTGTTGGGTTTTGATTTTCTTAAGGAATTATATGAGACCGATTCAGATTTTAAAGAGGCATTTGAGGCTTGTAAAAATCCTGTTTTGGCAGATAGGAGCAAGTGGTTGGATTATTTCCTACAAGATGGACTGTTATTTAAGAAAAATCAGCTGTGCATACCAAACTGTTCAATGAGAGAGAATTTAATCAAAGAGAAACATAGTGGAGGACTTGCAGGACATTTTGGTGTAGAGAAGACTTTTGAACAACTCAACAGATTTTATTTCTGGCTGAAAATGAAATCTGAAGTAGAGAAGTACGTAAGAAATTGTAAGATCTGCCAATATGCAAAAGGAAGGAGCCAAAACATAGGGTTGTATATTCCATTACCAATTCCAGATAGGCCTTGGGATATGGTAAGTATGGATTTTGTGCTGGGATTACCAAAGACTCAAAGAGGTTATGATTCAATTTTTTTTGTAGTGGACAGATTTTCAAAAATGGCACACTTTATTCCATGTTATAAAACTAGTGATGCTTCTCACATTGCTAATTTGTTTTTTAAAGAGATTGTAAGATTGCATGGGTTGCCCAAAAGCATTGTCTTAGACAGGGATTCAAAATTCGTTGGACATTTCTAGAGAACACTATGGAAGAAGCTGGGAACTAAATTAAGTTTCAGTTCTGCCTATCATCCACAAACTGATGGACAGACTGAAGTTGTGAACAGAAGTTTAGGCAATCTTTTGAGGAGCCTTACTGCAGAACATCCAAAGCAATGGGATCAAGTGTTAGCACAAGTTGAGTATGCATATAACGACTCACCGAATAGGAGCACAGGACAGAGCCCATTCCATATTGTTTATGGAATGCATCCAAGAGGAATATCTGAATTAAGGAATTTGGGAAAAGAAGAAATGAGAAGTGCAGAGGGTGAAGACTTTGCTTCAAGAATGTAGGCGATACATGAACAAGTGAAACAACAGTTGTAGGATAGCAACATCAAGTACAAAACCAGAGCAGATATGAGGAGAAGAGAGGTGAACTTTGAAGTTGGGGATTTGGTTTTAGCACATCTCAGAAAGGAGAGATTTCCAAAAGGGGAGTATAATAAGTTAAAATCCAAGAAAATTGGACCGTGCAGAATACTAAGGAAATTCTCTGCAAATGCTTACGAGATTGAATTACCACCTGATGTGGGAATATCACCAATTTTTAATGTTGCGGACTTGTATAAGTACGAGAATGAAACTGCAGGTGATACAGCACAGGGTCAGGAGACTCCAGAGATTAACTGGGTAAAACAGTTACCCACAGCAAAGAATTTACAGCCAGAAAGAATTATGGACAAGAAAGTGCATAAGAAGACAAGGGGACGAGAGTACTTCCAGTATTTGGTAAAATGGAAGGGACAGCCAACCGCTGAAGCTACTTGGGTTACAGAAGACGTCCTACAGAAACTGGGAAAATCTGTAGACGAGCTCATGGACAGGAGCCCATGAAGAATTTTGTCCTCAGGAGTCTGATGCAGGAGCATGTGACTCAGAGGGAAAAAGTCTTCAAACTTATTCCAAAAATCCAAAAAAATCTACAGGCAAGGGAGTGGGGTCCTTTAGCCTGCAATTTCCATTTTTTTTTAGTTCAAGATAGGATAAAATTAAGAATAAAACATGCTAATTATATTACAAATGGATAAGCTATGATAAAGCTTTACGCTTTAAATCATTCTATGTAAAGCATGCTTTTGTAATAGAATAGGTCCGAGAAGGCCTATCCATTAATATAAATAAAGAGGCAACGAGACTTGCATCAGAGAGGAGCGAGTGCCGGAAGCATTATTCTTGAAACTTTTCTCTCTGTGCATCTAAATCAATGGTTTTCTGTTAATTGAAATGTGTATGCATGTATCGGCGAACTTATTTTACTATGTTTCGAAGTTGATGAATTTGTCTTAATTTTCCTGCATGATGCTTGATTTAAGCCTGTAGGGTCGTTTCCTTTTCATTGCGGCATCAACAAGCTCTCTAAGTCCTTTTATAAAGCTCAGAGGATAATTCCGTTTACACAGAGGACGCGTGATATTTTACATAAGCAGAACATTGTTCCGGACGTGAAAGCTTGTTAAGATTGGTTCATACCCATATCGAGTCCAAACCAAATATCGCATCAGAGAAGCGAGAGGGCCTTTAACATTGCTAAGTGCGAGAGCTCCGACTTCCCAGAGCCGAATCATTATAAAGGAGAGCATAAAGTAGTGTCGGGTCCGCAAGGGCCTTTAGAACTGTTAAGTGTGCGCTCCAACATCTGGAGCCGAAATATTATAAAGCGTAGCTTAAAGGGGCATCAGGTCCGCAGAACCCATTACATTACAAACTCGCCGATAACAAACCCACCGATATTCCGGACCCGAAATCAATATAGAAAGGAGCATAAAGGGCGTCAGGTCCGCGGGGTGTTCGCATCGCATATTGGAGGCATTGGCACCATAGAGTTCACCGATAGCGATTGCCGATATCGCATCGGGGAAGAGGGAAAGGGAAAGCATAAAGCCGCTGATAGTGTTCTAAAGTAATTCTTTTAGAATCACTGCCCGATAGCATAAAGCCGCCGATAGTGTATAATCCCTCCATAAAGCCGTCGATAGTGTTTGGGGTAATTCTCTTAGAATTACTACCCCGATAGGAATAAAGCCCAGTTTTTGTCAATTAGCAAGGTTTGTGGGGTTCGGAGAGAAATCAATGAAGCTATCAGTTTAATGACTGATACGCATACTGAAGGAGAAAGAGAAGTTGAGGCTGATATAGAGGAAATTGTGGTTAGATTTGGAAGGTTATCCTTATCGCCTGCGCCCAGCCCATCACTATGGCTAGTCACATGTAATGGCCACCCTCCTCCGCCCGATTAGAAAGCCGCTATTAGTTAAGTTATAGTATAAAGTTATTTATGGGTTTTTGTTGGAGTTTTGTGCTAAACTAATTCGAATACCATGTAACCTTATCCCTAAGGTGGCAGAACATGGTTAGACCAAAACCAATAAACCATAAAAACAACTTATTCATTCCCAAACTCAGTGGAGGGATTTAGAGTGTATCTAATTGGTTTTAAAAGGCAGATTTGTCCTCATTAAGAAGGGGAGAGTGGTTTTGGATTTTGTATGTAAGTTCTGGAGGTCATAATCGTTTTTGTTTTTAGTGTAACAGGAGCATCCAGAGTCAAAATTGGGAACTGTTATAGGCATTGGAAAACTGGTTTAGAGAGATATCCTTTGACAGTGACTAGAAGTGCCTATGAGCACATTCAGTTTGGTCAAATATCTGTGTAATTGATCTCTTTTGTTTCAATCCTAATAAAGGGTCACCCATCTTGAAAGTGGACCCAGAGATGTAGTCCATCAGGGATGAACTCCCTATTCAATATTGTTGTCTAGTATTGTTGTGTTTTAGCTATTTTCACTTCTGTTTTGCATCTTACTTATGTTTTATCAACTATCGTAAAGTCTTCTTCTCAAGTAGTTCTCTCAATTTTCATACTTTCAGTTAACATTCAAATCATTAATGGCTAATCAATTCTATCTCATTTTTAACTTATGATCATTTATGTTCATATAATTTGGTAGCAGAGTGGGCTGTGTTTATAGAATTTGCCATTGAATGTTAACCAAGTCAAAGTCACAATGTGGAGAAGGAATCCTTGAGCAGATTGATCCAGAGATTGGAAAGCGACAAGTTGTTCATAAGTCGACCATGACAGGATTTGATGCAGGTAAAACACTAAAACTAAGATTAGTGATGAACATTTTCAGTAAGCATTCTTGACTATGCAGCAGATGTTTGGAGAACTCTACGAAGATAAGAAGGCAAGAGATGCAGCTTCTTCTTCAAAGACATTGAAGAAGGAAAAAGGTAAAGGCAAGGCTGATAAACGTCCTTCACCTCCATCATCTCCATCATCCCCTTCTTCTTCTTCTTATTTCTAGTACAGAATCTAAAACAGAAAAGAAACCTAAGAAAACATCTCTTTTGAAACTTGATGTAAAATTTGAATTACTTATTTATGATGGTTAAATGAATCGTGAAAAGTTAGATAGCTAGATTACGAAGTTAGAAGTGTATTGTCATATTCAGAACATCTTTGACGATAAAACAAAAATTAAGTTAGCTACACTTAGAATGGTAGGAACAACTTTAATCTTGTGGTAAAGTAAAACTCAGATAGATGTAAAGCGAAAAGGAAAAGTCATCTCTTCATGGTCTAGGTTTTTAAAAGCTCTTAGGAAACAATTCCATCCTTTAGTATACATGCAGCAAGTTGTTATTGATTGGTAGCATCTGAGGCAAGGTAAAGGGTAGAGTGTTCAGGAGTTTACTCAGGAATTCAGAAAGAAAGCATTGGTGCTTGGTATTTCATTAGATACATGTGAAACTTTATTAAAATACATCGGCAGTTTACATTCATATTTGCAGCATACTTTATTGATGTTTAATCCTGATGATTTTGATGAAGTGTGTGTTCTTGCCATACATATTGAATCAGGTGGTAGACCATTCAAGTTTCATCGCAATCATCCAATGAGTTGGAAATCAAAGATTCCAATGACAGTAAGGGGAAGAACAATTCAACAAGAAAGAAATTAGTGATATCTCAGAAGGAAAGACCTACTTGTTCTCATTGCCAAAGAATTGGTCATGATGAATCTAAGTGTTGGAAACTTCATCCAGAACTTAAGCCCAAAAAGTTCCTTAAGGAGAAGGATGAAAAGAAGGCAATTGCAACAGTCCAGCAAGATCTAGGTTCAGGTTCAGGTGATGAAAGTAGGATAACTGTTATGGTTACAATAGGTAAAACTTCTGACTCTAGTTCAAGTTCGAATACTATCACATCCTCATCAAACATAAATCCTTCAAATGATGATAAAAGAGTTGAATTGTTTAACATAAGGATAACTTCTAAGCACACAAAGTTAGATACAATGTTTGACAGTGGAT
Source organism: Pinus tabuliformis (assembly GCA_031772625.1). Classification (NCBI taxonomy): domain Eukaryota; kingdom Viridiplantae; phylum Streptophyta; class Pinopsida; order Pinales; family Pinaceae; genus Pinus; species Pinus tabuliformis. The sequence continues at coordinate 879,319,316 of CM062808.1, read as the reverse complement.
CATAGGCTAATCTAATATTTGAATATTTATTTAAAATTTTGGGTTTGGAAACACGGAATCATCCAAGACCTTACCTGTTAGGATGGCTAAATAAATCAACTTAGATAAAAGTCACCAAATAGTGTCGATTAAGATTTGCCATTACAGCGAATTACATTGATGAAGTGGAATTAGATGTGGTTCCAGTAGACATATGTAGATTTGTCTTAGGAAGTCGTTATCTTTATGATCGTGATGCAATATTTTATAGGAGAGAGCATAAATATCACATTAAGAAAGATGGGGTTGAATTTATTGTCAAGGCACATAAAAACAAAAATCACTTGAATTTAGTTGTTGCTAACCAGATGAAGTGATTAATAAGTTCAAATAAAATATTTGTAATCATGTGTGTAAAGGAACAACATAAGAGTCGAAAGGATGTTTGTTCAAGTTATAAGTCCTAGCTTAATGATAGTTTGATCAAAGAGATAGAAACTATTCTAGTTCTATGTAAAACCAAACATCTTACTCATAAGCAGGGAATACAACATGAATTACAGTTTGTGCCTAAAGCTCATCTTCCTAATGTCAGAATGAATCAATTCAGTCCAAGTTTGGAAATTAATAGTTACAGGGATACAAGTCAACATTGGGGAAAGTCAGTGTTCAATTTCTCTTATATTGTGTCACCAATTCATGTTTCAAATAGTCTAGAAGCCTCTTTTCAAGTGGAGAGGAAACCTATTTGTTTTCACATCAAAGCCTTTTCTAAAGTAGTTTCAAAATGTCTAAGGGAAACTTATGCATCAAGGGAAACTAATAATAAATGGAAACATCATTTAATAAATGAAGGAAAAGTGATTCAAAAAAATCAATAGCTAATTCAATACTTTCAAAGACAAACTAAGTTGCAGCAATTTTCACCTTACAGTTTGATGGGTTTATGGCAGAAAATTCACTTAGTAATCAAGAAGCAGGAAAGTATGTCAAGTCAAGTAGCTAGTTTGATGTCAAAAACATCTTTGATTGTCTCTGTTATTCTGCAAAATATATTTTTAATATATGTCAATGGTATTGAACAATATCCTGTAGAGACTGTTTTCAAAGATGATTATGAATCACTAACTCATGGTTCTTCATGGAAAGAAATCAATTGCCATGTTCATAACTATTTGTTTGACCATCATCGTGAGTTGCTCATATTGCAAATCGATGGAACAGGTCACTGAATCAAAATGTGCCATGGTTAGCATCATCAGGATCATCACTTGCAGGTGATTGATCGAATGTATTAGTACATCATCAGGGCAAGGTGGAAAGTGAGGGAGCTCTACCCTCATAGACTATTTGTTTAGTCAAACTTTTGTGGTCTAAAATATTTCAAGTGGAGAGGATTGATCTAGGAGGATCTTGTCAGATCAGTTACACAGATTTAATGTCATTATCAACATTCAGTTCAATGTCATCAGCTTCAACAGTGTTGTTTATGGTTCAGGTTGTTCAGGTGATGACTATGGTTTTTTTGGTGTTCAGTTGATGTGGTTTTGTGCCTAGCTGTCGACATGTGTTTGTCATTAGTTCCTCCAAGGTTTGGTTGTTGACATCTTCCTCATCACTTCCACCAGAGTTTATAGGAAAATATTTAGGTATCATCATGTAGTTGTATGTCACATTGTGACAATTGTTGTAAAAGGGTTTGTTCTTAGATCTAAAGATCTAAAAACCTACACCTAAAACATAACACTTTGACCTTAACCTAAAGTCTACAACCCTAAATCCTTTAATTCATGCATTAAAATGTCATAAAATAAAACCATACACTAAAGACATAACCTAATTCATTACACAAACCTATGTTAAAACCTATCCCTACAAACTATGTATAAAAACCCAATTTACTAAGTCTAAAACCCATATAAACAACTCTCGGCCTATGTTAAAACACATAAAACATTACAAAATAAAATTATGGATAGTCCTTAACTGTGGAGTCTAACCACGTTGAAGTTGCAGTCAACGTGACATGTGACCAAAGTGTAAAGCCGTTGGGGTTAGCCTTGACCACAGTCTTAACCGCAGAGGAGACCGCATGCCATGTGAATGTGTTAGTGGTTAGCTGTTGGGTTAGCACCGGGAGTTAACTATTCGGAACAAGCCCAAACCGTAACTGCGTCAAGACTGTAGTCATGTGAACAGAGGAAGCGTTGGAGTTCACTGCAGAGTTTATTGTAACTACAGCAGAGTTGTTTCCATAACAGATTGACATGTGAACAGAGGTGGATAACCATCGCAGCACCATCAACCGAGACTGTAGAGGGCAAGCACGGAGGTGGCAACCTGTGTCTGGTCACATGTAACGGCCACCCTCCTCCGCCCAATCAACAACCCACCAACAGTTAAGTTATAATATAAAGTTATTTATGGGTTTGTTGTTGGATTTTTGTGCTAAACTAATTCGAATACCATGTAACCTTATCCCTAAGGTGGCAAAACATGGTTAGACCAAAACCAATAAACCCTAAAAACAACTGATTCATTCCCAAACTCTATGGAGGGAGTTATATTGTATCTAATGGGTTTTAAAAGGTAGTTTTGTCTTCATTGAGAAGGGAAGAGTGGTTTTGGATGTTGTATGCAAATTCTGGAGGTCATAGTCATTTTTGTTTTCAGTGTAACAGGAGCATCCGGAGTTGGAATGAGGAATCGTGATAGGCATTGGAAAGATAGTTCAAAGAGTTGTCCTTTGACAGTCACTAGAAGTGCCTTTGAGTACATTTAGTTGGTCAAATCTATGTGTAATTGACCTCTTCTATTTCAATCCTAATAAAGTAGTTGCCCATCTTGAAAGCAGACCCGGAGACATAGTCCATCAAGGATGAACTCCATAATCAATATTGTTGTCTAGTATTGTTGTGTTTTAGCTATTTTCACTTTTGTTTTTCATCTTACGTATGTTTTATCAACTATCGTAAAGTATTCTTCTCAAGCAGTTCTCTCGATTTCTGCACTTTCAGTTAACATTCAAATCATTAATGGCTAATCAATTCTACATCAGTTTTAACTTATGATCATTTCAGATCAGGTAAACTTATAGTTAATGATTTCCATAGGATGACGTGAGTTGTGTTTCTCAGAGAAAAGATTGAAGCTTTTGAGGAGTTCAAAGATTTCAAATTTATGGATGAAAATGAAACTGATTGTAAAATCAAGAGCATGAGATCTCATAATGGAGGTGAGTTTACTCCAAAACATTTTGATGACTTTTGCAAAGAGCATGGAATCTAAAGGTAGTTCACTATAGCTATGACTCCACAACATTATGGTGTAGTAGAGAGAGAAAACAGATCTATGCAACATATAGCTAGCTCTATGATGGATGAAAGGAAAGTTCAACAAATATATTGGGCCAAATTAATTCACACAACACTAGTGATACTCAACAAAGCACATTTTAGACCATATAGTAACAAAATTCCCTATGATATTTGGTATGGAAGACCTACAATAGTCAAGCATTTCAGATTTTTTTTGCAGCAAGGTTTACATCAAGAGGAATGATGACAAGCTTGGTAAGTTCGATGCAAGAGTTAATGAAGGTATTTTTCTTGGATAGTCCCAAAGCATCGAAAGCTATAGATGCTATAATAAGAACACAAAGTGATGTCATAGTGGATGAACATACTGAATCTAGATATAATCAAAAAATAAATACAAGAACCAATGAACCAATCAACAATCATGAGGAGTACAATGATCCACTTTTAGATGAAAATAATGAAGAGCCCTCCAATCCTCAAGCAAAAATATCCTTCGAGGTATGTGCAAAAATACCACCCATTTGAACAATTTTTTGGTGATTTGAAAACAAGTGTGCAGATAAGAAGGAATTTTCTCAATCCCCTTACACAAGCATATGTAGCTCTATTATCCATGGAGGAACCAAAGGATGTTTCACAAGCTAATCAAGATGAAAATTGGTTAAAAGTTATGCATGAGGATTTAGACCAAATCAAGAAAAACTAGACATGGGAACTTGTTCCTAGACTAGAAAACAAGAATTTCATTGGCACTAAGTGGGTCTTCAAGAATAAGTTGAATGATTGTTGTTAAGTGGTGAGAAATAAGGCAAGGTTGGTATGCAAATATTATGCTCAAATTTAAGGTATGGATTTTGATGAAACTTTTGCTCCTGTTGCTCGATTAGAAGTTACTAGAATTTTTTTGGCATTTTCTTATTTCAAGAAGTTCAATATATACCAAATGGATGTCAAATATATGCTTCTCAATGGAGAGTTTTAGGAAGAAGTTTACATAGAAAAACTAGATGGTTTTCAGTTGAGAGATAAGCCTGGTTATGTCTACAGACTTAAGAAGGTCTTGTATGGTCTCAAACAAGCCCTTCAGGCTTGGTATTCCAAGCTGGACAACTACCCGTTCAAGTGTGGATTCAAAAGAGGCACAATTGATAGCAATTTATAATTTAAATCTAATGATGGAAAACTCATAGTGGTGGTTATTTATGTTGATGATATTATTTTTTCCACTGATTCCAATTCTCTAACATGTCAATTTTCAGCTGATATGAAGGATGAGTTTGCGATGTCCATGCTTGGAGAAGTTTCTTATTTTATTGGATTGTAGATTACACGGACTCCCAAATGGATTTTTACGTCACAAAACAAATATTTTAAGGAAGTATTGAAGAAATTTTGCATGGAGGAATGCTCTTTGGTGAACACACTAATGATTACAGGTTGTAAGCTTAGAAATACTAATGAATCAATAGAAGTGGACCTAACTTGATACAAATCCATTATTGGAAGCCTATTATATTTAACATCTTCGAGACCAGATGTTATGTAGGTAGTTGGTATTGTTGGAATATTTCAAGTAGCCCCCAAACAAAGCCATCTTCTAGTAGCCATGAGGATTCATAGATATCGCAGGGCCACAATGAATTATGGAATATGGTACCCAAGAGGTAAATATTTTTCACTAACTGTTTATATTGATGTTGATTGGGTGGGTGATGTGGACGATCGAAAGAGCACTATGTTAGGATATTCTAACACATAGGAAATAGTTAAGTATAACTTGGTCTAGTGTAGAGTTAGGTAAAGTGTGTTTCTTTACTATGTACTTTAGTAACTTACAATCCGACGGTCATGATATGTTCCAGAAATGAAGTGATTCAGTGGTTCATTCTCTCCTCAGTATTACTGACACTTGATCCATGGTTTAACACTTGATTGGTCCATGATCTCTATTTAAAGAGCATGGAACGTCACTTGTAGGGTGACCGTTCATGAGAGAAGCTTGTGTAAATTTTCATTCTTTTATTAATAAATTTCCTAAAGTGGCCATGTTGGCTCAGGCTATGGAATGTTTCCCTCTTTCAGGGTTTTAACCACGTCAAGAATACTAGTGTATTGATCTGTGATCTATTTGTGAGTGGTGTCCTTTGGCGTTCTATCTGAGGAACTTACCCTGTAAATTCCTATATGGTATCAGAGCTATTTCAAAGCCACATCCATTGGTGATCCAAATTCGAATCCGGTACAACTACATCTGATTGTCGTTTCCTAGATCTATTGTTTCTAACCACTTTCAGGTCAAGAGGACGACTCTATTGTGTTATGAGCATCTGTTCCAGTGAGGAACCCATTTTATTTCATGCAAAAAGCTTTTTGGTAGCCTTAGCTACGTCATTTTTAATATCTTGAGGTATACAGTCTTTATTTGTAGTTTTAGATATTCATCTCTCTGTTTATTTCAGTTTATTTAGCTCTCTGTTTTTTATTACTGAAACTATGCCTTTTATTTCTGGGTATTCTCTTTGCCCCACGACTCTATGCGATCTAGGAAAGGAAGGATTTTTCTCATGCGTATGCTCTTTTCTGCCGCGCCTTAGTGCGTTCTTGGAAAATTAGAAACATTGAGGAAAATATTTAGTTTCTGGCGAAAGCTAACTTCAAGGCATAAGGTTTGGTTTTTTCTGCATGTCTGTGTTGGGTTGTGTGGTTTTTTGTTTTGTAAGAAAAAAAGTGTTTTTTCAAGTAAGCACACACCCTAAAGCTTCAATAACAAAAAAAAAAAATGCCTTCCCCTTTTCCAAAAATTACTAACCTTTTAAACTAGCTCACTTGGTCCAAAGTTACTTTATGAGAATAGAGGTCTTGGGTTCAAGTCTTTCTTTTTGTTGAGTTACTTTTTCAAAAAACACTAGTAACTTATGTTTTAAAGTTACTTTATGTAAAAGTGTTCTCACCCATTATAAAAAGTGAGTCACTTATAATTCTAAAGTCTCTTTATCTTTTATTTAAGTTATAATTTAGTGAGTGGCTCATAAAACACCATTGTAAAAGTGACTTTCACTTATTTAAAAAAGTGGGTCACATAAAATCTTTTAAAAGTGAGCTAATTAGATAAAGTTTGGAAAGGGGGGAGATTTTTTTTAAATATAACATTATCATTCGCTTCCACACATTCACATAATTCGTCGGCATCTTCAACAACTTTTCTTCAAAAAGCCATAACTTCTTCATCCGGAAGCCGTTTTCAAAGTTGTTTTTTTTAATCGGCCTAATTTTTCGAGATCTTTCTATTGGAACACCTAGTTTCAGTGTCTATAGCCTAAATTTCTATTAAAATGGAAATTCCATGCCAAGTTACTCTTGATAGCACCAACTACTTCCAATGGTGGTCCTACATTGTGGATTTACTTAGAAGTAAAGGTCTTTACAGAATAGCCTCAGGCCAAGAAACTAAACCTAAAGATAAAGATAAGGTAGCCAAATGGGAAAATAGGCAATATCAAGAATGTGGGTTGATAGGGATGTCTATTTCTACATACCTTAGATTCCATATCGCATAACTTGATACTCCTAATGAATAAATGAAACAACTCACTAAAGTTTTTGGAATTTAAAATGAAATTAGAGCCCATCAACTCAAAAATGAGTTGCTTACGTCAGACCCCAATAATTTTTCTTTCATTGAAGATTTTTTGTCCAAGTTCAAGACCCTTAGATTTCTCTTGGAAGGTGTTAAGGTTAAGAGAGAAGATGGTAGCTTTATATATTCCATTCTTACTAAGTTTGGACCAGCTTACTCTATGCTTGTTTCCACCTTCCATTCTACTAGAGAAGCCTTTATTTCTTAAGGAGAAGACTACAAGTCTCCCTCTTTTGATGTATTTTGTGATTCTTTAATAATAGAACAAGAAAAAACTCTTACATCTTGGTCTTCTTAATCTTGGAAACTCTTCTAAGAAATCCTTAGCCGCCCAACAACAACCAAATTCAGAGAATCTTAAGAAGCAGTATCCTAAAAAGAATGGTCCTAAACCAAAGAAGGGTCCTAAGCAATTTCAGTCTCAAAATGAAAAATCAATTCAAAAAAATCATAAGGCAACTAAAAACAAAGGGAAGAAGACTGATAGACATTACAACTTTTGTAATCAAGATGGCCACTTAGAATCCAAATGCTTTAAGAAGATGGAAGCCTTAGAAGCAGCAATGAAGAAACATAACATCCATTTGGAGCTCTCTTCAACTTCAACTTCATCTTCATGAATAGCACTTTCTGCATGTGGTTGTCAAGAATCTCGGTTTGGTTATGCACTAAATGTATCTTCTTCCTCTCATTCTCATGAGCGGCTCATTGATTCTAGAGCTTCTTATCACATGGCCAAAAACAAAGCCATGTTTTGTTCTTTAAATGATTGTAACACCAAAAATATATATGTCGGTGATGATAAATCTCTTAGTGTTGTAGGGACTGGAACTGTTCATCTATACAATGGTCAATTCAATGATACGTTTCATCTGTATATCATATAACTCATTCAGGTGATGGTAAAACCATTGAATTTTCACCTCACAATGTTGTAATTAAGGACCTAAGAGATCCTAAACAGATTTTAGCTACTATAATTGCTGATGATTCTACAAGGTTGTATAAGGTTAACAACTTTGGGCCATCAACTCTTCCCTTGGTATTTTTAGCTCATAATGATGAAGTGAGCAAACTTTGGCATGATCGATTTGGTCACTCAAACTATTGCTCCCTTCAAAATCTATGTAAAGAAAATATGGTGACAGGTCTTCCTATGGTATCTTCTAGAGATGGTGTTTGTTCCCGATGTGTACTCGGAAAACATCATCATGATAGTTTTGAAAAATGTTCCTCTTGGCATGCCTCAGTCCCTTTACAACCTGTGCATAGTGATTTATGCGGTCCACTTCTAGTTGTTTCATTCTCTGGCTACAAGTATTTCATAACTTTAATTGATGATTTCTCCAGACGCATTTGGGTATACTTCTTAAAACTCAAGAGTGAAGTATTTAATATGTTCTTGGCCTTTAGGGCCTTTGTTGAGAAACAATCTGGACATCAAATTCTTAAGCTAAGATCTGATAATGGCGAAGAATATGTTAACAACAAATTCATCAACATTTTCACTTAGCATAGAATTCAAATGCAACATAATGTTCCATATACTCCACAACAAAGTGGTGTAGCTGAAAGGAATAATCACACCTTAAAGGAAATGGTTAATTGTATGCTTCAATATAAAGGAATTAGTCTTAATTTTTGGGCAGAAGCAATTAATTGTGCAAATTACATAGTAAATTGTACTCCTACTAAGGTTTTAAAGAATATCACTACAAAAGAAGCATGAAGCTCAATTAAACCAGATGTAAGTCACTTTCGTGTTTTTGGAAGTGAAGCATGGGCCCATATCCCCAATGAGAAACATAAATCCCTAGAACCTAAGAGTGAAAAATGTATTTTTGTTGGATGTTCTGAAGATGTCAAAGGATATAGACTTATTCCACTTAAGTCAAAAAATGCTTTGATTAGAAGAGATGTAAAGTTTGTTGAAAATATATCGGCCTACAAGCCTAGTTCGGCAGATGTGCCACCTCTCTCTATCCCTTCTACTTCTGAAAATATTTCTTCTTCAGATGAAGACAATGAGGATGAAAATCACCCCCCACCTTCTCAGGATCCTCCTTCAGCTCCTCAGCTTCCAAAATGGGTCTGTGCTACTTGGGATTAACAGGTGCTCTCGCAGGTGATCCTACAGATCAGTGACGTACATGTTCTCAGTTCGATAGAGTCTCTTCTTTACTAGCTCAAGCTTCAATGAATTATGATCCTGACACCTTTGCAAAAGCTCTAGGCCATCTAGATTGGGACACAACTATTAATGAAGAATATCGTTCATTATTGGCAAATAATACATGGGATCTTGTTCCTCTTCCAAAGGGATGAAAACTTGTTAGATGAAAATGGGTTTACAGAACCAAGTATGGACCAGATGGAAAAGTTGATAAACATAAAGCTCATCTTGTTGCTAACAACTTTTCACAAGTTTAAGGCATTGACTATACTAAAACCTTCTCCCCTGTTGCCAAAATGAAATCTATCCACCTTTTTCTTTCCCTTGTTACCTCTTTAAAATGGGAAGCCCATCAGATGGATGTTAAATCTACCTTTTTGCATGGGGACTTGCAAGAAGAAATCTATATGGAGCAACCTCTTAGCTTTATACAAACAGACTCCAACCTTGTATGTCAGCTTAAGAAATCCCTTTATGGTCTCAAGCAAGCCCCTAGGGCTTAATATGCCAAAATGGATAGCTTTATTTTAGATAATGGCTTTTCTAGGTGTCATTCTAAATAGATACTGGCTTGGTATGCCAAAATGGATAGCTTTATTTTAGATACTGGCAAGTCTCTTATCATTCTTGTTCTTTATGTTGATGATCATATCCTTACTGGTAATGATCCCAACCTTATAATCCATGTGAAGTCCAGCCTTAAAAAGCAGTTTGAAATGACACACTTAGGACACTTGCATTATTTTCCTAGTCTTCAAGTCTTGCAATCCAAGGAAGGTATTTCCCTTTCCCAGTCCAAGTATTCTTGTGATATTCTACACCACTTTCACATCGAAGACTGTAAGCCAGCCCCTTCTCCCTTTCCATCTAGAGCCAAACTTTCAGTCACTTGTACTTCCCCTGAAGTTGATGCTACCTTATACTGTCAGCTTGTAGGAAAACTTTTGTATCTGACCCATACCCATCCCGACCTTTCCTTTGTTGTTGGCCTTATTTCTCGGTTTATGCAAAACCCACATGAAAGTCATTGGAAAGTAGCTAAAAGAATACTTTGTTATGTTTGAGGTATGTTTCAGTTTGGGATTCATTACAATGTAGAAGCATCTGCTCTATTGGTTGGTTTTACTGATTCTGATTGGGCTAGTGACCTTGATGATCAGACATCTATTGCAGGTTATGTCTTCACTCTTGGTTTTGGACCTATTACATGGGTTTGCAAGAAACAAAGTGCCATTTCTCTTTATTCAACAAAAGCAGAGTATCGTGGCGCCGTAGAAGCTAGTAAGGAAGCCTTCTGGCTTCGTCAGATCCTGTCAGAGTTTGACTTTCAACAGCAGCATCCTACTACACTTTGGTGTGATAATCAAAGTGCCATTCAACTATGAAAAGATCCAGTCCAACATCAATGCATAAAACACATTGAAATATACCTGCACTTCATCAGAAAGCTCATTCATGACCATGTTCTTGAAGTGAAATATTTTTCAATAGATGATCAGTTGTAGACATCTTTACAAAGCCTCTCACAAAAGTGAAGTTTACTAAACTTCTATTTATGGTTGAAGTTTAGGAAGTTGTCACTAAGGGGGAATAGGTTCTTATGCCTCCTTCCTTCTCTTATTTTGTCATATTTGTACATCCTTCAATCCTATCCCAAGTTGTTCTTAAGGGAGGATGTTAGGATATTCCGACACAAAGGAAATAGTTAAGTATAACTTGGTCTAGTGTAGAGTTAGGTAAAGTGTGTTTCTTTACTATGTACTTTTGTAATTTACAATCCAACGGTCACGATATGTTCTAGACATGAAGTGATATGACAGTTCATTCTCTCCTCGGCATTACTGACACTTGATCCATGGCTTAACACCTAATTGGTCCATGATCTCTATTTAAAGAGCATAGAGGGTCATTTGTAGGGTGACCCTTCATGAGAGAAGCTTATGTAAATTTTCATTCTTTTATTAATAAATTCCCTGAAGTGGCCACGTTGGCTCAGGCCATGGACTGTTTCCCTCTTTGAGGGTTTTAACCACGTCAAGAACACTGATGTATTGATCTGTGATTGTTTGTGAGTGGTGTCCTTTGGTGTTCTATCTAAGGAACTTACCCTGTAAATTGCTACACCCTAGTGGTTGTGCTTTCTTTCTTGGAGAACGTCTAGTTTCATGGTTGAGCAAGAAGCAAGCTTCCATCTCTTTATCTATAGTTAAATCATAATATATTACGATAGCTTCTTGTTGTATGCAATTATTATGGATGAAGAAGACTCTGCAAGATGTACAACTAATTTACAATCATCCTATTCCTATAATTTGTGACAATAAAAGTGGCATCGATATTTCAAAGAATCTTATCTTTCACTCAAAAACAAAATGTATTCCAATCAAGTACCATTTTTTGAGATACCAAGTTTCTAGTTATATTGTGAAGTTGGATTATGTTCCTATAAAATATCAGTTTGTTGATATTTTCACCAAACCACTCTCAGGAGATCAGTTTGATTATTTAAGGTAGAGACTTAGAGTAGTTCCTCTTCCCTCTCACTAATAGATATTCCTTCAAGAGGAATAAAGGCAGTTGGTATACCTTCAACTTATGTTTCCAAGTCAGCGGGTTCTATATGACAAGGAAGGTTGCTAATAGAGGGAATCAAGGTTGCAAGGCGAGCCCATTAGTGTCTTTCCATTGATGTCAAATGGGGAGAATTCTTGGTGATCACACAAAATTAAGAAGTGTCTTCAACCACATTGGTGGTGAGGGGAACATGTTACACAAAAATCGTACAATAGAAGAAAAATGCATCATAGGGGAAGTAGCATCTGAAGGAGAAGAAATTGACAATAGCTCAAGCATATTTTTTTTATAGCTCACTTTGTCTTCATGATGATTTTTTTTTTCAGTCAAGGTGTTGCCATCAATGCTAAAGGGGGAGAAATTTAGAATTTTTTTGTTGTTGATGGAATAAGATGGAAAAAGATGGAAAAGGATGACAAAGGTGATAAGGAAAAGGCAACAAAAATAATGAAGATAAGCATGGAAATGATAACGAGACTTTGAAGTCAATTCTTGGATAGCAGATTACCTCAAACACAGGTGGAACCCCCTTAGATGGAAAGAGATTTGAAAGAGATTTCTAGTGGTATGTAGAAGATAACTAGCTTCCTATATTGAAATTTATGGCAAGTCAAATGAAGGACCCAAAAAATTCAAAGGTTGCACAGTTAAATTTGGTGGAGAATCTATAGAGCATGAAGATTTGGCATACATCCAAATATAGTAGAGGAACTGGTGAAAGGGTGGAGGGAACAAGACCATTTAACATTGGGCATCTCTAATGATATATATATTACCATGCATCCCCACTAAGGCATTAGATATATTGTGAGGGGCCTTTTCACTTGACCATTAACAAGCATGGGGGGTGGCACAAAGTGGTTTTCCCATCCCACCAACCATGAGATCGATGGTGAAGATGAATTGTGCCACCCCCCCACTATATCCAAAATGCGCGTAAATCACAAATGGTTTTTCATGATCGTGATCGTAAACCCGACATGTGATCCCAACGATGGGTAACCAGAAGGTGATAGGGATGTGATGATGAGATAGAAGAAGACAAGTTATAGCATCGGGTTAATCATCTTATGACGTCAACACCACTAAACGGTGAACACGCGTCACAAAGTTTTGGAATTATTAGGTACCCAAGTGATCCATTTCCTAGTGACATATTGACCACTTCAGAAGTGCCACATGGTAGAGATTACATAACCATGATGTCATCCCATAGACTTGATCCTTGAAAGCTTCGAGTAGTGCATAGAGGAAGAGTTATGGGATGACTCGGCATTGAGCTAACACAACATGTGTCGGAGGCAACCTAGGTTGATATGCATCTTTATTGGTTAACAAGTGTAGTGGGTGGACATACTAGGACAAGTCATCCTGATCTCAAGACCTTGGAAGGTTTCAATAGAAAGTAATGAAGAATAGCATGATGATAAGTGCCAAGACACATTGGCATGTATAGTTTGGAAATAAAGACCAATGGGATGAGCCAAAAGATGGCCCCACGGGGAATGTAATCCCAGAAGGTATACCTCGAAAGGAAATTGAAGGCATAATGGAAAAGTTCCATGACAAAGAAGTCGAGGGCCAAATATTTAGCGCTAGGACATGGTTCTATGCGGTAATGATGACCAAAGGTGCACATTGGAGAAGCGCTTAGGGACTAAGGCCAAGCACTAAAAATAAAAAGTGATTAGTGTTTTAAGGACTAGGCCATAGCCCTTGGTCATATGGGCAAAGGAGCCATTAGATAGGATCATGCAAAAATTAGCAAAATGGACAAATTCAACGCTTTTATGCCATATTTGGTAAACTTCACCATAGGTGGCAGTGAGCTAAACTTGGAAAGCGTAACATTAGAGGCATGGACAATTTTTATGTCTTATTTGGTAGTTTGTCCAAATTTAGCAGTCAACCAAAGTTAATACTAGAGTTAAAAAGCCAACTAAAACTTGTAGAGTTCCAGAATAACAAAAAATTTACAGTTTAACTCAGACATTGAGTTCAGAACAACATATCTATGAATGAAAAATTGGAGAACACATCCACAAGACTTCATGAAACTTGAAAAATGTAGAAATAACAAATTCATGCAAGGATTAAAGTGGAAGTTAACTAGAAATCAAAGAACTAAAAATATCATTCAAAATTCTTTATAAGCAAAATTGATTGAGCAAATTTGTGAGAATTAGTGTGGCAGTATGCGAGTTGGCTTGGATTTGTGTTGCTAGTGTGCATGGTGGATGTACTAGTAATTAGAGATTGCTGAATTATTTTGGTGAGTGTTTGAAGAGACAAATTTAATAGTTTATGTAAGGATTTTCAATTCATGGTTCAAATTTGAAAATGCACGAAAGATGAATCATTAAGGTCAAGTAAGTTGTAGCTTGCAAATTAGGGGTTTTAGCCTCTTCTAGTAGGTGTTGGTAAATATTTAGGGGTTGGAGATCCTTTTATTTGTAGCTGATAAATAAGGGAGTAGTTGCTTCATGTTGGTTGTAGCTAGATAATTTTGTAACAACAATTTGTAGCTTGACTTGTGAAGAAACTGTAGAAACATTTGAATAATATTTGTGTGTTATTTTTGTTGTTTATGTCATTTCATTTCATGCTCATATGAATTAATTATTGAAGTTTTTATGGTGTCCTAATATCATTACAAGTGAAAGAATATTTTTAAAATTCCTAAAATACTAATTCCCCCCACCGCCCACCCCCCCCCACCCCTTGTCCTAGTTTTTAACACCAAAATAAGGCATACACAAGGAAGTGAAGACATAGGGAGGGGTGGAACCCCTCTAAGTATCCCTGAAAGGAGGAATATAAGCCTTAGATAGATTTATAGTGCTACAATGAAAAGGAAATGTCAACAAAAAAAGAAAGGAATGGACTTCATGTTAGAAGAATTCAAGAAGGAAAAACCTCCTACATTTGATGGTGAAGTGAAGAAGGTTGAGGAATTAGAGGCATGGCTACTTAGAATGAAGAAGTTTCTTAGAGTCCATAATTACTATGAAAATATGAAATCAAGGGTAGCCACCTTCATCCTAAGAGTCAAAGTTGATATCTAGTGGGAAGACCTGAATAATGTCAATAATATTAAAAAAGAACAGTTGTTCTGGAGGAGATTTGAAAAATACTTCTGGGAGAAGTACCTTTCTAAAGGGTACTATGAATAGAATTTCAAGGATTTTTATGAACTTAATCTGGGAAAATTTTCAAAAAATGAGTATATAACAAAATACTTGGATTTTTTTAGGTATGTACCCTAGTTCAAGGACAAGAATCCAAATATTCAAAGGTACAGCAATGGATTTCCATAAGCATTTAGGGATAAAATAGAGCCTAATAAGCCACAGAATCTAGAGGATTCTATCATGAATCTTAAGTAGTACTATGATCAATCCAAGAACAAATCTGAGTACAAGGATGGTTGGAGAGCCAAGGGAAAGTCTAACTATAAAGGAAAGGGGCAGAAGGTTGTAGGAGTCCAACAAGGTGGAAGTCTAAAGTTCGTCATTACTCTTAATTGTGACCAACACTTTAAAACCTTTTAAATAAGAAGTGAATGGGTCTAAGAGGAAACCCACAAAATGTTGGAAGTGTTGGGAATAACACTTATAGATGGATTTACCTCAGATATAGAGGGATCACCCAATAATACATAGTGTACAAGAAGTCAATGACATAGCTCAAAATGATCCACCTATATATGTGGCATTAGAAAATAAGCAGGAAGAACATCAAACCTTAGTGATTGAGATTGAAGGTATAGCCAATAAGCAGCTTGTTTCAATTTTAATTGACCCTCAATCAAATTTTATTTATGTTAGTCCCAACAACGTAGAGAAGTATGCATTATAGAAGGAAGCACACAATGAATTATGGTTAGCCCATTTGGCCACAGGGAATAAGAGATGAGTTGAGAGCATGGTGAAATTGTGCCCAGTCACATTGGGTGGCATGCTCACCACTGTGGATTTAAATGTATTTCCTTTAGGTGCATGTGATGTCCTCATTTGGATGGATTGGTTGGAAAAACACATGAATAATGTAAACTAATATAGCAAGTCAATCGAGTGCTTCAATCATAGCAGGGAGAAGGTAACACCGCAAGGGAATTTGAAAATGGTGTCAATCAGGCTAGTAACAACGTAGCATCTAAAATGACGTAGCTGGAAAGGGTGCATATTAATGTTATTCAAATAACTAGTGAGCTAGAGGGTAATGATAATAGTTTGGAGGAGCACCCAATTCTGAAATAATTTGAAGATTTATTCAATGACAAGATTTCAGAATTACCACCTCATATGGGAGTTGATTTCTCCATATAATTGTCGCCTAGAATATTGTTGGAATCCAAGGAACCTTTCTGAATGAGCATGCCAGAGCTTATAGAGTTGAAGCTACAACTAAAATAAATGTTGGACAAGGGTCACATTAGGCTGAGTGTGTCCACCTGGGGAGCATCAATTGTATTTGTAAGAAATAAATATGGCTCATTGAGGATATGCATAGACTATATATAGCTCAATAAATCCACCATTAAGAATAGATATCCATTTTCATGAATAGACAACTTATTGTTGTAGTGTTTTTGGATCACAAGTGTACCAAAAGATGCCCCCTTAGCAGTTGATTGTTCCCTGCAAAGGATCACATTCAAAATTGGTGCCATTAGTGGATGAGCTTAAATAAACATAACATTGTAAATATTGGAAACAATGCATACATAGACTAAACAAAGAGGTACATAAACAAAACAATGCTCAAATGGAGCAAAAAAATCAATAATATGTGGAAAAATATCCCTTTGTTGATTGTTGGTGGTAGAGGTTGAATACAATAGATGAATCTTAGACACTTGAAGAGAATTCTTTGAGCTCTGGGGCTCAAAAATCCTCAGCAAGGGGGTTTGTTTCCTCAATGTCTTTGTGATTTTCTCCTGTCTCTCAAATAAGTGTAAAGACTCTCCAATGGTGGACTTCTCTTCTCTCACTAAGATGATGGATTTCTTAGATGCAATATGATCAACATGTTAGTGAACTTTCCTTATTTGACTTCAACAATGTAATGGTGGTTTGCTCAAACAACAATTTGGCCATCATAACAATGTCTCATATCTTGGTTCTCCCATGGCCTGTTTATGTATAATTTTTTGAACCCTTCTTCCCTCTCTTGGTACATGTATGATAAATACACATGAATAGGACAAGATGATTCCATTAATGGTTGCCTATCTCGAAGGTGACTCGAATTTGGTTGTATTGGACTGAGCTCATGTCATAGAATCGACCCCAACTATGTAAAGTGGTTCGAGATCGTTGAGTCATCCCTTTATACAATCGCGTGGCCTTTGGAGGTTATTCTATGTGCACGCAATTATCGAAGAAATAGACGTGCAACCTTAATTATTTTTCATTTATAAAATTTGGACCTTAGGAGAAATTTGATTTTTTAAACTTCATAATGTATTTGGCTGGAAAATCTTCACCAGTGCATTTTGCTAGATACTTTTTAGTGTCTTCTGAATTGTACTAATAGTTGCCCCCTGATGTATGAGGTTAGCAGGAACCGTATAGCCAAAATACATCATGTTTTCTTTTATGATGGAGAGTTTGATCAACTTTTCGGGAGACAGGATAGCTTGTTGCAGACATGAGTAAGAGACAAAACCCTTGAATGAGTATCAATGGTAACCAAGCTCTAGCGAAAAATTCAATAATAATGTGTCTATACGAGGTGCACATGTCCCATGCTCATTATGATGGCTAAATAGAACTTATTATAATCAAATGAAGACTGATTTTTGTCTAGTCAACGTGGTGGTTGTTGATGTGTTGATAACTAGCGATGATAAATGTTCATGCCCTCAAAGGTGATTTTTGGTCAAATAGGCATACTATGGTTCCCCTATACATAGATGAGGTGAAGCATTATTGACTAGAGTGTTACGGTATGCATAGGTCATCAGCTGTGGGTACCTCCCCCAAATCCTAATGTAAGCATTATTGAATGAGGTGCTTAGTGATGCAGGGGTTTTCAACTAAATGAATGAACTCCAACTGTAACTAATGATGACACCACCTTGACATAAATTCTTGATTTGGTGTTGAATGTCAAGGGAACTGATGAAATCAGTGGGAAATAATGGTTCCCATGACATCAATGTGAAATAATGGTTCCCATTGTACCACACGAGGATATACCTTCTGGGGGGGGTGGGGTGTAGTATCTAAGGCATTGCTTCTTTCCTGGAATGTATCTGTTGGAGTCGATAGGAAAGGGGCATTAACCACCTGAAATGGTGAGTCAAGAAATCAATATGAGATACAAAAAGATTGTAGTAACTTGGTTCGGATAGGCATGATAGTGAGGGTTGTTGATACAAAAGGATATGAACAACTAGCCCAAGGTCGAAGCTTGATGTGAAATTGACAGCAGACAAAACATGTTTACTAGTGGTGATGGTCCTCGAGTCAGTAGGATTTCCAAGATGGGTGTAACGGACTTTTGAAAAGTGTAAAAATGGAAAGTAATTGTTGGTGAAGTGTGAGCTTTAACCAAGGGTGACTAGAGATTGCCACCAAGTAAAATATGTGAACAACAAAAAATGTGGATGGAAGTATTTTTCCTAAAAAATATCTTTGTACACTTACATAAAGAATATGAGGGTGATTTGGATGTACATCCACAAAGACAGGTGCCTGATAATGATGGTGACCTGTATGGAGGTGTGGTTCTTTTCTCCGAGGGTGGGGGAACCCATTGGTTGGTCTCTGTGTTGGTGTTGATGAAGCTAATGAAGTGAAACAAATGGTATATTATAATATGGGTGGATGGTAGGCCCAGTGTAGCACGTGGTGGTGCATGCGGTTCAATCCATCTGTGATCAATGATGGTAGCCTGGGAATAGGGGAAGAAAGGACAATGCAAAGAAGAGAATTATGAGGTTAATCTTCGATACATGTGTGTAAAATGACCCTCGGGCCTTAGGGGATGAACATGGATACCAATAGTGTGAAGGGAACTATGAAATGAGGTGATCCATGTAGGTGGGGCATTGTCGATAGAGATGGATGCTTACCATGTGAAAATAGAAGGTGATGGTAAGTGTGGTCAAGATAGTGAACCTTATGGTTAATGTTAGAGATGTGGTGGCAAGATATGCAAGGCAGTGGAGGAAGCCTATCATGCTGAGTGGAGGATTATACTTTAAATATCCATTGCCATTGGAGGAATGAACTTGCTGTGAAGATGTTGATATCCTACAACTTCAAAAGCCAATACCCCAAGTGAAAACATCCATCTATCAAAATATGAAAACTAGAAAGAAAGATGTACCAAAAATGTAGGAAGGCACACCTAATGGGTTCTCTGAATGGGTCAAGCTGACATTGCTTTTGCCTAACTGGGTAAGAATTAGGTGGCATGTCAGTGTGGTGCTCCATGATCGAAGGGCTAATACTAGACACCTCAGAATATGGCCATGTGGGAAGGTCCCTATATTCTGGAAATAAGGCTTTGTAGGAGGTTACCTCTTTTGGGGAGTGTTCTGCCCCCAACGAGATCTCTTCATTAGTGCCAGGTTTGATTGAAATATTTTCCTTGATGGTAGGTGAAATTTTGGACATGCTCTCTTCCTCAAATTTATCAGGTGTTGGGATGGGATTTTTTAACCAATCAACCTTCCCTAGTGGGAGAAAATATTTTGATTCAATGGCACAAATATCATGAGTTTATGCACTATGGGGAACAAATGTTTTTTCAAGTAGAAAAATGAACGATAGTGCATGGTGTCCCAAGGACATTCAGGTTCCATCATGGCTTCTATAATATCTTCATCTGAGTGAAAAATATTATCTAATGTTGACATGGGTTGCGCCAGGTCGAAGCTGAGGTGCAGACCTAGTTGTGTTGGGCAACAAGCAAGAATGTGATTCGTTGGTTAATGTTGTATAACCAAGTGAGGTTGATAAAGTGTACATGGTATGGGTCTACACCATTGGTGCTGTTACCAATGATGAGGTGAATTTTGTAGTCTTGACACCAAAAAATGATGAGTAGACAACTTTATCCAAGTCGAAGACCATTAGGTGAGAATCAGCTAGGTCAATTGCACCTCGAGCAGAAAGTAAGGATTTCCATTGGGTTGAGCATGTTTGTAGGACCTCTAATGCTAACATAGCTGACAATGATTTTTGTAAGTCGTAGACTATGTTGTAGCTATGAGATGCTTTCGATTTGTGGCCTGCACGCTGTGAGGGTCCTTTGACCATTTTAAGCATGGCTTCTAAAGAAGATCGAGGGATGGTCAATGGCCCTGTAGGTATTTCCAGAGCCAAGATGGACAGATTGGGCTATGGGGGAGCTTCATAAATTTGATTCTTTGTTTGCAAGAGGATACCTTCTCCTGTCATGAAGATATCATGATTAGGAGTGTTATGGAGGTTCCCTCCAGATGGATGAGGTTCGAGAGTTGTTCCTGAGTGTTAATGACTCCCTTATAGGGGAAGGGGTCCAGCATCACTACAAATTATTGACTGCAATTCCCCTTACTTTCTTCTATCCTTTTTAAATCAGGAAGTCGAGGACAGTGGTTGGTATAATGACTGTATTCCCCATACATAGCACATGCATCATTAGTCCAAAAACTTGTTTTCTTGCCTTGTTTTTGTTAGTTATTGTTGTTCGTTCCCTAGTTTTGATTCCGGTTGGGGTTGTCCCTTCTTGGTGCTCGTGGGGGTTACTGTTGATTATTGCCCCCTTGCTTGGGTTCTCGCTTTGGCTTACCTTTTTTTTTTCTTAGCAGCATTGCGAGGATTAACTAAATTCAGTTGTTCGTCTAATTGTTGCTATGAAGTGAGAGAAGGCTGCACTAGATTCACCCATGCATTATTTTGCATTAGTGGGATGTTCTGTTGTTGTGTTGGGAAATGAGAATATTGGTTTCCTTGTTCATGGTTAACGTACTAAATCAGGGGAGAAAATGTCATATCTATATTCCTAGAGGAGTATTGGTTTCCCTAAGGGGGAGGATACAAGCCTCCTTGAGGGGGCTGGTATTGGTTAACCTTGTTGACTATATTATTCATAGGTGTGGGTTGACCATTATAATACCTTGTATGTTGCAATGGTGGTGCATTATAATACCATGTATGTTGCATCATATGTTTCGCCATTGAATGAATACCCAGGGTATTGGTAGTTATTGTTGTGGTGATTTTTGGATAGGGACCCAATTAATCCGTCAGCAGCATTGGATGCACCTGGAATCTCTTTTTAAGTTTGTAGGCAAGTGGCATCCGAAAGCACATGATAAATGTACCCAGACTGTGTATAGATAAGCTCCAGCTATTGGGCTTTACTAATGGATTCTTCCTCGGTATGCGGGGATGAATTTTCCATGTCCTTAGAGATTTCATATGTGAGGGATCTCAAGAATATGTCCATGAGTAATTTCTCTTCAAACTAGGTTTTGCATAGGCTACGACGTTTTTGCCATTTATGGAGATGATATGAGATGTGATTAGCTTATGTTTGTTTGAAGTTGTTGAGGAGTTCTAGACCTGAATCATGGCATACTAGGAGCTGGAAGAAGGTAAGGAAAGAATTATCTAATGAGCTAAAGGTCATGTGTGATGCAGAAGGCTAATCCACATACCATTTCACAGTGGGACTAGTTAGGGTGCGTTGAAATAGTTGTAATCTAATAGTATCTTCTATGATACTATTAGATGAACACCACAGATGAAATGTCATGATATGGTTTCCTGGGCCTTAACCCTATTTTCCCTCAAACTTTTGAATATCCAAAGGGAGCTTGGTGGGCATAAGTAGCTAATTTTAGCCATGGGCAATCGGACCATTAGTTAGCTTGCTTAAATATGGTAGGTTCAGTTAAGCTAAGAATGGGATCTGTGCATTACCTTCCATTGTAAAATGATTCTAGACAATGATATGCAATAAATTCCTCTATGGGGATGTCTCTGGAGAATTACCTCAATGGGTATCTCTGGGACTATCCAGAGGAGAGGTGTGTGCACTCCCAAAGGGGTTAGCACGTGGGGATCCTTCTAGAGTGGTGAAGGGTGTAATTTTCCGAGGAGGAGTTCCGAGAAAATATGCACCAATAAAGAAAGATCCAATAATAGTGGCTGAGTGACATCCTCTATGCCTAAATGGCGGGAGTCTTGGCACACCTCCCAGTGATAGGGGGAGGTTTAAAAACATCTAGATCGATGGGAGCCATGGGATCCCCTATTGTGTCGATTTAGAGTGTGTGCTACTTTCTGTATGGTGAGGGAAGGAGATAAATATCAATGAAATAGGATCACATTCATAAAACAAAGCGAAAATATAAATGGTTTATTTCCCTTTAATAGTTAAACTATGTGATCAAGCAAGAAAGAAGAAAGTTTTTCGTTTGTTGCGTATGATAAAAAAATCCTATGTAGACTTAATCGTCCTATCCACTCTCAAAGTAACTGGGCCTTACAAAGATATCCTCTAATGGGTCTTGGGGAAACATCTCGAAAGAACTGGTGACGCCTTCCAGCAACCAAAGAATCAACCAAGGTAATGATAATGAGACTCAAGTGTTGCCTACACCATCACCTATTGGGAAAGGATGCCCTATATTTGGTCACTAAGTACCTTCGTCCCATGTGAGCATTCGAGTCTTTATCTTCTTGGTAGTCAATCACCAATACCAAGCACTAGATGGGTTAGGTAGCCCCAAAGAGTAACACATGTACTAGACCTAAGCTGACCCCTCTCTGAATTAGGTCTCTGCCATGCTCGAGTATTCTTTTCTGTGGGATGATTGAAGCATTTTAAGCTCCCTAAAAAGTCAACAACTATGTTTCAATGGTGTAACATGACCATGGCGGCTCATAGGATTCCTACCCCTAATGGTCCTAACCTAAACTATAAAATTTTTGGTGGCCCTGTGGGGAAACTTAATTGGTTCAATTCATGGTTGTTTTCTAAGGAGTCTTAATTCACTTATGTAGTGATTTTTTAAGCCAAAATAGACTAAGTACCCAAAGCTCTGAAAACTGGATGCCCTTGAGCACAAACTATATGAAGGCTTAGTGTGTGATGCAAGTGAACATACAAAGTGTGATAAGATGTGGATATGCGATGATCCTTCAATATCCTTCTAATTATGCTAAGTGTTGATTCTTCCTTGCATGGAAAAAAATAAATATATTTGTGGATTATGGGCCACTTACTTTTTTCCTATTAAACCATGTGGAGTTTAATAAGGAAGATGGAAATTCAAATGTTTTCAAGAAGGTTTTCATGTGCAATCCCAGGTTCATCTAAGAGAAAAAAGGGAATTAGAGATTACTTACTTCCTCTAATAACATTTTCTCCTAGTCCCAAAAAAATTCTTTGGTTAGTAGTAAGATTTGTGGATAATGGGCCACTTACTTCTTTACTAATTAAGATATGTGATTTTCAGACAATTTAGCAAAATAGTTTGAAAAACATATGTGGAATTTTGCCACTTACTTTTCTCCTAATTAAGCTATGTGGGTATTTTAAAATACAAAAATGAAAAATATTGTAATTGCTTCATCAATTAAGGTTAGTAAAGAAACCAAGGGTATTGAAAAAAAAGTATTGAATGCAGAGGTGAAGGAAATTCACTAAAGGTTGCCAATCGCCTGAGAAAAGAGAAAAATAAAAGGTTGTTTTTTCTTTCTGTTGACCATGCATTTTTAGTAGACACAGATGCGTGCTCGCATATTTGAAAGAAAAAGGCATGCGGATGAAAGAACAAAAAAAATTTCACTTCCACGGGCTCAAAACAAGTCTTGGGGGTCTGTAAAAAATCAAGAGAGGTGTAGAACACCGTGTAGGATGGTTGTGTAGAGAGGTCCTGCAAAACCAATCCTTAAATTAATGGAAAGAGATTAGTATGGTTACCATTCCTGTTGTCATGTTTTTGGAGCACAAGTGTACCAAAAGACACCCCCTTAGTAGTTGATTGTTCCCTGCAAAGGATCACAATGAAAATTGGTGTTGTTATTTTAAAGGCTTAAACAAACACAACATTGTAAATAGTGGAGACAATGCATACATAAACATAAACTAAACAAAGAGCTACATAAACAAAACAATGCTCAAATGGAGAAAAAAATCAATAATATGTGGTAAAATCTCGCTTTATTGATTGTTGGTGGTAGAGGTTGAATAAAATAAATGAATCTTAGACACCTGAAGAGAATTCTTTGAGTTATTGGGCTCAAAAATCTTGAGCAAGGGGGTTTCTTTCCTCAATCTCTTTTCAAGTTTGTCCTCTCTCTCAATGAAGTGTGAAGACTCTCCAATTGTGGATTCCTCTTTTCTCACTAAGGTGATGGATTTCTTAGAAGAAATATGACCAACATGCTAGTGCTCTTCCCTTATTTGGCTTCAACAATGTAATTGTGGTTTTCTCAAATATAAATTTGGCCAACATAACAATGTCTCATATTTTCTTTTTCCCATGGCATGTTTATATAGAATTTTTTGAATCCTTCTTCCCTCTCTTGGTACAAGTATGATAAGACACATGAGTAGGACAAGATGATTCCATTGAGGATTGTATATCTCCAAGGTGACTCCAATTCAACTCTACTGGACTGAGCTCATGTCAGAGAATTGGCCCCAAGTCTATAAAGTGGTCCTAGATTGCTGAGTCATCATTTTCTGCAACCCTGCAGCTTTTGGAGGTTATTCTGTGCATGCGTGTTTATCGAAGAAATAAACACGCGACCTTAATTTTTTTTTCCTTTATAAACTTTGGACCTTAGGATAAATTTTATTTTTTAAACTTCATAATGTATTCAGCTAGAAAATGTCCACCTATGCATTCTGCTGGACACTTTTTAGTGCCTTTTGGATTGTACTAATAGGTGTATGATTTTTTGGTGTTAACACTTATTTTTTCAGTTAAAGGGAGAAACAATGTTTTTGAAAATTAATTTGATATTTGGGTACCATCGGGTACACATCAAGGATGAAGACATTCATAAAATAAAATTTAGAACCAAGTATGGGCACGAAGAGTGATCTAGATCTTTTTACTTCAAAGATGCATACAAAATTTCATTTAAAAGAGAATGTAACCATAAGATGCATACACATAAAAGAAGCGAAAATAAACGTCAACCATGAGAAGAAAAGACACAAACAAGTTAATAACGAAGTTCACCTAGTGTGGGTTGTCCCCAAGGCCTACTCAAAGTGGGGAGGCCTCTTTTATTAATATTTAGCAAAATCAAATTACATGCATGTACAAATGACACCTTATACCCCCACTTTAGGGGATGGCCTAAAAATGCACACCTCTACTGAAGAAATGGACCGCACCATTGAATTCGTGGCATGAAATAGTGTCAAATGACTATAAACTTGACCCCTTTTTAACGTTGACAATTGTGGGCACCTGGGAATCTCACAGTTTCCCATAAGATTCCATTATGGAGATGGGAAAAAAATCCACTGCTTGGATGACAAATATGACTTCACCATTGTGCTCCTTGCAAAAAACTGAGTAAAATGATTGTCGTTCTGAAACTATCGTTTTTGGGCCTCTAGGGAATCTCAAATATTCCTTAAGATTCCACAAATATTACTCATTGTAGGTTGACTGAAGATTATTTGCTCATATGACAAATCTAATCTCACCATCGCACTCCTTGCGAAATTCTTAGAAAAATGAGTATAAAGTCGACATTATTCCGCCTTTGTCAAAAATCAACCTCCAAGGGAATCTAAAGATTCCTCAACATTCTGCAAAAATAATATTCTTGCAAGATTCCCCATGTCTAGAAAATCATGTTGTCATGGTTCTACCTCGGTCATTTGACAGGGTTTCACCCTCTCAGCCCTCATGCTCACTATTCCCTTTAACCTATCATCTCCATTTGAGCGAATGAGAAAACAATGTTTAAATATTATGCTATCAACATTGTTTTCAAAGCCATATGGGTTGTCATCCTAGGAATAACTTTCGGTTTTGGTTATAGGAGTTGGGTAGGTTGATTCCTGTTGAAATTTATTTATAACACGTGTTTTTGTTTTATAATGAAATGAGGCCACTGATCGGTGAGCTCACCCGGCCGGTACAGGTTCAACTCTCGGTGGCCTCCATTATGGTGTGTCATTAAACACATATATTAGCCATAACAATAGTCTTCCATATTTTGATTTTTCTTTTAAGTTTGAATAACCATATGGAACAATATTTGATATATGGTTAAAATTTAGATGGTCATATATTTAACCATATATAATTCATTTAAAACCCATAGGCCTTTTTGTTTAAATAATTCGTTGGATTATTAACTTTTAATGTTTTTTTGTTGGTGTTAATATGGTTTAACCATATATATAATGATCCAACTATATTGACTTTTTTCATTAAAATAATATATTTTTTCTCTTTAAGGTTTTACTTTCTTTTTCAATGGATATATTATATATATATATATATATATATATATATATATATAGTCTTTTTTGCAGAGGCAAGGAGCCAATGATGGTGTGACAGATGTTACTGGCTCATTGATCATTTGGTTGCCACATAATAAAATCAGGTCTCACCTCCCCTTACGACTTGAAAACTTTAAACTGTAATAACTTTCTCATGCAAACTCAGAATGAGGTGGTGTTTGCATCATCCGAAATATCTTGCCAAACTGTATGACTTGGGCCTAATTTAATACATTTCTGAACAATTTGATTTTTTAAGTTTTCCTGGAGCCGTGTGGATCATTCCTCCCCACTGAGGAGATTTTGGTCCTCCAAAATCATGAACACTATCTACAATCTGTTGTACTCCCTTATCTCCACAAAAGGTGCCTTAACATTCCACACTTCCTTCTCCTTCACCTTCATTCTTCGAAGCCATAAGTGATGATCCGACACCTAAACTCTCTACAAACACAGTACATGTTTGCAAAATACATGTTCAATTACATGACCTATTATGACCCAAGAAATCCCCATACTTTTCAAGAGTATATAACCCAATCATTGGTCAAGTTTACATCATAATAGAAACCAATGCCCCAGCTATCAACAAAAGGCCAAAAACATCATCGTTTCTTTAATAAGCAATGGAAAACACATCATCACTTTTACAATCATATCACAACACATGATTTACAAAATGCAGCCATGACAAGTTACTATATCTAGTAAAACCATCTCTTACTAAAAAAAGTGAATGGGTCATCTCCCTATAGCGGATTCTCTTGTTGAACATATTTTCTAGTTGGTTCTTTTATAGGTGATTTCTAGTCATGAAGTATCTAACATGTGGCTCTCTGATTCCCATCCTTGTTGTAGTGAATATAATTATTATTTCTCCTCCAAAAATTTTGGACCGTCTTGGAACGCTTATTATTGGTGCACCTCTAATAAGTATCTGTGAAATCCTCATTATCACTGGAACGTGATGAGGTGCTCCCACCGTCTGTCATTGATTAGTCACTAGTTGTCTTGGAGCATTATCCAACCTCTTTTCTGACATACCCAAGTCTTGCATAATGAGGCAATTCCTCCACTTTGATGGGATTCACAATGCCCTGGCCATTAATATCGAGGCCCTTTCCTTGATACCCCATTTTTTTCAACAATTTTGATCCAATTCTTGTAGTATGTTTCTCAAAAGTAGCAAAATAATCATCATAAAAAGAACATGAAATTAAAGAATCTCTTTTTACCTCAAGCGCATTATGCTGCAACTTTTCCAAGGCCTCCTCCTTGGCTTGCAGCTGATGCTGCAACCTTTATTTCTCCTTTTTTGCTTCTTGTATGAGTCTTCTTAGTTCAACATTCTCATCCTAAATGCTTTGGTTGATTTCTTTGAGTTCTTAGAGCCATGTAGTATTTGGTTTCCTCCTTATTTTTAGTACAACATCTGCTAAAATATTTGTCTCATCGCCCGAATCAGAACACAAGTCAATAGGTCCATCTTCTGCAATCCCAAGAGTTGCAATCTTCATTTCATCACCTAAGTCTAATCCTAGGTCAATTGGTCTAACATTAGAAAATCTTGCAGCTATGATCTTCTCATCATACTCTGATTCAGATTCTTGGTCTTATTGCACAGTTACAACTGTCTTCTGCTTCTTGTTTTTGTCGTTCCACTTAGGCCCGAATTATGGGTGCACTTTCCAGCAATACTTCTCATCGTGCCCTTCTTTCTCTTAATGAGTACAAGAGGGATTTTCTTATCTTGCCTTAGTTGTTGATGTCCTCTTTGGCCAGTCATCTTGCTCATGCTTCCCCCTGTTTTCAAGATGTAATACCTTCACACTAGCTTCATCAAGAGTTTTAGGTTCAAATAATAACAATTAATGACACAAATAACTATGCAAAGAGCCAATATATTTCATCAACATATTAGGAGTGTCTAGTCGAACATTCAATTCTAATGAATGTTTCCTAAGCTCCTCCATAAAATTCTAAACATTTTGACCTTTACTTTGTTTCAATTGTTTCCATTCCATCATGGCCTTTTGTCTGTAACCCAATGGGTAAAATCATCCTCTTAAAACATAAACGAACTCAAATCAAGATAAAAGAAGTTTATGACTACTCTTACCACCTTTTTGCAATTTTCCTTCCGACTAGACAAGAGCGGTGCCACTTAATGGAAGGAATGTTAGCTAGATCTTGGATTCATCCTCTTTGATTTGTTGTGTGTTGAATTATACTTCAACCTGTCTGATCCAGTTATCTATATTTTCTTCAATAGATTCTCCACTAAACATGGGCAAATCAAAATTGACATCCAACTTTAAAAATGTCTTTTTATGAGCTTTTCTACCTCTATAATGATGAGAAGAGGAAGAAAAAGAACTTTCACTAGAAGATGGAGAGGGACATTTAGGAGACTCTTTTCCTCCTCATTCATGATTCATAGAGGCCTGATCATCTGTTCCTCCCTTCTTCTCTGGCTTTGCCATTGTCTTCTCATACTCTGCAAACAATTTGTCCACTTTTTCTACCATGGTGTAAAAGGCCTTGAGATAATTTCGCTCTTCCTCCAACCGAGCATCTTCATCTGCCATTTTCTTTCTTTGTGCTACAAGCCCTGCTTCTAGATCAAAGGACTCAATTTTTCCTTCACCTCTTTGGAGCCTTACCCTGGTTATCATACACTTGTAATTCACATCAACAGAAGACATGCTGTAATACCAAACTTGATCCTAGTCTTTTTACTTCAAAGATGCATTCATAATTGCATTTAAAAGAGCATGTAACCATAAGATGCATACACATAAAATAAACGGAAATAAATGAAAACCATGAGAAGGAAAGACACAAACAAGTTAATAATAGAGTTCACCCAATGTGGGTTATGTCTTCGGACCCTGCTCAAAGTGGGGAGGCCTCATTCATTAATCTTCAGCAAAATCAAATTACATGCATGTACAAAAGACACCTTATACCTCCACTTCCAAGTATGGCTTGAAAATGCACACCTCTGCTAAAGAAATGGAATGAGACTTTGAATTCATTGAATGAAATCGTGTCAAATGACTATAAACACAACCCCTTTCTAACACCATCAATTGTGGGCACCCAAGAATCTCAAAGATTCCCCCAAGTTTCATTTCTGAACATGGACCAAAAATATGTTTCTCGAATGATGAATCTAAATTCACCACTGCCCTCCTACAAAAACTGAGTAAAATGAGTATAAATTCAACCTGGTTCTAAAACTGTCATTTTTGGGCCTCCAAGGAATCTCAAAGATTCCATGAAGATTCCTCTCTGCAGTTTGATTGAATATTTTCTACTCATACGAAAAATATGATCTCACCATCATGCTCCTTACGAAATTATAAGAAAAATGAGTATAAAGTAGGCATCATTCTGCCTCGATCAAAAATCAACCTCCAAAGGAATCTAAAGATTTTTCAATACTCTACGAAAAGAATATTTCTACAAGATTCCCCCTATCTCAAAAATCATGACATCATGGTTCTGCCTTGGTCACTGTGTCAGGGTTCTGCCCTCTCGACCCTCGTGCTCACTGTTCCCTTCGACCTCCAATCTCAATTTGAGCGAATGTGAAAACAATTTTTAAATATTACATTGTCGACTTTTTTTTTATAGCCATATGGGTTGGCATCCCAGTTGGCTTGACCAAATTTCGGTTTTGGTTACAGGAGGTGGGTTTTTCAATTCCTGTTAACATTTATTTATAACACATGTTTTTGTTTTATAATGAAATAAGGCCACTGATCAATAGGCTAGCCCTGGTCGGTGCAAGTTAAACTCCCACTAGCCTCCATTATGGTGTGTCATTAAACAGATACATGATCCGTAATGATAGTCTGTCATATTTCAATTTTCTTTTTAAGTTTGAATAACCATATGGAACCATATTTGATGTATGGTTACAATTTATATGGTCATATATTTAACCATATATATTTCATTTAAAAACCATATGCCTTTTTGTTTAAATAATCTGTTGGATTATTAACTTTTAATGTTTATTTGTTTGTGTTAATATGGTTTAACCATATATTTAATAACCCAACTATATTGACTTTTTGGCACTAAAATAATTTTTTTTGTCCCTTTATGGTTTTGTTTTGTTTTTCAATGGATTTTATATATATATTGTCTTTTCAGCAGGGGCAAAGAGCTAATGATGGCATGCCATGTGTCAGTGGCTCATTGGTCATTTGGTTGCCACATAAGCAAAGCAAGCCCCACATCTCCTTACTACTTGCAAACTTTAAACTGTAATAAGTTTCTCATACAGACTCACAATGAGGCGTTGTTTGCATCATCAGAAAGTTGTCACCGAGCTCTATGACTTGGTCATGGTTTCATAAACTTGTGAACACTTTGATTTTTTGAAGTTTTCCTAGAGTTGTCTCTATCAATGAGTTTATGGTTGTGCCCTTTGGGCTTACAAATGATCCCAATACTTTCATGTGTGTAATATATTGGTTTATTAAATAACCAAAGAGGACCTAGTAGTAGTACTATAGTTGATAAGAGTGCACAAAAATTATGCAAAACTCAACAAGTGTGATTTATGTGAGTCCTAGATTCAGTATTTAGGGAAAATAATCTCAAAGGAGGGAGTGGTTGTTGACCTGAAAAGGTTAAGACAATTATGGAATGGCCAACTCTACAAAATGTAGTTGAAATCAAATCATTCATGGGACTAACAGGTTACTAAAGGAGGTTCATTAAGAACTTCTATAAGGTTGGTATCCTATCACTAAATTGCAAATAAAAGGAGTTAAATTCTAGTGGACACTAAAATATTAAGCCAACTTTAAGCAATTGAAATATTTACTCACATATGCACCGATGTTGAGCATAGTAGACTCAGATAAAGATTTTGTGGTGTGCATTGATGCTTGCAAAGAAAGGTTGTGTGAAGTCCTCTTGTAAGAAGGACAAGTAGTGTACTATGAGTATAAGAATTTGGATGAGCATGAATAGAACTATGTGACTCATGATATATAATTGGCAATAATAATCCATGTGCTAAATATGTGCAAACATTATCTCCTTGGAAGAAAAATCTTATTAATTACAGATCATGGAGGGATGGAATACTTGTTGGATTAACCTCATCTAAATTCCAAGAAGGAAATATGGTTGGCCTTGATTAATGAATTTTGTTTTGAAATAAAATACATTAAAAGAAAAGGGAACGAGGTAGCTAATGCACTAAACATGAGGCTACAAGCAACCCAGGTAGCAGCCGTGAGTTCATGTGAATTTAACATTCAAAAAAGTATTAAAGAGGTTGAGTAGCAAGATGAGAATTATCACCAAATAAAATAACACTTACAAAAAGAGCCAGAAGGGATGTTGAGAAATAATTTCTCTCTTACAGAAGATGGAAAACTAAAATTTAGAGCAAGGTGGTTGGTACCTTATGGGTTGACCTGAAAAATCTCATTTTGGTTGAGGATTGTAAAAGGCCATATTATGGTCATCCTAACTGTCAAAATATTATTATACCCATGAAGAGATCGCATTATTGATTGGCATGAAAAAGGATGTGAATAAGTATATTGAAAAATACTTCGAATTCCAATAGGTAAAGGTGGAATGCAAACATCCAGCAAAATTGTTACAGCCAATCCCCATCTTGGAATCAAAATGGGAAGTCATTCTGATGGATTTTATCACTGGTTTTCCAAAGCCAACCAGGACACCATAATCACTGTTGTGGATAATTTTAGTAAAATGACTCACTTTGTGTCTATCAAGTCTACTCATACAAAGTGTAATTGCCCAAGTTTTCATATAAGAAATAGTGAGGTTACATGGATTACCTAATAAGATTATTTCAAATCAGTATGCAAAGTTTACCTCTAATTTTTGGAAGGATTTGTTTGCTGGGTTAGGGAAAAAATTGAACTTTATTACGACATACCATCCTTAGAAAATTACCTAAACAAAAAGGATAAATAAATTTTTGGAGCACACTCTAATAATGCATGTTATGCACTAGCCAAGGAAGTGGGAAGTGTTTCTTCCATTGGTGAAGTTCACTTATAACAATGGGTACCAATTGTGGTTAAATATGAGACTATTTGAGGTTGTTTATGGTAGGAAGTGACATTCCTATTGATCAGGTGCTCAAAATTATCCTCAAAAATCAAAGTGTCAGAATCTTGTCAAACTTAGCTTCAGATTGAAGAGCTCATCATTCTGAATCCAATGGAACGACACTCAAATCCGAGTTTGTATGCAGTAGATAGAGCAAGTCAAAGTTCAAGTTTGACTTTTTTATGTGGCAGGATTGGATGAGATGGAAAGGGTACCAACGAATGGGGAAGCACAAGTGCAAGGTTTCCACTAGGTCCCGCATATCAGATATCGGAGAAAAACCAAGGATTCAGGTCAGAATCGGTCCCAGCCCTGGCAAGATTAGGAGTTGCGATGCGATCGCATATCTTAATCACAGCAACAAAAAGAATCAGCCCCGATGCAGTTTGGTTTCCAAAATGAGATAGACCCTGGATGCAATGTTTTTTTATGCTATAGTTTAATGTACTAGCATGTTCGTCATATCGCATTGGCTATGTTCCCGCAGCCGATTGCCGATTGTGATAAGATTCGAACACGGGAACTTTATATATCATAGTTTATTACCCCAGTAGGTTAGAAATACCACAATTGTAGTGTTTCCATGTTAAAAAAACCTTCAACCATTGAAATTCATTGATTGCGATGAGTGGGAGGTTCCAGATGCGATACTCTTATATGTTGCAATTTAATACCCTGACGGGTCGGCAATACTGCAATTGCAACATTTTGTTGTGTTGACAGCCCGTGGAACTTGTTGATTGTGATTGTGATAATGCTAACAGGATATAGCCCACCAAACAGTGAATTTCTTGCTCCATTAGCATATTTTGGAGCGGAAATGAGGATTTTGGTCAATTTTAGAGCAATTTGTGGAACAAATAGTGGAGGAAATGCGAGAAGTCATAACTTCTTCAGTTCTTATCCAAATTGGATGCAAAATAGCCTAGATGGCCATTTTTTAGTATTTTGAATTCATTGAGCTAGGTTTCAAAGGCATTTGAGCCTATTAAACACACTTTTGTTGTAGTTTGAGCACAATAGAGAGGCCCAAGCCATTGGAAGCTGGACCAAGAAGACGTAGCCCAGGAGGGGTGAACTCCTTTATGATGTGCTTGATGTGTCTTGTATTTTGATGTTCTTTGCTATTATTTTGTTGTTGTCTATCATATATTTTTACGTTAAATTGGTTTATAAAAATTACATAGGAAACTCTCATGGGACTTAGTTAATTAAGCAAAAGTATTGAATCCTTAAGAACTTGATAAGCATCTTGGATTTTATTCTGAATGGGGAATTAGCACAACATTACTAATCTGGTCCATTTCAAATCACTTATCATCTGGAATGATCAAGTGAATAGGGTGCACATTGGGCCAAATATGTTGAAATAGATGGAGCTAGAAAAAAATTCTATCAAGCAGCAACTAAAGACAACATAAGATAGGCAGAAGAATTATGCAAACTAGTATAGAGTGCACAAAGAATTCAATGTGGGGGATCATGTGTATCTTCGTATTAGACCAAAGAAAATATCATTGAGAATTATGTCTTGTGCCAAGTTGGCACCACAATTTTATGGACCATTTCAAGTTTTAGAGAGAGTAGGACCAATGGCATACATATTGGCCTTGCCACATACAATAAAACATCATCATGTTTTCCATGTTTCTTTACTTAAAATATATGTACATAATGTTAATCATGTGATTGATTGGTCTTTGCTACGTGTATAACTAGACAGAGAGCTCCACCTGAAACCTTTGGGAATTCTAGATCAGAGGCATAACACACTCCAGAATTAAGTAATTGAGAAGGTCAAGGTATAGTGGAGACACTTTGGACAAGAGGAAGCCACATGGGAGGTGGCTGAGGGAAATGAGGGTGTCATATCCATTTCTATTTTTTTGTTAAGTGAGTGTGAATGTCACTATAAATATAAATGTGTATGTAATGATTGCAAAGAGTTGTGTATATAAATATCTCGTAAATAGTGGGTGCCTAGTTATAGAACACCAAGGAAAATGTTCCTCTAAGGGGGTGAGGCTTTTGACAACCCTTTTTTTCAAACCCTCTTGAAAACATTATTATGAATTGTAACTCATGTAAATTATGTGGAAATGAGACATATTGACTGACTGAGAAAAGGACATGGATTCAGAGGACTGAAGGAGGAGAATTTTATTGTAAACATAGGTCTTGCATTTATGTTGTCACCTAAATCTATAATATTTTAATTCCATTGATATTCATACATTTAAATGAGAGAATGGGCCTCCTCAGTAGAAGACGCAATTGTAGTATTGATTCTCATAAAGAGGCAAGCATGGTCAACACACCTAATGTATGAGAAGGAAAGAGGTATCGAATAAGGGGGATTTTGGAGGGGAGGATCCATTATGCATAAGTGGGTTGAGAGAGAAAATGAGAAGGAGTGTATTAAGTATAAGAATGAGGCCTTGGATTTGGCAGTGGACGTGGATTTAATTGGAAGAATAACCTTGCTCTATGTCTATGTTCTGCATTGATGGGATGGATTCCTTGTGTTTTGTTGAGGCCTATACTTGTGCCTATGTGTTTCTTTGTTGAGGCTTGCATTTAAGTTTGTTTGTTTCTTTATTGAGGAATATGTTGTGCATGTGTGATGTTTCCACAGACACTTTGGTGGAGTTGTGATATTTAAGTGTTAGTTGGGCTGATAAACCCATAAATATTTGCTTGTTGATAGACATATTAGCAGTGGATTTCCTTCAGTTTTTTAAACCACTAGGAAGCTTGATGGGTTGAAAAGCTACTGGTTATGTTGAGACAATAAAGTACTATATGGGACTGATAAAAACTAAGTGTACCCTTGGGGTCATTAACACTAGTGCTAGCACCTGCTAATAAACTACTTGGAAAAGTGGACTATTTACCCCTACACTAGCTAATCCAATGGATAAACCTCCCTTAATACATATTAAATCCTTCTACTTAACTATACTAAGACTCTTGGTGCCCTACTTGAACCCATGGGGTTGTTTTGTTGATTGGTTAAGAGTCACTATGGTGTTACAACTAGGAGCTATTGCGAAATCGCCTAAGCAATGGAATATTCCTCTTACTATTTGTTGATTGGTTGAGAAATTATTAGCAATTACCTCCTTCGAATCTAAAATCTTCCTTGAGGGTGGTTGGCTACAAGAAATAATAGTAGTGGAGACAACCTACAATTAGGAGGAGAATTGAAGTCCCACTCTCAATCGCTAATAACCTATTTCACGAGATAAGTTGCCTACTTGTGTCACTATGAATATTAACACAATGTGAATGTATAATGTTGTTGAACATATAAATGGCATGTTCTATTGATAATGAATGCATGGCTCTTATGTACTTAAGTGAATTGCATGCATGCTTAATCGTGTGACACAAGGGGATTGAGGATCCCTGTTTAACTATTATGCTTTTAGTAATTCCATCATTTGTTTTATTATTAATGAATTAGCTTGATGTAATACTTGTGTGTCCCCTAAGAAGAAGGATTGTGATGGTATATGAGTAATGGAAAAGGATCGTGGAATAATGTCCCCTCCAAACTGATCAAGCATAAATGCTTTTAGTAGGAGGCCACAAATTCATAGTCTCTAGGTATGAGAGCTAAAATAATTCTCTATTGTTTCTATAGTAAATGGGAGGAAGAGGTAGACTAGGAAGTCCTCAAAGTGTTTGCAAGCGCTTAACAAGAAGTTTCCCATTGCTTAACACTCAATGTTCCTTGTCGCATCATGGCCCTTTTGAAGTATGGCCATCGGATGAAAATGACGTGAAGATGGAGGTGAGAGATGAGAAGTCACTCGGTATCTAATGAAGAGTTTCCTATCACACCCATCCAACTGGGCGATCTTCAAATTACCTTGGATATTCCACTAGATAATTCATCACAATAGATTTAATAAATTTATACTTAAAAATCCAAAATCTACAATATTACAATTTTACTTCTCATTAGATTTATAGATCTGTAGATTAATGTTAATAGTGTATGCATGCAAATTAAAATTGTGCCAAAAATAGAGAAAATTGAAATAAAATTTCACAAACATTTGAGACAAGATATGACCTTGAAAAGTATTGACAATGTTGGATAATCTACCAACACTAAGGGGTCTCCCTGGTGTGAAGTCCCAATTAGACCTCAAACTTTTTGGGATAGGATCCCCATCTGGATAATGACATGACTCCCATTATATGTGTGTTTTCTCTTGGATTCAAATGTAGAGATGTGTGATTCCGAATGCAATATGTTAGAAGGATGAGAACAATATCAGCTCTCCATTGATGGCTTGTAGAACATGACATAAGAACACAACAACAGCATCATGAGCAACAACATGCCTTATGGAAGCATGATATAGTTCAAACTAACTAAGACATATGCAAGGGAAAAGTGCTATCAATCAACAAAAAATTAGTTCACAAATCAATCGCTAACATTAACATTGGATTAAGGGAAAAGATTCAAAGTCTACACATAAGCTACATGAAAAAAATTAATTCATAAACATGTAACTGGTGTGTAAACCACATGCATACATAATTGAGATACTAGATAGCCAATATTGCAATAGAGGAACGCATAGTAATAAATGCAAGAATGGAAAATATTTTCATTAGTATTGTCTCCAATTCACATACATGTACAACAATCTCGTCAAAACCCAATAGTGGGATGAGATAAATTCATATCATCTTCATAACATAGAACTAGCCTCACAATCCCTTCACCTATAGGCCACCAAGAGAAAAGGCTTTCAGCTTGTCAAGCACAAGATAACGACCTTATAACTAGCCTAGTGTAAGTGCTAAAATTAATTTTTCTTGAGGTATGAGGTTACATTTATAGAAATAAAGGGGTGACCTTTCACCTTCTCCTATAACTTCTATACTTACTCATGACCTTTCCACCTCCCATTGACTCTTCATTTTTCCAAGGACCTTTAGACTTCCACCATAAATTTAGAGCTTCTATGTGATTTTTGATATTCCCCCTTTATTTTCCATTTATGAAAAGTATAATGTACTTACAATATGGTCAAAGGATATTCAATGAGATTTGACATTTACTTTTGCAAAAACACATAGTACTTCAAAAAAATTGATGATATCTTGATGATGTCTTTGTCATGCCCTTGGGTCACATTGGCCACCAATTTGGTGCAAGAATGCATGAAGAAATATATGACCAAAAATAGTTCTACTATTCCAACCTTACAAACACATAGTTACTGATTAAGATACATGACGAAAGCTCTTTATTAATGAAATAATAAACTACTATCATGAACAAAATTGGTCAAGATAATAAGTGTCAAGAGGTAAGTAAAATTGTTGAACTCAATATTCCTTCGCCCTTTGTGGTTATCAATGTTGCCCCTATCATGATTTCTGTGTAACCATAGAATGGTCTCCAGATACTCTATCTTTGTAGCACATGGTTGCACTTTAATCCTAAAGTGCTTCACTTCTACCTTTAATATATCTTGCACTTGCAATTTAGTTTCTTGTCCATTGGTGTTGGATATTTTCCTATCGTCACATATTTTAACTCAGTTATTCAATGAATTGTATGAATATTTATTCAATTATTCCTTAATCCTTCTTTGTACATGCCACTCCTGATGCAATTATTTATTATTTTTCAATTGGTGATAAAACAAGCCACTTCTGATGCAATTTTTTATTTTTGTCAATTGGTGATAGCACATGCCACTTCTGATGCAATTGTTTATTATTTGCCAATTGGTTATAGTGTGTTATCACTGGTAGTGCAATTTTGAGGTATTGTAGTGTGCAACATAAATTACATTGTGTTATTTAGTGAAACCTTAGGTGTTTAATTTAATTATCTGCATCGATAATAGGCATTGACATAAACCTTGGATGTATAACACATCATCTAACTTCATTTTATGTTGCAGGTCTAAACAACCCCCTTTTTGCTATCGTATGGAATTATTCCAGCACTGTGCACCAAGATGTATCCTTTAATTATGGTGAATATTCATGTGTAACCTCATTATCATATAGTGGCCCATTAAATGAATAATTTAGTGCTTTTATTCTATCACATCTTCATATCTTCATATAACTCTATAGATAATTTCTAATGGCAGTTTATGACATACTACTCCCATCGCAACAAATTATATTACCCTCCCTTCATTCATTTGTATCAACTTGCCCTAATGATAGTATAACATACCCCTTATTACTAAGCATCATTATAATATATATTGGATTCATCCTAACTCATCAACCTTGCACTCGCCTTCGCACATTATCCTTTCACATGTTTCTTTGATATGGTGTAAGAAAACAAAACAAATTCACTTCTCAACAAATATTATCATTGCTCGAGATCACCAAATAATCTCTCATTGAACTCTCACATAAAATTTGAGCACAGTTTATTTCTAAGGGACAAAGGTTGGCATGCCTATCCTCTATACAAAGGCTAAACTGCCAAGTTTAGTGTATGAAGCAAGGGGTTAGGGGCTTGTGTAATGTATATGTGCTATGCATTCATGAAGAAAGATGACCTTGTGATGGTGCATGTTTCATTTACAAGAGGTAGCTATGAATTGGGTATTGGGAGTGTGCATTGCGCCAAAGACTCCGTTGATATTTCTCCAATGCACTATAATCGATCTACACACCATTAAATGTTTTTTAATAGCCACTTCAAGTAGTAGGAATTGCATAGGTATATGATCTCACGTTTGTAATGTTATATATATATATATATATATATATATATATATATATATATATATATATATATATATATATATATATATATATATATATATATATATATATATATATAGATATAGATATAGATATAGATATATATATATATATAGATATAGATATAGATATAGATATATATATATATATATATAGAGAGAGAGAGAGAGAGAGAGAGAGATCAACGTTTCTACTATTCAACCTCTATGGTGGTTATATATTATATATGTTTTCCATGTTTTCAATAATATGTATATCATTGCAACTATGGACACATAGTATTTCAACATGTTGTTATATCCAATACAATGCTCACTTTAAGTCGCCAATAGACTTGAACCTTGAATTGTACCCCACACAACATTTTAATTATCCTCGGAATTTCTTTCCTCCATTCAACTTTGTCATGTTAGCACTAGGCGGATGAATAGTGAATTAATTTCATTGTCCAATAGTTATATTTTTCCATTTGGATGGAGTGGGTGCTTGAAAGATTTCATGAAAAACAATTAAACCCTAAGGTTTGACCCCTTTTGGTAGTATCCCAATAGTATTACAATTCTTCTATGGTAC
Organism: Pinus tabuliformis; assembly: GCA_031772625.1. Classification (NCBI taxonomy): domain Eukaryota; kingdom Viridiplantae; phylum Streptophyta; class Pinopsida; order Pinales; family Pinaceae; genus Pinus; species Pinus tabuliformis. The sequence continues at coordinate 879,279,691 of CM062808.1, read as the reverse complement.
GATATGTTTAAAGGTTCCACGAAGTCTATACAGTACACAACTCCAACATGCTTGATGGGAAGGTCTTCAAATTGACTAGAACCACAATTTTTCTATTAGGGCTTGCATACCATAACATATCATTAATTATAAAAATTATATATATAACATAAAATACAATAAAATTTGCATCTCAAATTTACTATGAATAATAGGGGTGAAAACCTACTATATTCAAGCAACTAGTTTCAATTATTTTAAATTGTTATAAATTCCAAGAGGAATTTCAAGCAACACATAAAACTACTTCGAAGAACTTTGTTGGAAATAAATGTACAAGGTACAATGTGAAACCTTGAAGACTTAATGTTTCATGACAAGATAAAAACCCCTATCTTCATAAAATTTTACATCAGGAATTTCAATGATCTTGTTGGTTGCATGTAACTCTGATACGTTATGACTTGCTTGACATGATGATGCAGTTGTAATGTAAGTGCCATGAAATGATTGTGAAAATTCATGGTAGATGTTGTGGATTAAAGTAAATATATATGGGACTTTCATCATGATGACCTAGGGTTTTTAGGGCGTGAAAGCATGGTGGCATAGGTCTAAACCCAAATTCATTTGAATAAATTAGGATCAAAGTGGAGAGTGGCTATTGACACAAAAAACAACCTACCATTTGGATGCATATCAATGGGAGGATAGTGCTTGAAAATACATCATATTGATAACAACTTAACAAAACCATAATGTATATGATAGGATGAGAATCAAAATGAAGGAAAATGAGCATGAATAACATGCACCATGGAAGCATGGGTTATAGTAGGGTTTTACAACATTGGTCATTGAAATTTGACTCGTTCAAAACATAAGCATGATCCTTATGACCATGGAAAAGTAGAGGGAGACTGATCCAGGTGGATGTTGGTGGCCACCCACTCATCCCACTTGGACCCCCACAACTGTCTCTTTCAGTTTTTTAGTTTCCTTAATTGTAGCACAATTTACTATTTTTAGCAGTTTTTTGGGTCGTGAACTTCCGGAGTTGTTTTGAGGCCCTAAATGACGTTTTTTGGGAAAATTGGGAGCAACATGGGTTCATGGACAGATGTTTCTCTTCCCAAAGTTGTATTCCTCAGATAGATCTTTCTAACAAGCTATAGTGTGTGTCAAACAAAGATCGTATGCCAAAGTTACAACCCCAGGAAGTTGATGTAACAATTTACCCAAAACGGGGCCCATAGTTTGGTGCTTCATCTCCTAGGGTTAAGTTTTTGGATGTTTAGGGTTTTCCATTATTTCTCAACAATAAATAGGCCCGCGAGCCTCATTGTAACACAGTTCATAGGCATGTGGCTACCACATCTCTTCTCATAGATAAGCTACCATCGCCCTAGCTAGTTTATTTCCATTTTTTTTTTGTAAGCATATTTCAGTATTTTACAGTAATGAAATGAAGTATTATTTATGTTGCATCTTTGTGTGTATGGTTATATCTGTAATTTTTTGTGTTCCTATTTAAATCTGGATTAATGGTATCAGAGTGCTCTGCTCTTTCTTTGTTTTTCTTTGCATGTCCCCAACGAGGTCGGGATATAAGGAGTTAGGGCTTCAATTGGTCAAACCTTTGTAAGACCAGCCTCGTAAATCCCAATGGCCTCCCATGGCGGATGAAAAGAAAGATGAGGGGGCAAGAGATCCTATCAAAAGGAATGTGATGATGGATAACTTTGCCCAAATCCTTCAGCGGCTATCCAGAGGCGATGCATTGGCTTCCAACAGCTACTCTGGAAATGCCAGACCCTTTAAGGTACAAATTAACTTTGAAATCCCCATATTTGAGGGTCAGATAGATGCAACTGCCATAGATAAATGGTTAAATATGCTAGAATGGTATTTTTCTGTTCATGATTTTTCTAGTCGAGAAAATATTATTTTCGCTCTTCTCAAAGCAGCCCCCCACGTCAAGGACTGGTGGGAAACCTACTATGAGCAGAAGGATGAAAGTACGAGCTCACTATTTTTAGCTGCACCCACTTAGAATTCATTCCGAGATGCCATCAAGGAGCAATACTACCCTGTCAAAAGATATGAGGATAAATACATAAAGTGGACCATGCTACAACAAGGAAGGGACCAAGATGTTCCAGAGTTCACAAACATTTTTCATACCCTTCACACATAGTTGGGTATCAAGGATTCTGAGCTACATTTGGTACTCAAATACCGAGGTTGCCTACATAAATACATCTAGGATGAGATGGAGTTCCTAAACATCTCCTCGCTCGGCATGGCGTACCGATACGCTATCAAAATCGAGCTAAAGTTTAAACAAAAGAAGCGAGACTTTAGATCTACGAATCCAAAGAAAAATTGACAAATCCAAGGCAAGGTAACCCAAGACAACCCGTCGAAGCCACAAGAAAAGAAAAACACCACAAAGTTGAAGAAAGACACAGGAAAGTAGTGTGACTTCCATAAGAGCCCCACTCACAACACAAGTGAGTGTTGAACCAAGCAGTTGCTTGTGGCCAAGTTGAAGGCTTCAGAATCAGATGCATGTTCCGACCCTGTGTCAGAAACCAACAAGGGGAATGGTAAAGGGAAGCAAATCATTGATGCGGAGCCCAACACCACTGTTACCACCGCCAAAATCCATAAGAATGAGCCCAAAGATCCAGAGGAGGGGGGTGTCTTTTCCACTCACAGATGTGGGTGAACAATTCGCCACTGCAATTCATTGTTGACAGTGGCAGCCAAAAGAACCTCATTTCAGCAGAGGTCATGAAGTGGTTGAGCCTACCGACTATATCACACCCATAGTTGTACAATATCGGGTGACTTCACCAAGGACGAGATCTCCGAGTCTGCCAGTAGTGTCGCCTTCCCTACAGCATCAAGCCCTTCACAGATGAGGTATTGTGTGATGTTGCACCTCTTGATGTTTGTGATGTACTATTAGGCCAACCATACTTATGGAGGCAACATGTTGTGTATGAGTCAAGGCCTCACATTGTTATTATTTCTTTGGGTAATTCATTATACAGGATACCGAAGGTAGCCCCACCTACTGCCACCTCTTTGATCACTACTAAGAAATGTAGCAAGCTCATCTCCCAGACTAGTAAATTCATTTTCTGTTTGGTTCACTCCCAAAGTAAGGGGAATATCATCGCCACATCCATGACCCCCATGAAGAGTTCCTCCACATAGCAGTAGTCGTAGATGGATACGGTCATGAAAGTAGATAGGAACATCTTCTCCTCACCCACAGGGACACCGTTGCACTATCGAGTCAAGTAGTCATTCGATCTGACTCCTAGAGCACCTCTACCCAATGAGTCGATATATCACCACTCCATTTTGGAAAATACCAAGTACAAGCAGTGACATGATCAGCACCAGGTACCACACAAGTTTCAAGTGGGCGACAAAGTCTGGTTGCATCTACAGAAAGAATGCCTTACAAGAACTCATACCAAGGTTGTGGGAAACAATGCTTTGGAGCACAACATTTCCCCATTCCTTCACTTTCACCGAGTGTTCAACATGGACCACCCTCGTCTATGATTCCCACCATTACTGGACACATCAGAGATTGTAGAACAACTCACCAGGGACCTAGCTCAGTAGAAGTTTCCTCATCTCAGGGAGGAACTCAACGCAATGGGGACCATTGCTTCCTAAGGGGGGAGGAATGATCTAGGTGGATGTTGGTGGCCACCCTCTCATCCCACTTGGACCCCACAATTGTCTCTTTCAGTTTTTCAATTTCCTTAATTGTAGCACAATTTACTATTTTTAGCAGTTTTTCAGGTCCTAAACTTCCAGTGTCATTTTAAGGCCCTAAACGATGTTTTTTGGGAAAACTAAGAGCAACATGGGTCCATGGACTCGTGCTTCCTTTCCCAAAGTTGTATTCCTCGGATAGATCTTTCTAACAAGCTATAGTGGGCATCAAATGGAGATCGTATGCCAAAGTTACGACCCCGAGAATTTGATGTACCAATTTACCCAAAACAGAGCCCATAGTTTGGCGCTTCATCTCCTAGGGTTAGGTTTTTGGATGTTTATGGTTTTCCATTGTTTCTCAACAATAAATAGGCATGCAAGCCTCATTGTAACACATTTCAGAGGCATGTAGCTGCCACATCTCTTCCCATAGATAAGCTACCATCGCCCTAGCTAGTTCATTTCCATTTCTGTTTGTAAGCATATTTCAATATTTTACAGTAATGAAATGAAGTATTATTTATGTTGCATCTCTATGTGTATGGTTTTATCTGTAATTTTTTGTGTTCCTGTTTAAATCCGGGTCAGAGACCAAAAAATTTGGTCATGGGTGAAATTTTAGGGCAGTGTTGTGGCTACAAGACATGGCGAACCACTAGTAGAATTCAACATCTTTGCCTCAGACCTTTCAAAATATTAAGCTTTAAAATACATGCAAAGAAGTATTTAATTAAGCACCATGGGTAACACTTGAGTTACTTGACTATTAGGATATTCCAACACATAGGAAATAATTAAGTATAACTTGGTCTACTATATAGTTAGATAAACTATGTTTCTTTAGTATTTTTTTTATAACTTACAATCCAACGATCACGATATGTTCTAGACATGAAGTGATATGACAATTCATTCTCTCTTTGGTATTACTGATACTCGATCTATGGCTTAACACCAAATTGGTACATGATCTTTATTTAAAGAGAATGGAGGGTCTTTTGTCATGTGACCATTTATGAGAGAAGATTATGTAAATTTTATTTCTTTTATTAATAATATTGCTTGAAGTGGTCGTGTTGGTTTAGGCCGTGGATTGTTTACCTCTGTGAGGGTTTTAACCATGTCAAGAATATTGGTGTACTGATCTTTGATATTCTTGTGAGAGGTTTCCTTCGGTGTTAAATCTAAGGAACTTACCTTGTAAATTCCTACATGGTAACAAAATCATTCGAGGGCCGCATATTTTAGGGATCCAAATCTGAAGCGGTACAATTGCATCTAACTGTCTTTTCCTAGATATATTGTTTTCGACTGCTTTTGGGCCAAGAGGACTACTTTATTGTGTTAGGAGCTCTGTTCCATTGAGGAACCCCTTCCGTTTCACACAAAAAGGTTTTCAGTAGCCATAGCTACGCCATTTTTAAGATCTAGAGGTATATAGTCTTCATTTGTAGTTATAGTTATTTATCTCTCTATTTATTTTGGTTTATAGTCATCTATAAAAAAAATTATTACCGGATCTATACCTTTCGTTTCTACATATGTTCTTTTCCTCGTGACTTTGTGCGATATGAACAAACCAGAAATGGAAATAAAGGATTTTTCTCATGTGTATGCTCTTTTCCGTCGCGCCTTAGTATGATCTCAGAAAATCAGAAATATTGAGGAAAATATATAGTTTCCGGGGGAATAACCCCAAATCTAACTTTAAGCCATAAGAATTGGATACTTTTGCTTGTTTGGTTGGTTTGTGTGGTTTTTTTTTTGTTTTGTGGGAAAAAAGGGGATTTTCAAGCAAGCACACACCCCAAAGCTTCGTTAAAAAAAAGAAAACAAACAAACAAACAAACAAACAAAAACCTTTCTCGTTTCCAACAATTACTAAATCTTTTAACTAGCTCACTTGGTCTAAAGTTAGTTTATGAGAATAAAGGTTTTGGGTTCAAGTATTTCTTTTTGTTGAGTTACTTTTTCAAAAGACACATGTAGCTTATGTTTTAAAGTTACTTTTTGTAAAAGTGTTCTCACCCATTATAAAAAGTGAGTCACTTATTATTCTAAAGCCATTTAATCTTTTATTAAAGTTACAATTTAGTAGATAGTTCATAAAGTACCATTGTAAAAATGACTTTCACTTATTTATAAATGTGGGTCACATAAAGTAATCTTTTTTTAAAATTAGCTAATTAGACTAAGTTTGCAAAGTGTTTTTTTTTTAAATATAACATTATCATCCACTTCCAAACATTCACGTGGTTCATTGGCATCTCCAACAACTTTTCTTCATAAAGGCATAACTTCTTCATCCAAAAGCTGTTTTCAAAGCCATGTTTTTTTAATTGGCCTAATTTTTGAGATATTTCCATTGGAACACCTAGTTTCAGCATCTACAACCTCAGTTTATTTTAAAATGGAAAGTTCATGCCTAGTTATTCTTAACAACACCAACTACTTCTAATGGCTACCTACATGGTGGATTTACTTAGAAGTAAAGGTCTTTATTGAATATACTCAGGCCAAGAGTCTAAACCTAAAGATGAAGATAAGCTAGCCAAATTGGGAAATAATAAATATCAAGCATATGGGTTGATAGGGATGTTTATTTCTCCAGACCTTAGATTCCATATCACAGAAATTGATACCCTCGATGAAGTAATGAAAAAGCCCACTATTGTTTTTAGAATTAAAAATGATATTAGAACTCATCAACTCGAAATTGAGTTGCTTACTATGGAACCTAATCATTTTTCTTCCATTGAAGATTTTTTTTCCAAGTTCAAAACCATTAGACTTCTCTTGGAAGGTGTTGAGGTTAAGAAGGAAGATGATAGCCTTATTTATTCGATTCTTACTAAGTTAGGACCATCCTACTCTGTGTTTGTTTCCACCTTCCATTCCACTAGAGAAGCCTTTATTTCTCAAGCAAAAGACTACAAGTCCCCCTTTTTTATGCCTTTTATGATTCTTTAATAAGAGAACAAGAAAAACTCTTACATCTTGGTCTTCTTAATATTGTAAACTCTTCTAAGAAATCCTTAGCATCCCAACAGCAACCAAATTCAAAGAATCCTAAGAAGCAACATTCTAAAAAAAATGTTCCTAAATCAAACAAGGGTCCTAAGAAATTTCAGTCTCAAAATGAAAAATCAACTCAAAAAAATGATAAGGTAAATAAAAATAAAGGGAAGAAGACTGATAAACAATAAAACCTTTTTAATCATGATGGCCACTTAGAATCCAAATTCTTTAAGAAGATGGAAGTCTTGGAAGCAGCAATGAAGAAGCATAACTTTTATTTGCAGCACTCTTCAACTTAAACTTCATATTCCGAAATAACACTTTATGCATGTGATTTTGAAGCATCTTGGTCTAGTTATGCACTAAATGTATCTTCTTCTTCTCATTCTCATGAGTCTCTCATTGATTCTAGAGCTTCTTATCACATGGCCAAAAACAAAGCCCTTTTTTCTTCTTTAAATAATTATAACACCAAAAATATATATGCTTGTGATGATAGAACTCTTAGTGTTGTAGGGTCTGGAACTATTCATATAGACAATGGTCAATTTAATGATGTATTATGTGTTCCTACCTTGTCCTGCAACCTTCTATCTATATATCAGACAATCCATTCAAGTAAAGATAAAACCTTCGAATTTTCACCTGATGATGTTGTAATTAAGGACCTAAGAGATCCTAGACATATTTTAGCTACTGGAATTTATGATGATTCTACAAGGTTGTACAAGTTTGAAAATTTTGGGTCATCAACTTTTCCCTCGGTATTTGTTGCTCGTAATGATGAAGTGAGGAAACTTTGGCATGAGCGATTTGGTCACTTAAACTATCGCTCCCTTCAAAATCTATGTAAAGAAAATATGGTGACAAGTCTTCCTATGGTATCTTGTAGAGATGGTTTTTGTTTTGGATGTGTACTCATAAAACATCATCGTGATAGTTTTGAAAAACGTTCCTCTTGGCATGCCTCATCCCCTTTACAGCTTGTGCATAGTGATTAATGTGATCCATTTCCAACTATTTCATTCTCTCGCTACAAGTATTTCTTAACTTTCATTGATTATTTCTCTAGACGCACTTGAGTATACTTCTTAAAACTCAAGAGTGAAGTCTTTAACATGTTCTTGGCCTTTAAGGCCTTTGTTGAGAAGTAATCTAGACATCAAATTCTTAAGCTAAGATCTGATAATGGCAGATAATATGTTAACAATAAATTCATCAACTTTTGCACTAAGCATGGAATTTAATTGAAACATATTCTTCCATATACTCCACAACAAAATGGTGTAGCTAAAAGGAAGAATCACACCTTAAAGGAAATGGCTAATTGTATGCTTCAATATAAAGGACTTCGTCTTAATTTTGGGGCTGAAGCAATTAACTCTACAAATTGCATAGTAAATCGCACTCCTACTAAGTTTTTAAAGAATATCACTCTAGAAGAAGCATGGAGCTCAATTAAACCAGATTTAAGTAACATTCATGTTTTTGGAAGTGAAGCATGGACCCATATTCGAGATAAGAAACATAAAGCCTTAGAACCTAAGAGTAAAAAATGTATTTTTGTTGGATATTCTGAAGATGTCAAAGGATATATACTTCTTCAACCTAACTCCAAAAATATTATCATTAGAAGACATGTGTAAAGTTTGATGAAAATATATCAGTCTCTGAGCCTAGTTCAGTGGATGTGCCACCTCTCTCTATCTCTTCTACTTCTGAAAATATTTCTTCTTCATATGATGACAGTAAGTATGACAATCCTCCAACACCTTCTCGAAATCATCCTTCAACTCCTCAGCTTCCAAAATGGGTCCACGCTACTCAGGATGCAGGAG